>JBBGZY010001930.1:152500-522500 GCA_037952925.1 Lithobates clamitans
TGGAGTTACCAAACGTCAGCCTCGAATCCTTAATGACTTGGAGAGGATCTGCAAAGAGGACAAAATCCCTCCTGAGATGTGTGCAAACCTGGAGGCCAACTCCAAGAAACGTCTGACCTCTGTGATCGCCAACAAGGGTTTCTCCACCAACTACTAAGTCATGTTTTGTGAAGGGGTCTCATACGTATTTACCTCATTTAAATGCAAATAACTCTTTTGAAATGCGTTTTTCTGGATATTTTTGTTGTTATTCCGTCTCTCACTGTTATGATAAACCGACCAATAAAATTATAGACTGATCGTTTCTTTGTCAGTGGGGCAAATGTACAAAATCAGCAGCCGAACAAATACTTTTTTCCCCCCTCACTGTATCCAATGTTCTGTGAATGACAACATGGAGACGACTGTCAATCTCACATCTGATTAAAAAAAAAACTAATTGTGAAGAGAATTGTTACATAAGCAGTTATACAATTATTGATCATAGAAATACAAACTTGTCCCCCCCCCCCCAATATAGCTACTTCATATACATTATATACTGTACAACAGACGTACTTTACTCGGCAGATCCAAGACCCCGGGCCCCTCTCTTCATATTCAAATTCCAGTTCTTCCCCTGAAACAAAAAAGCCAAATTCATTTTACATTCCGTTCCCTCCATTTACAGTCCCCCCCTCCCCCGCCCCCCCCATCTTCTCCCTCTTGTACAAACCTTCTCGGTCAAAGAAGCCTTGCAGGGCTTTCTTAGGATTCTTCATGTACAAAGCTTCACGTTCTTCCTGAAACTCCAAGGCAATGGGGTTCTCCTCGCTCTCCTCTTCCAGGGCGTCCTCCCCTAAAACACACAGGAGAGGGTTTCCACTTATGGACCCGGCCTTTTCTGGTACTTTTTGTTTACAGGTATTTTTTTTTGCTAAATTACTTATAACCCCCAAAAATGATATATTATAGCAGAGGCCCATGAGAAGAAAGTGTCGATTGTTACAATTTATGTCACACGGTATTTGCGCAGCAGTTTTTCAAACGGCTTAGACGTCGCTGGAGAGAAATGGGGTTCAGGTAGGTAAAGGGGGTGGGGGCTACTACAAACAGAAGTTTTTTTTTTTTAACTTAATGCATAGAATGCACCCTCTGCCTTTACACCTCCTTTAGGTTTTTACATTTTAATTTGTACACTGTCCCTTTAATTTTATTTGTTTTATCACTTTTATTCCTATTACAAGAAATGAAAAGATTCTTTGTAATAGAAATAAGAGATGACAGGTCCCCTTAATGGAGATCTCATGTAATAGAAATAAGAGATGACAGGTCCTCTTTATGGAGAGATCTCATGTAATAGAAATAAGAGATGACAGGTCCTCTTTATGGAGATCTCATGTAATAGAAATAAGAGATGACAGGTCCTCTTTATGGAGATCTCATGTAATAGAAATAAGAGATGACAGGTCCTCTTTATGGAGAGATCTCATGTAATAGAAATAAGAGATGACAGGTCCTCTTTATGGAGATCTCATGTAATAGAAATAAGAGATGACAGGTCCTCTTTATGGAGAGATCTCATGTAATAGAAATAAGAGATGACAGGTCCTCTTTATGGAGATCTCATGTAATAGAAATAAGAGATGACAGGTCCTCTTTATGGGGAGATCTCATGTAATAGAAATAAGAGATGACAGGTCCTCTTTATGGAGATCTCATATAATAGTAATAAGAGATGACAGGTCCTCTTTATGGAGAGATCTCACGTAATAGAAATAAGAGATGACAGGTCCTCTTTATGGAGATCTCATGTAATAGAAATAAGAGATGACAGGTCCTCTTTATGGAGATCTCATGTAATAGAAATAAGAGAAGACAGGTCCTCTTTATGGAGAGATCTCATGTAATAGAAATAAGAGATGACAGGTCCTCTTTATGGAGAGATCTCATGTAATAGAAATAAGAGATGACAGGTCCTCTTTATGGAGATCTCATGTAATAGAAATAAGAGATGACAGGTCCTCTTTATGGAGATCTCATGTAATAGAAATAAGAGATGACAGGTCCTCTTTATGGAGATATCTCATGTAATAGAAATAAGAGATGACAGGACCTCTTTATGGAGAGATCTCATATAATAGAAATAAGAGATGACAGGTCCTCTTTATGGAGATCTCATGTAATAGAAATAAGAGATGACAGGTCCTCTTTATGGAGAGATCTCATGTAATAGAAATAAGAGATGACAGGTCCTCTTTATGGAGATCTCATGTAATAGAAATAAGAGATGACAGGTCCTCTTTATGGGGAGATCTCATGTAATAGAAATAAGAGATGACAGGTCCTCTTTATGGAGATCTCATATAATAGTAATAAGAGATGACAGGTCCTCTTTATGGAGAGATCTCATGTAATAGAAATAAGAGATGACAGGTCCTCTTTATGGAGAGATCTCACGTAATAGAAATAAGAGATGACAGGTCCTCTTTATGGAGAGATCTCATGTAATAGAAATAAGAGATGTCAGGTCCTCTTTATGGAGATCTCATGTAATAGAAATAAGAGATGACAGGTCCTCTTTATGGAGATCTCATGTAATAGAAATAAGAGAAGACAGGTCCTCTTTATGGAGAGATCTCATGTAATAGAAATAAGAGATGACAGGTCCTCTTTATGGAGAGATCTCATGTAATAGAAATAAGAGATGACAGGTCCTCTTTATGGAGATCTCATGTAATAGAAATAAGAGATGACAGGTCCTCTTTATGGAGATCTCATGTAATAGAAATAAGAGATGACAGGTCCTCTTTATGGAGATATCTCATGTAATAGAAATAAGAGATGACAGGACCTCTTTATGGAGAGATCTCATATAATAGAAATAAGAGATGACAGGTCCTCTTTATGGAGATCTCATGTAATAGAAATAAGAGATGACAGGTCCTCTTTATGGAGAGATCTCATATAATAGAAATAAGAGATGACAGGTCCTCTTTATGGAGATCTCATGTAATAGAAATAAGAGATGACAGGTCCTCTTTATGGAGAGATCTCATGTAATAGAAATAAGAGATGACAGGTCCTCTTTATGGAGAGATCTCATGTAATAGAAATAAGAGATGACAGGTCCTCTTTATGGAGAGATCTCATGTAATAGAAATAAGAGATGACAGGTCCTCTTTATGGAGAGATCTCATGTAATAGAAATAAGAGAAGACAGGTCCTCTTTATGGAGAGATCTCATGTAATAGAAATAAGAGATGACAGGTCCTCTTTATGGAGAGATCTCATGTAATAGAAATAAGAGATGACAGGTCCTCTTTATGGAGAGATCTCATGTAATAGAAATAAGAGATGACAGGTCCTCTTTATGGAGATCATGTAATAGAAATAAGAGATGACAGGACCTCTTTATGGAGATCTCATGTAATAGAAATAAGAGATGACAGGTCCTCTTTATGGGGAGATCTCATGTAATAGAAATAAGAGATGACAGGTCCTCTTTATGGGGATCTCATGTAATAGAAATAAGAGATGACAGGTCCTCTTTATGGAGATCTCATGTAATAGAAATAAGAGATGACAGGTCCTCTTTATGGAGATCTCATGTAATAGAAATAAGAGATGACAGGTCCTCTTTATGGAGAGATCTCATGTAATAGAAATAAGAGATGACAGGTCCTCTTTATGGAGAGATCTCATGTAATAGAAATAAGAGATGACAGGTCCTCTTTATGGAGAGATCCCATGTAATAGAAATAAGAGATGACAGGTCCTCTTTTATGGAGAGATATCATGTAATAGAAATAAGAGATGACAGGTCCTCTTTATGGAGATCTCATGTAATAGAAATAAGAGATGACAGGTCCTCTTTATGGAGAGATCTCATGTAATAGAAATAAGAGGTGACAGGTCCTCTTTGTGGAGTCCTTGGATTTGCTTGACAGCAGAGGGAGCCACTGGCTGCGCTGCTAACAATCTATCCAATCAACAGCCGAGAACCCCCTAGCAGAGAGACGGCACGCACCCGTGGGACAAATTCGAGGGCTCAGGTAAGTAAAACGGGGGGGCTGGGGGGGGGGGGAAAAAACCCCGAACCTTTACAACCCTTTTAACCCCTTCAATACCAGGGGGCACTTATACACCTTCCTGCCCAGACCCATTTTCAGCACTCACACTTTGAATGACAATTGCACGATTGTGCGACGTTGTACAAAAACGAAATTATCATCATTTTTTTACCCCACAAATAGTTTTCTTTTGGTAACATTTGATCACCTCTGGGGGGTTTTATTTTTTGCGCTACAAAAAAAAAAAAGCAACAAAAATTTTGCAATAAAGAAAAAAAAAAACAAAACAAAAAAAAAAAAAAAACGTTTTTCTTCGTTTCTGTTATGAAACTTTGTAAATAAATAAGTTTTCTCCTTCACTGGCAGCACTGATGAGGCACTTATATGAAGAACTGATGGTTTAAAAAAAAAAGATTTACTTCCACTGTAGACCGGAAGGGAAGTCATGACATCGCTCTGGTCCTCCTAGTTCAGGGGGTCGGCAACCAGTAGCCCTCCAGCTGTTGTGGAACTACATTTCCCATGAGGCATTGCAAGTCTGGCAGCTACAATGACTCCCAGAGGCATGATGGGACTTGTAGTTCTGCAACAGATGGAGGGCCCCCAGGTTGCCTCCCCCTGGTCTAGATCATAGAGGTGATCAGAGACGATTTGGTCTCTCTTCCCCTCTATGGCCAGCTGTGTCGTTTCCCGGGCTCACCGGTATGAACCCGGGAGAAACACTGGCAGGCCGGGGGGGGGGGGGGGGGGTTGTGTGATGACTCCTCCCACTGCTTCTAAAAGGGGGGAATGCCACTAACTTTGTAATGAAGAGGTTTTCCAGCCTCAATCTGATCATTTCGCAGTCTTTAATTTTTTGTACTGAGCGGCATTCTCCGGTGATCACTTACCCATCCCCCACATACAGCCCGACTCGTCTCCTGTGCCGCTCCGTTCTTTCTTGCCTTCCTCAGAGGGTTCATCCTCCTCATCAGAATCGTCTCCCAGCATCCTCCTCTGCAGAGTCTCTCTGTGTCGGCGCGCTTCTTTTATCTGTGTCACCGTCATTTCAGACTCCGCCTCCTGGTCCTCCTCCGGGCCCTACAGGAACAGACAGTATAAGAGGATCTGCCAATCGGGGGAAGTCCTGATAGAACGAACGATATCTTACATGTCAGTGCAATGCAGTCACAGAGACTTGAATGTAAACTAAATCCACAGACCCCCCCAACCCCCGCAGGGTCCCCCCCCCATCAGACATCCCCCTTACATCAGAGTGCCCCCCCATATCAGACATCCCTCTTTACATCAGAGTGCCCCCCCATATCAGACACCCCCCCCAACATCAGAGTGCCCCCCCATATCAGACATCCCTCTTTACATCAGAGTGCCCCCCTATATCAGACACCCCCCCCTTACATCAGAGTGCTCCCCCATAGCATACACCCCCCCCCCTTACATCAGAGTGCTCCCCCATATCAGACACCCCCCCCATATCAGACACACCCCCCCAACATCAGAGTGCCCCCCCATATCAGACACCCCCCCCAACATCAGAGTGCCCCCCCATATCAGACACACCCCCCCAACATCAGAGTGCCCCCCCATATCAGACACCCCCCCCAACATCAGAGTGCCCCCCCATATCAGACACCCCCCCCAACATCAGAGTGCCCCCCCATATCAGACATCCCTCTTTACATCAGAGTGCCCCCCCATATCAGACACCCCCCCCCAACATCAGAGTGCCCCCCCATATCAGACACCCCCCCCAACATCAGAGTGCCCCCCATATCAGACATCCCTCTTTACATCAGAGTGCCCCCCTATATCAGACACCCCCCCCTTACATCAGAGTGCTCCCCCATAGCATACACCCCCCCCCCTTACATCAGAGTGCTCCCCCATATCAGACACCCCCCCCATATCAGACACACCCCCCCAACATCAGAGTGCCCCCCCATATCAGACACCCCCCCCAACATCAGAGTGCCCCCCCATATCAGACACACCCCCCCAACATCAGAGTGCCCCCCCATATCAGACACCCCCCCCAACATCAGAGTGCCCCCCCATATCAGACACCCCCCCCAACATCAGAGTGCCCCCCCATATCAGACATCCCTCTTTACATCAGAGTGCCCCCCTATATCAGACACCCCCCCCCTTACATCAGAGTGCTCCCCCATAGCATACACCCCCCCCCCTTACATCAGAGTGCTCCCCCATATCAGACACCCCCCCCATATCAGACACACCCCCCCAACATCAGAGTGCCCCCCCATATCAGACACCCCCCCCAACATCAGAGTGCCCCCCCATATCAGACACACCCCCCCAACATCAGAGTGCCCCCCCATATCAGACACACCCCCCAACATCAGAGTGCCCCCCCATATCAGACATCCCTCTTTACATCAGCGTGCTCCCCCATAGCATACACCCCCCCCTTACATTAGAGTGCCCTCCCCCATATCAGACACACCCCCCCCAACATCAGAGTGCCCCCCCCATATCAGACACACCCCCCAACATCAGAGTGCCCCCCCATATCAGACACCCCCCCCTTACATCAGAGTGCTCCCCCATAGCATACACCCCCCCCTTACATTAGAGTGCCTCCCCCCATATCAGACCCCCCCCTACATTAGAGTGCCATTTTCGGCCGAAATTTCGATGCCTCCCTAGTTCCTGCAGTATAAACAGTCAGGGTAGGTAGGTCCCTGGGGTATAAACAGTCAGGGTAGGTAGGTCCCTGGGGTATAAACAGTCAGGGTAGGTAGGTCCCTGGGGTATAAACAGTCAGGGTAGGTAGGTCCCTGGGGTATAAACAGTCAGGGTAGGTAGGTCCCTGGGGTATAAACAGTCAGGGTAGGTAGGTCCCTGGGGTATAAAGAGTCGGGGTAGGTAGGTCCCTGGGGTATAAAGAGTCGGGGTAGGTAGGTCCCTGGGGTATAAAGAGTCGGGGTAGGTAGGTCCCTGGGGTATAAAGAGTCGGGGTAGGTAGGTCCCTGGGGTATAAACAGTCAGGGTAGGTAGGTAGGTACCTGCAGTATAAAGAGTCGGGTGCTCCCACCAAACTTCAGGACGTGGCCCACCCGCAGGCGGTGGTAGGTTTTGGGCGGGATCCTCTCCTTGTTGACGAAGGTCCCATGGGTGCTCCCCAGGTCGTAGATGTAGAAGCCGCGCTCCTGGTCGTGCTCGGGGGAGGGGCGGTACTGCAGCACGGCGTGGAAGCGGGACACGGAGGGGTGCTCCAGGGAGACGTGGCAGATGGGGAGCCGGCCGAAGACGGTCCAGCTGGCTCCGGTCAGGTTCTTGGTGGACAGGATGGCGCCCCCCTTCAGCACCTCCAGGCTGTAAAGGGCCCCGGGCGGCCCGGACCAGGGAGGCTCCCGATAGGGAATGGCAGGGGCCGATCTGCAGGCATCAGAGGGAAGCCCGGGCCCGACATCCGGGGCCGCTTCCCCATCTGGGCTTGGGACAGGAGGCCGCCCGGGTGCGCCTGGTTCACGTCCGGGTTCCACGGTCTTTTCATGGCCGCCGGGCCGGCCAGGAGCGACGGGTTTCTTAAAGTGGCCGACATCCGGGCTGAGCCCCCCGGCAGGCCGTTCCTCTGGGACCCCATCCCTAGCGGGCTCCTTGGTGGGACCTGTCCCAGGAGCATGGGGCCCCTCCCCGCGGGTCCCGGGAGCAGGGGGCCCCTCATCCCCATGGGTCCCGGCATTCCGTTGCTCTGCGGTAATGTCCCTTGAAATATGGAGTCCCTCATCGACCCCGAAAACCTCATGTTCCTCACCGACGCGGGGCCCGGTATTCCCGAGGGCCTGCCTGCTCCTGGAGGTAGACTTCCCGGGCCCCTCAGGGAAGCAGCCGGCCCTGGTATCCCGGGGCCCCTCATTCCGCCCGGTCCTAGTATCCCGGGGCCCCTCAGTCCCTCCGGTCCTAGCATCCCGGGGGCCCCTCAGTCCGCCCGGTCCTAGTAACCCGGGGCCCCTCATTCCATTCGGTCCTGGTATCTCGGAGCCCCTCATCCCCCCTGGTCCTAGTATCCCGGGGCCCTTCATCCCCCCCGGCCCTAGCATCCCGGGGCCCTTCATCCCCCCCGGCCCTAGCATCCCGGGGCCCTTCATCCCCTCCGGTCCTGGTATCCCGGGGCCC
This sequence comes from Lithobates clamitans, assembly GCA_037952925.1. NCBI lineage: Eukaryota > Metazoa > Chordata > Amphibia > Anura > Ranidae > Lithobates > Lithobates clamitans. Next base: position 160,693 of record JBBGZY010001930.1, read on the forward strand.
CTCATCCCCCCCGCTCCTGGAATCCCGGGGCCCCTCATCCCCCCCGCTCCTGGAATCCCGGGGCCCCTCATCCCCCCCGGTCCTGGTATCCCGGTGCCCCTCATCCCCCCCGGTCCTAGTATCCCGGGGCCCCTCATTCCCCCCGGTCCTGGTATCCCGGGGCCCTTCATCCCCCCGGTCCTAGTATCCCAGGGCCCCTCATCCCCCCCGGTCCTGGTATCCCGGGGCCCTTCATCCCGCCTGGTCCTAGTATCCCGGGGCCCCTCATCCCCCCCGGTCCTAGTATCCCGGGGCCCCTCATCCCCCCCGGCCCCGGTATGCCCGAGGGTCTCATGGCTCCTGGAGATAGAATCCCCGGGCCCCTCAGGACCCCGGGCCCTGGAATCAAAGGCGCCCTCATCGCCCCCGGCATCATGGGGCCCCTGACCGGCCCTGGGATCCTTGAGCCCCTCATGCCCATCATTGGGGGTCTCGGGGGCCCCGGAGGCACCGCCCCCATCCTCCAGGGCCCCGAGGGGCCGTTCCCCGCCATCGGGCTCATGCCGAGGGGGCTCCATGTATCCAGCGCCACTTTCACAGCTCTAACCGGCGCGGCTCACCAACGAGACGCGGACAGAACGGAAACACCGAGACACACTTCCGGTCACATGCGAAGGCGGCGGGTGATGACGTCGGCGGCGGCGCGCCGGAAGTGAGAAAGCGGAAGTGAGGCGGAGGCGGGGAAGCCTCTAATGGGGAACAGGCTGCTAAAAGTCCTCATTAAAGGGGAAGTCTAGTGAGAGGGACAGACAAGGCCGCCAATACTGAGCTACAACAAGCATGCAGCCAGTGAAGGCAGAGCTCCACATCTGAACCTTCCCTCCAGGTAAGTGACTTTAAACTGGCCGAAGCCGGAGGATCGCCATGACTCCGCCCACTGCGATCACCTTCGGAGCCGCCATCGGTCCAGAACCGCCGTCCTCATCCCTTCGCTTTCCGGACCGAGGCGGCCCGCGTGATTCTTCCGGTCTGTGAAGCCTGGGGATCGGGATGACGGGCGCCCCCTGTAGGTCCTCCTCCATCCGGTGTGAAGTGACAACCATCTGACCCCGGGGGGGGAGGAGGGGGAGGGGGAATCGACATTTGTGGGGTCACAAATCCTGACGATGGACCTCTCTGATTTGGCTCCCACTGAGGCTGCATTCACACCGGAGCGTCTTTGAGTGATGTTCCGGAGCTTTTATGCGCGATTTTTGGCGTGTTTTTGCGCGTTTGTATGCAACGTTTTTGGGCTTTGGCGTTTTTTTTATTAGCCAATAGAGAAAACTGTTATCTGTACCTCTGCCGGGTTATTCCCCCCCCCCCCCATATCAAACTTTTTGAAAAAAATCTTATGCAGTTTGTTAGATCAACCGTTGTTTGCGTTAGATCTCACACAGAAGAAGCGATATTAAGTTATTTGCTGGGGGAGGGGGGCTAACCCGTCATCAGCCCCCCCCCCCCTTATCAAAACATTGACCAAACAACTATTTTGGAAGCGATTTGTTAGATCCGGTAAGATCAAGTGGTTTTAACGTTCGATCTCACATCGTTTCAGAGATATTCCATAAAAATTAGAGATATCAGGTGGTACAGAAGGTACATCCATCTTCATCCGTTTCTGGAACCTTCTTTGGATGGTTCTTCAGCGGGTGCTGTAGTCTCTCCTCACACCGCCGTTCACCTCCCTGCCTCATGGTGATCTCTCCTCAGACCAACAAGCTTAAGTCTTTAGCTAGCCCCCCTTTCCTTGCAAAGCAGGCTGGGCTTGGTAGTTCCACCCCCTGTAGAAATCAATGAGGCTGTATTGTGGTCCTCTGCTGCTGCTTGATTGGCTCCCTCTCCCTGCCAATAGGGACACAGGAAGAGAGAGGGAGGCGTGCTCTCCCTCAGTGAGTGCCTGTGTCAGTGTCTATTCAGTCCGGCGGTCGCTGGCGGGAGGTGCGGGACCATGGGTGATAGAGTAGCCCCCGCTACACACTTCCCCCCACCAAAGAACCTTTGGTCCGCCAAAGGAGGTAAAGAGTCTATGACCTATTACATGCTTTTGATATACACACGGAAAAAAAAAAAAAACAGGTTAGTATGCACAGGAAACCATACAATTTTCATAAAACCCTGGCAGAGGAACATCCCACCAATTGGCATAGGAGGGGAGGTTGTCCTGCCTACAGGCCACCTTAACTGGAATGGCCCAGCTAGATGAGCCAAGGGGGTGAGTGTCAGAAACCATGAAATCAGGCCAAGACAGAAGTACAGTTAAATCACACTGGTTTAATAATAAAAGTAAAAAGAACAAACGTAGTCAAAACATAGCCAAAGTTCGGGAACCGGGATGGTTAGTCAGCCAAGCCAGAAGTCAGGGATCAATGTAGTGGAACAGCAAGCAGGATCTGGAGCCAGAAGGGATGTCAGCAAAGCAAGTCTTGAACAGGATCGCAGGAGAGCGTCTCTGTGATGTTGACCAAGCGAAGGCAGAGATCCTCTGGACTGGACTGCTTAAGTAGGCAGGACTGACGAGCAGGATATCATCAACAGGTGAGTAACTGTGGAGAGAGATGGGAGCTGGAAATTATCTGACAGCTGAGCGGCCAGCTCTGAGAAGGAAGGACTGAGCCCAGCCCTGACAGTGAGTTGGGATTGTCCACCACCAAATCTGGGGTGGAATGGTCAGTTTCTTCAAGAGTCTTTTTTACAATGAGAACGACCTCCTCAGAGCTTTCACTCAAAGTCTCATATGTTAGTCTTTAGGGCGGGTGAATAACCCTTCGCTCTCGCTGTTCTTTAGGTTCTGGGGTTACAGGCACACTGGTCTCCTCTTCTTCCTGCATATCATCTTCAGCTTCCTCAAAGAAGGATGGAAAGTCTTAGGGGTCTGTTGTCAGCAGGGGAGATTGAGGGACTTCCAACTCTTCAAAAGGTGGACTTTGAGGTACAAACTCAGGAGCCTCTGGCCTGAGAGTCACCTCAGTCACCTTAGGAGGAGAAGAAGGGGGGGGGGGGGAGTGGCAGGCCCTGGCATTTGAGACGGCCACAGACAATCTTTCTCTTCATCCCCGCTGTTTTCATCTTCAGCAAGGGGTACAGAGTGAGATCTAGTCACTGGCCGGGATCTTTGAGAGGCCGTGGGTGTGGACTGTAAATCTGGCTGTGGTGGTACATGAACTGCTTCTGACAGAGACAACAGATGATTGTGATGCCAAGTCTTCAGCGGGTCTGTGCTTCCCTCTGGCCGGATTTGATATACTGGGTGTCTGGGCAGATGCTTGCAAACGACATAGGGCTGTGACTTTCAGCGGTTAGCCAACTTGTACTTTCCAGGGACACCCCGGTTTCTCAGCAGTACCTTGTCATCCGGCTGTAGGTCCTGCACTCGTGCCCTGAGGTCAAAGTTTATTTTGTTTCTCTGTCCTCAGGCATATGAGGCAGCTTGAGCCTTATAATAGGCGGTTTTCAGATGTCTCTGCAGGCGATCCACATACCTCCTGTGGAAAGTTGCTGAGGTATGGTCGAGGGATGTGCTGAACGCCAAGTCTACCGGCAGCCGGGCCTACGGTCCGAACATCAAACTATAGGGAGAGTAACCTGCGGCATCATTGGCGGTGCTGGTATAAACATGCACAATAGCCACTATATGCTTGCTCCAGTGCTGCTTTTGTTCTGAATTTAGAGTTCCAAGTATATCCAGGAGGGTTCAGTTGAATCTCTCTGGTTGAGGATCTCCTTGAGGATGATACGGGGTGGTTTTAGACTTCCTGATGCCCAACAGGTCTAAACGTCTCTTGATGAGACTACTCTTGAAATCTCTCCCTTGATCAGAGTGGATGCGTTGGGACAGACCATAGTGCCCCAAAAATTTCTCAGCGAAGATCTTGGCCACCATGGATGCTTGTTGGTCCCTCGTGGAAAACGCCTGGGCATACCGAGGGAAATGGTCAATCTCTACCAGGATATTTCTCTGCCCGCTCAGATCAGGCTCCAAGCACAGAATGTCTATGCACACCAGCTCCATGGGTCCCTGACTCTGAAGATGTCCCATTGGGGCAGCTCAGTGAGGCAAAGCCTTCCTTTTGGATATATCTGATGCAGGAGTGGCAATAGTCCTCAACTTCAGCCTGCATGCAGGGCCAGTAGAACCCGGTCCCTCACCAGGTGAAAAGTCCTCTTGGGTCCTATGTGGCCATGGTTGTCATGTAGGGCAGTTAATACTGTCTCCCTATGTTTATCAGGTAGGAATAGCTACCATTTTTCTATAGCCAATCGTCAGAAGGGCCCCTTCGGTAGACCAACCCTCTGTGCACCTGAAACCGATCCCACTCTTGGTGCAGCAGATGGGTTTCCTTCAGGGAGTCAGTCAGGAGCAAGTCAGGGCGTTCTAAGGCCTTCAATGCCAAGCTACAGGGAGGGTCCTCCAACTGGTCCCTCCGCAGGTCTTTGACAGCTTGGGCAGACCTTCATCCCCGACCTGGGTGACATTGCAATAACATCTGGGGACACCAGTGGCTGACACTCCAACCTCTTTGGTCCTGGATCCTACTCCAGGTTGATGTTCTGCTCCTTGACATAAGGCTTGTACCCCTTCAGGTGTCAGCTGGGCCTATTCTTCTGGAGGGTCTCTGGAACAATGGGGCCTTCTTGACAGAGCATCCGTGTCTTGTTTCCCGACCCCGGTCGATACTTCAGGCTGAAAATAAACCCTGATAGAGCAGCCAACCATCTGTGACTGTGGCGTCCAACTTGGTGGTAGTGAAGATGTAGGTGAGAGGATTGTTGTCCGTCTTGATCACGAACTCCGCTCCATACAGGTAATCCCTCAGCTTATGCACCACCGCCCACTTCAAGGCCAGGAACTCAAGTTTGTGCATGGGGTAGTTCTCGGCGGGGGCCAAGTTCCAACTCACGTAGGCACAGGCAAGATGGCCGTCATGCTCTTGATATAGCACCCCACCTAACCCATCTCGACTGGCGTCAAAGTGTAGCTCATATGGCTTGGTTGGATCTGCATAGGCCACGACTGGAGCGGTTGTTAGGCTTCACTTCAGCTGCCTAAAACCTCTTTACACTTCGGAGTCCATTGTTCCTGAATGGGCTCTCTGTGTTTTCTGGGCCCACCAGCTGGTCTGACTGGCTTCGCCAGATCAGGGTCAGCGTCTTAGCGAATCCCTTGACAAATCTTCTGTAATGAGCAGAATCCCAGAAATGACCTAAGCTCAGTCACGTTGATAGCTTCTGGAGGTTGGTGGCCATTTAGTCAGCAGACACAATGTGGCCAAGGCAGTTGACCGAGGGTTGATTAAACTGGCACTTTTCCAGAGACAGCTTCAACCCCCTCATCATGGAGTCTCTTCAGGACCTTCTGCAGATGCTCTTCGTGCTCTTCCAGGGTCTTGCCGAAAACGATGATGTCGTCTAAGAACACCAACACCTCGATCAGTTTCATGTCACCCACGGTCTTCTCCATTAGGCTTTGGAAGGTGGCTGGGGCACCAGACAGGCCTTGATGCATACGGTCAAATTCAAAGATCCCCTCCGGGTAATGAAAATTACTCAGGGTGCATGGGGATTTGGTAATACCCACTCTTCAAATCCAGCATGCTGAACCACTTCACTCCTAACAGGCTCTGCAAGGCATCTTCTATCCTTGGGGTGGTATATTTGTCGGGAATGGTCCTTTTGGTTCAGCGTCCGGTAGTCAATACCCAGCCTCAGTGACCCATTCTTCTTCCATACCACCACTATTGGGGAAGCGAATAGACTCTGGGACTCTCGGATGATACCTGCCCTCTTCAACTCTGACAGTTGTTCACACAGATTCTCCGAGTCCCCTAAAGGAATCCATCAAACTCTTTCCCTGAACGGCTTATGCACTCGAAGAGATGGATCCGGTATTGGGCACTTTTTGCACACCCCACATCATATTCACTCTTGGAGAATGCAGCCTGCCATTTCGAGCTGAGTCTTGGCCCTTTCTTTCCATTCAGGCAAAAGGGGAGTATTCTTCGGATAGAACTCCTCCACAGAGATCCCATCCTTTGCTCCCCCCAACAAATCAGACTGGGGTGGCCAGATTCACTTGTCCCAGCAACATCTGAGCCGGCATCTTCACTGGCGAGGCTGTTTATGTTGCTGACACTAACCAAGATCTTCCCGTGACTTCTTTGCAACCCTTTGGTTGAAACCACCTCGGGAATTATCTCCACTCCCATGTCTTCTCTATGTCCATCCGATTCAAGGACAATGACAGGGCCTTGTTGCTTCCAATTTAGCTTGACAGATGATCGTAAATAGGCCACTTTAACAGGCTGTAACAACTCTCACACTGGTCCAAGCTCCAGACCTTCCCACTCCTTCAGCTGGAGCCTTTTTTTGTACCAGGTGCTGGTAGGCTTGTCTCAGCATGGGGTGCACACTTGTAGTTGAAGTGCCCGGCTCCAGAACAAGAGGTGTCAACAGCCTTCTGACAAGATCAGTATTGGTCCCTATGATGAGAGAACTCTTACTGGCCCCTGGAGGGCGAGGAGAGATCACTGCCTGAGTGTCAAAAGTCTCGGCTTTCCCAGCCATGGAGGGATCGAAGGTCAGCTTGACCGGTAGACAGCCATCATAGGGGAAATTCTGAGTCACAATATCTGCAACTCTTCCAACTTCCGCAAAGGCAGGTGCTTGAGGTGCCGGTCATAGAAGTCTCTGTAGAGAAGGGTCACTTAAGCTCCAGTATCCAGAAGGGCCTTGGTGTAGACTCCCTTTACTTGGATGGGAACAACAGGAGAAGATCCCACCAGCTTGTCAGGGAACGTGGAGGAAGTGGTGGCCCTGGCCTGTTCGGTGGTTTGTATCCGCACTCCTCTCTGCGAGGTTCTGATTGGGCTTAAGTCTCTGCTAAGTTCTGGGAGTCTGGTGTGCATTGACTATCCGACACCAGGCAGCATGTGTCAAAGGAAACGGGACACTGGGTTGCTTGAAGGCAACAACGGGGGGGGCCCTCTGCAAGGGTTTGGACTTTCGCTGCTGTCTCTTCGTGTCATTGGTTTTGAGCCAGTTACCGTAGATGGGCACCCGGTTGGCTCCTTCACCAGAGCCCTCCGAAGTTTCCCTCTGGCTTCTGGCACTGTGCTTCAGGCTTCGCTGGGCTTGGACACACCTGTCGATTATTGTCCCACATAATTTCACCATACCTCGGTATGCTCAATGGCACTCCTCACTGGTACATGTGAAAATACTCATCACCGCCTCCATTATAGACACTAGTATGGATATCAATGCATCGCTACCAAATATCCATAATATCCCTGTAATTATGGATAATCAAACATTAAAATCACTCGATCTTACCGGATCTAATGAATATCAATTAGTCGGGGTGATTTTTTTGGCCAGAAAATTTGATAAGGGGGGGGCCAACCCCCCCTCATTAATCACTTAATAAGTCTCTAATTATGTGAGATCTAATCGCATCCTTATGTACCACCACCTAATATCTCTAACGTTAAAACCACTTGATCTTACCGGATCTAACGAATATCTATTAGCCTGAATGATTTTTGGCCAGAAAATTTGATAAGGGGGGGGGGGGCCAGCCCCCCCTCATTAATCACTTAATAAGTCTCTAATTATGTGAGATCTAACGTTAAAACCGCAAATTGCTTCCAAAATAGCTAACTGTTTGGTCAATTTTTTGATAAGGGGGGGGGGGCTGATGACGGGTTAGCCCCTCCCCCAGCAAATAACTTTTACTATTGCTTCTTCTGTGTGAGACCTAACGCAAACAACAGTTGATCTAACCTGATCTAACAAACTGCATAAGATTTTTTCAAAAATTTTGATATGGGGGGAGGGGGGGATAACCCGGCAGAGGTGTTATCTGTTACATCACTTGTTGCTAGGTATTTTACTTTTTTTTTTTTTTTTTTTAGCTTTTTCCATTAGCTTTTATTTCTGCTTTTAATATTATTCATTTATTTTAATGTTGTTGTTTTTTATTCCGTTAGGGTAATGCCGCGTACACACAAGCAGAATTTCCGTCTGAAAAATCTTGGGTGGTTTTTCCGACGCGGTATTCGGCTCAAGCTTGCCTTGCATACACACCGTCACACAAAAGTTCGCTGAACCTTTCGACCGCCAAGAACGCGGGTGACGTACAACACTCTGACGAGCCGAGGAAAAATGAAGTTCAATGCTCCCGAGCATGCGTCGAATTGTTTCCAAGCATGCTTAGGAATTTTTTGCGCGTCGGAATTGGTACAGGCGATCGGGAATCTTCAGATCGGAACTTTTTCCGACCGGAAAAATAGAGAACCTGCTCTCGATCTTTTTGCTGGCAGGAATTCCGCCAGCAAAAGTCCGATGGAGCGCACACACGGTCGGAATTTTCGGACCAAAAGCGCTCATTGGAGTTTTGCTGGCGGGATTTCCGCTCGTGTGTACTGGGCATGAGGGGTTCGAGTTCAGTTTTTAGGTTAGGGTTATTCGTTATTTTTGTTTTTTTAAATTTTATTTATTATTATAAAAAATAATAATATAAATAAAAGTCAAATAAAAATCATTAAAAAAAATTCAATATATTTAATACAAATTAACAAATAACTAATTCACCCTTAAAGGGGCTGTAAATCCTCGTGATTTGCATTCTATGCATTAAGGTGAAAAACCTTCTGTAGTGCTTCCCCTCCTTCCTTCAGGGGCCCTGCGGACTCCGGCTCTGCGACTGTCCCACTGGGGAGATTTTCCTCTCACTTCCTGTCCCAAAACTTTACAGGAAGAGAGAAGAAATCCCAGCGAATAGGAACAAAGCATATCCCTCTGTAGGGTGTAGAGAGCACAAAGTGTCATTTCTGTCTGCTGCCTCCTTCCTCCGCTATCTGCATGAATCGCTTCTGACAAATTTCTCCGACGCCAGGAGAAAAAAAAAAAAAGGTGACAGGGGAGGGAGCTCCAGCACACAGCCCGTGATTGACAGCCTCAGCTTTGTGTGCTGTGTGAAGAGGGGGGGAGGGGGTGTCTCTTTCTGTCAGAAACCATGAAATCAGACCGAGACAGAAGTACAGTTAAATCACACTTGTTTAATAATAAAGGTAAAAAGAACAAACGTAGTCAAAACAGCCAGAGTTCAGGAACTGGAACGGATAGTCAGCCAAGCCAGAAGTCAGGGATCAATGTAGTGGAACAGCAAGCAGAATCTGGAGTCAGAAGGGATGTCAGCAAAGCCAGTCTTCAACAGGATCACAGGAGATAGTCTCTAGAGATGTGACCAAGTCGAAGGCAGAGATCCTCTGGGCTGGACGGCTTAAAGTGGAGTTCCACCCAAAAGTGGAACTTCCACTCATTAGATTCCTCCCCCCCTCCGGTGACACAGTTGGCACCTTTCAGGGGGGAGGGGGGTACAGATACCTGTATATTACAGGTATCTGTACCCATTTCCGGTATAGATAGCCGCAGAATCTGCGGGTATTTACGCCACTTCCTGCTCCCTCCCCGCTGCCTGCTGGGAAACACACACGGGTCCCAGAGGCAGCAGGGACCATCCGGATTGCGCTGCGTGACTCGCGCATGCGCAGTAGGGAACCGGGAAGTGAAGCCGTACGGCTTCGCTTCCTGATTCCCTTACCGAAGATGGAGGCGGCAGCACCCGAGGACGGAGAGACGCTTCGGCCTCGGGTGCCGACATCGCGGGCGCCCTGGACAGGTAAGTGTCCATGTTTTAAAAGTCAGCAGCTGCAGTATTTGTCGCTGCTGACTTTTAAAAATTTTTTTTTAGGTGGCGCTCCGCTTTAAGTAGGCAGGACTAAAGAGCAGGATATCATCAACAGGTGAGTAACTGTGGAAAGATGGGAGCTGGCAATTAGCCGACAGCTGAGCGGCCAGCTCAGAGAAGGAAGGGCTGAGCCCAGGCCTGACACTTTCCTCCATTCAGCTCTCAGAGCTCTCCTCACTGAGCTCTGCAGAGTGTGACCTCAGCTCTCCGCCCCCTGCTTTCTGACAGCTCAGACAAGCTGTATAAAATTTCTGCACTTTGAACAGCTGTAGAGGGGAGAGGGCAGCAGATAAACAGGTACAACTTTATGTAGGAAGATTTGTATTTTGTCTCTGTGTATCACCTGAGGCCGGTCACTTCACTGGGGATTTGGAAGAGTTTACTACGGCTTTAATCTTATTAAATGTTGTGCCTCCCCTCCCCCCCCATCAACATTTTTAATCCCTTTAGTCACCTAACACATATGTGCGGCAGGAAAAGGGGCGGGGTTTCATGTGCGCACACACAGCACATTGTGGATGCTGTGATGTCTGTGCTTGTCTATGTAATGCAGGCAGATCATGGCTGGTGGGAGGGGCCAGCTGGGGGTTGTACATATCCTCCTGAAAACATCCCAACACCCGGCCTCAGTACTCTCAAGAGCCGTCAGTCCCGAAGCATGCAGTGGGAGGGGAGACTGAAGGGAGGGCGGAGTTAGGCTTGACAATTGGTGCTGTGAGCAGGATGAGGGGAGGAGCCTGTACACCTGTGCCAGACTGAAGAGAGGGCGGAGTTAGGCTTGACAGTTGGTGCTGTGAGCAGGATGAGGGGAGGAGCCGGAACAGCTGTGTAAGACTGAAGAGAGGGCGGAGTTAGGCTTAAGAATTGGCGCCGTGAGCAGGATGAGGGGAGGAGCCAGTACACCTGTGCAAGACTGAAGAGGAGGGCGGAGTTAGGCTTGACAATTGGTGATGTGAGCTGGATAAGGGGAGGAGCCTGTACACCTGTGCAAGACTATAGGGAGGGCGGAGTTAGGCTTGACAATTGGTGCTGTGAGCAGGATGAGGGGAGGGGCCAGTACACCTGTGCAAGACTGAAGGGAGGGCGGAGTTAGGCTTGACAATTGGCGCTGTGAGCAGGATGAGGGGAGGAGCCGGCACAGCTATGTAAGACTGAAGATGAGGGCGGAGTTGAGCTTGACAATTGGTGCTATGAGCAGGATGAGGGGAGGAGCCGGCACAGCTATGTAAGACTGAAGATGAGGGCGGAGTTAAGCTTGACAATTGGTGCTATGAGCAGGATGAGGGGAGGAGCCTGTACACCTGTACAAGACTGAAGAGGAGGGGCTGAGGGAGGATATAAATATTGCTGTAGGGTGGAGACTCGTTGACGCCATGTATATACTGACGGCTCCGCCCTCTTCTTGTCTCTATTCCAGGTTGATCACATGTCAGAGAAGTGGGAGGTGTCTGGATGCGGTCACATGACTACTATGTAGTATTGGCGTGTCTGTCCGCGGTCTGATCGTCTTCCTACAGAACGGCGCCGGATCTTTGCGGTGAAATGATGCGATATTGGGGGGAGATCCCGGTGGCCTCGGGTCAGGCTAGCAGAAGCTCCTTCGATCTCCTGCAGAGGGAATTCCGCACGGTGGAGATGCAGGAGCCCCCTTTACACCAGCCATCCGCCAACAGGCCGCGGCCCACCACCATGCTGGATGTCCCCTCGGAGCCCTGCAGCCTCACCATTCACACCATCCAGCTGATCCAACACAACCGCAAACTGCGGGGCCTGATCGCCGCGGCCCAGGGGCAGAACCAGCAGCCGGTGGAAGGCATCAAAGTGGAGGAGAGCGAACCCCTTCCGCACCCGCCGCCGTCCCCGCCCCTTCCCGACGATCTGCTGCCGCAAGACTGCAAACTGCCCAAGCTGCCGTTCCAGCTGAGGCACAGCGACCCCGAGAGCGACTTCTACCGGTAAGACCAAAGCTGAAGAACCTTCCCTAGTCCCCACCAATCAAATCATTTTATTTTTAGGAAATACCTCTTTGACGTCCTGTGATGTCATCACTGGGTCTCCCTCTGAATTTGATGGGAGGGGCATGACAAGCTCCTATAACCATCACTTCACCCTGGCTTGGTTCTTCTTTTGAGAGCGTTTATATGAAAGAACATCTCAGGATCCCTTTAGACATGTATGATTCTCCCTGCTGGATGCTGCAGACTAGCTGTGCGATCCGCTGATCAGTTGCTCAACCATGCATGTCTAAAGGGATACCAGAGATGTGTTCTTTCATGTAATGCATGGGATTACTTTAGACATGCATGTTCCTCCCGGCTTGCCACTGGGTGTTGTAGACTTTACCTGTGCGATCTGCTGATCAGTTACCTAAAGAGGAACTGCAGTCTGCTCACATAATTTGTAATAAAAACATCTTTGCCATTCTGAAGCTTCCCTCCAACCACTTTGCATATTATTTTATATATACTGGGATTCTGTACTTGCCGAATATGCTGCAGAAATCTCCCTCCACTGAGTCTGGCTGCAGCCATTTTAACTGTGGGCAGCTGTTCACTTCCTGGATTTACACAGAGGCACACCTCCAGCTCTGCAGCTCTCATTGCTCCTCTTATGACTCACCCCCCCTCCCTTCCTGGCAAATTCTCAGGAGAGAGAGAGAGCTGTGTATGATGTCATAAGTCTAGGCTAATGACCAGACAAGAAACAGGAAGTGGGCTGTATGAGGTATTTACCAGCAGAAAAAAATGTTTTTCTATCCAAAGATAAAACAACAACAAGTTTTAATAGATGAAAAGATGAAAAAATGAATCAAGTTCCGCTTTAAGCATGCACATCTAAAGGGATGTGTTCTTTCGTAATTCTTGGGATCAGTTTGGACATGCATGTTCCCCCCTGCTGGCCGAGTGCTACAGACTTGAGCTGTGCAATCTGCTAAACAGTTGCTTGAGCATGCACATCTAAAGGGATGTGTTCTTTCATAATTCTTGGGATCAGTTTGGACATGCATGTCCCCCTCTGCTGGCCACCGAGTGCTTCAGACTTGAGCTGTGCAATCTGCTAAACAGTTGCTTGAGCATGCATGTCTAAAGGGATGCCGAGCATATGTTCTTTCATATAATGGTCAGAAAAAACTGTTAAGGGTTAAAGGTGGGCAGAAACAATTTGGACCAGGAGGATAGCACTCTGCCTTGTATCTCCTTCCTGCAAGAGCATTGCATGAAAGAACACAATTGTGGCATCCTATTAGATGCACATGTGCCTTTAGCCTTGTTTGCCTGGAGATGGGCTTTAATGAATGGGCATTAAAGGAAATCTGTGCTTTGCTTTTATCCCCCCCCCCCCAATTACCTTTCATTCACTCCTCCACCTCTCCCTCCATTCAGGGCCCGGAGCCACAGACCACGCCCAGTACTTTCATGTATGGACAAGCATGTGACTCAGCACTTATGACAGTGTCGGGCCAATCAGTGGGGGGGAGTCCACAGCCCTCCCCCGCTTTTCACAGGGTTTTCCTTTCACTCACTCTCAGTAGCTGAATGGTGCAGTGGGGGATGTGAAGAAAGGTAATTATATACTGTGGGGGTGGGGGCTATATTACTTCACGATGTTAGAAACCAGCCAGATGATGATGATGGTGAGATGAAGAGAACGGCAGATATACGCTAACTGTGTTTTTAAAGCATAATAAAATGCATTAGCTGTGCAATCTGCTGATCAGTTGCTTGAGCATGCATGTCTAAAGGGATTCCGGGGGGATGTGTTTTCTCAGGAAGAAAATTGATTGCAGAGAATGAATAGTCATTCACCCACAAAATAAAGGCACATTTTGTGAAAGGGGGGCTGTAAACATCCCATCAACCTCCCTCAGATCTTCCTCCAGTAAGAGTGTTATGAAAGAACACACCCCTGACATCCTTTTAGACGTACATTTTTAAGATGTTTCAAACCAGCGAGGTGACGGTGGTGAAACGCTTACATGAAGAGAACGGCAGATATATGACAACTGTGTGCTTAAAGCATAACGCCCATAATTCTGTTCTAACCCCTCCTCCTCTCTGATCTTCTAATAGCGGGAGAGGAGAACCCGTCACGGAGCTCAGCTACCACTCCTGCCGCCAACTCATGTACCAGTCTGTGGCCACCATCCTGGCCCACGCCGGCTTCGACACCGCCAACGAAAGCGTCCTGGAGACCCTCACCGACATCTCCCACGAGTACTGCCTGAAGTTCACCAAGATGCTGAGGTTCAACGCGGACCGCGAGGCCCGGCTAGGCCACACCCCCTTCCAGGACGTCATGGAGCAGGTCTTCCATGAGATGGGGATCGGCAGCGTCCTGTCCCTACAGAAGTTCTGGCAGCACCGCATCAAGGATTACCACGCCTACATGTTACAGGTGGGGAGGGGCCTGACGCAGATATACACTTAAGGACCCGCCCCTTTTTATGACATTTGTTGTTTACAAGTAAAAATCTGTAATTTTTTTTGGTAGAAAATTACTTCGAACCCCCAAATGTTTGCATTAAAGTCAATGGGGGGGGGGGGGGATGGGCAATTTTTTGCATTGAAGTCAATGGGGGGGGGGGATTTTTGCATTGACGTCAATGGGGGGGCGATTTTTGCATTGAAGTCAATGGGGGGGGGGTTTGCATTGAAGTCGATTGGGGGGGGATTTTTGCATTGAAGTCAATGGGGGGTGGGGGGGATTTTTGCATTGACGTCAATGGGGGGGGGGGGGGGGTTGGCATTGAAGTCGATTGGGGGGGGGGGGGGGATTTTTGTATTGAAGTCAATGGGGGGGCGCTTTTTGCATTGAAGTCAATGGCGGGTGGGGGGTTGGGGATTTTTGCATTGAAGTCGATTTTTTGGGGGGGGGAATTTTGCATTGAAGTCAATAGGGGGGGGGATTTTTGCATTGAAGTCAATGGGGGGGGGGATTTCGGCAAAGCGCTTTCTAACCCTATTTTCGGTGGATACTTCGGTGCATCCCAAGCTTTTGTTATGGTCTGGGTAGCTTCTCCCTTCCTACGCTCTACAATTGACCTCTGTGGGAGTAAAACATGTCGTAGGGAGGAGCTCCAGCTGGTCATGTTTTTGATCTGACATTTTAATAAAGTTTTTACTAATTGGGGTGTTTCTGTACTCCTCCATGGTGATGTTGGTGTCATTGTCTCTCCTCCTCTCTGTGCCGGCAGGTCAGTAAGCAGCTGTCTGAGGAGTACGAGAAGTTGGTCCATCCTGAGCGCGTCTCTGAGGACACTAAACCTGTGAAGATCAAAGAGGAGCCGGTGACGGACATCACATTCCCCATCAACGAGGAGCTGGAGGGAGACCTGGCACCCGGGGACCAGTCCCTCCCTGTAGGGGTCCTGGGGGCCCAGGGTGACAGGTTCTCTTCTAATATGGAGGTTGATTCCTCTCCTCAGCCATCAGGTAAGGAACACCTTTCTCCACACGAGATGTCTACATCAGTCCTCCTCCACCAGCGGGATCATTCCGCCCTCTGGTAGTGTCGGGATCATTCCGCCCTCTGGTAGTGTCGGGATCATTCCGCCCTCTGGTAGTGTGGGGATCATTCCGCCCTCTGGTAGTGTGGGGATCATTCCGCCCTCTGGTAGTGTGGGGATCATTCCGCCCTCTGGTAGTGTGGGGATGATTCCGCCCTCTGGTAGTGTGGGGATCATTCCGCCCTCTGGTAGTGTGGGGATCATTCCGCCCTCTGGTAGTGTGGGGATCATTCCGCCCTCTGGTAGTGTGGGGATCATTCCGCCCTCTGGTAGTGTGGGGATCATTCCGCCCTCTGGTAGTGTGGGGATCATTCCGCCCTCTGGTAGTATGGGGATCATTCCGCCCTCTGGTAGTGTGGGGATCATTCCGCCCTCTGGTAGTGTGGGGATCATTCTGCCCTCTGGTAGTGTCGGGATCCCTCCGCCCTCTGGTAGTGTCGGGATCATTCCGCCCTCTGGTAGTGTGGGGATCATTCCGCCCTCTGGTAGTGTGGGGATCATTCTGCCCTCTGGTAGTGTCGGGATCCCTCCGCCCTCTGGTAGTGTGGGGATCATTCCGCCCTCTGGTAGTGTGGGGATCATTCCGCCCTCTGGTAGTGTGGGGATCATTCTGCCCTCTGGTAGTGTCGGGATCCCTCCGCCCTCTGGTAGTGTCGGGATCATTCCGCCCTCTGGTAGTGTCGGGATCATTCCGCCCTCTGGTAGTGTCGGGATCATTCCGCCCTCTGGTAGTGTCGGGATCCCTCCGCCCTCTGGTAGTGTCGGGATCATTCCGCCCTCTGGTAGTGTCGGGATCATTCCGCCCTCTGGTAGTGTCGGGATCATTCCGCCCTCTGGTAGTGTCGGGATCATTCCGCCCTCTGGTAGTGTCGGGATCATTCCGCCCTCTGGTAGTGTCGGGATCATTCCGCCCTCTGGTAGTGTGGGGATCATTCCGCCCTCTGGTAGTGTGGGGATCATTCCGCCCTCTGGTAGTGTGGGGATCATTCCGCCCTGTGGTAGTGTGGGGATCATTCCGCCCTGTGGTAGTGTGGGGATCATTCCGCCCTGTGGTAGTGTGGGGATCATTCCGCCCTGTGGTAGTGTGGGGATCATTCCGCCCTGTGGTAGTGTGGGGATCATTCCGCCCTGTGGTAGTGTGGGGATCATTCCGCCCTGTGGTAGTGTGGGGATCATTCCGCCCTGTGGTAGTGTGGGGATCATTCCGCCCTGTGGTAGTGTGGGGATCATTCCGCCCTGTGGTAGTGTGGGGATCATTCCGCCCTGTGGTAGTGTGGGGATCATTCCGCCCTGTGGTAGTGTGGGGATCATTCCGCCCTGTGGTAGTGTGGGGATCATTCCGCCCTGTGGTAGTGTGGGGATCATTCCGCCCTGTGGTAGTGTGGGGATCATTCCGCCCTGTGGTAGTGTGGGGATCATTCCGCCCTGTGGTAGTGTGGGGATCATTCCGCCCTGTGGTAGTGTGGGGATCATTCCGCCCTGTGGTAGTGTGGGGATCATTCCGCCCTGTGGTAGTGTGGGGATCATTCCGCCCTGTGGTAGTGTGGGGATCATTCCGCCCTGTGGTAGTGTGGGGATCATTCCGCCCTGTGGTAGTGTGGGGATCATTCCGCCCTGTGGTAGTGTGGGGATCATTCCGCCCTGTGGTAGTGTCGGGATCATTCCGCCCTGTGGTAGTGTCGGGATCATTCCGCCCTCTGGTAGTGTCGGGATCATTCCGCCCTCTGGTAGTGTCGGGATCATTCCGCCCTCTGGTAGTGTCGGGATCCCTCCGCCCTCTGGTAGTGTCGGGATCCCTCCGTCCTCTGGTAGTGTGAGGATCCCTCCGTCCTCTGGTAGTGTGGGGATCCCTCCGTCCTCTGGTAGTGTGGGGATCCCTCCGTCCTCTGGTAGTGTGGGGATCATTCCGCCCTCTGGTAGTGTGGGGATCATTCCGCCCTCTGGTAGTGTGGGGATCATTCCGCCCTCTGGTAGTGTGGGGATCATTCCGCCCTCTGGTAGTGTGGGGATCATTCCGCCCTCTGGTAGTGTGGGGATCATTCCGCCCTCTGGTAGTGTGGGGATCATTCCGCCCTGTGGTAGTGTGGGGATCATTCCGCCCTCTGGTAGTGTGGGGATCATTCCGCCCTCTGGTAGTGTGGGGATCATTCCGCCCTCTGGTAGTGTCGGGTGCAGGGAGACCGGAGGAAATGTAGAGCACTTTCATACGTTTCCTTTTATTACATTTAAACTTCAAATGTTTTCCAAGGTAATCTCCGGGGGGAAGAAATATTGTCTAAATGGTGGAGTTGTCAGAAAGAAGCCTTTACTGCGTTAATGCCACAGAAAAAGCCAGAGGAAGGGAGGAGAGCTAAAAGGGAAAAGAGTAGAGAAGAGGGAAAGAGACAGGAAAATGGAGAGAAAGAGACAGGAAAAGGAAGAAAGGAGAGGAGGGGGGAAGCGAGAGGACAGGGAAAGATGGAGAGGGGGGGGGGTAGAGAGGAGAGGTAAGAGAGAGGAAAAGGAGGAGAGGGAAGGAACGAAGGAAGAGAGGAGAGGAAAGAAGAGAGGAGAGGAGAAGGAAGGAGGAGAGGAGAAGGAAGGAGGAGAGGAGAGGGAAGGAGGGAAGGAAGAGAGAGGAAAAGAGAGAGGAGAAGGAGAAGAGGGGAGAGGAAGGAAGAGGGGAGAGCAAAGGAAGAGAAAGAGGAGGAGAAGGAAGGAAGAGGGGAGAAGGAAGGAAGAGGGGAGAAGGAAGGAAGAGGGGAGAAGGAAGGAAGCGAGGAGAGGGAAGGAAGCGAGGAGAGGGAAGGAAGCGAGGAGAGGGAAGGAAGAGAGAGAGGAAAAGGAAGAAAAGAGAGAGGAGAAGGAAGGTGGAGAGGGAAGGAAGGAAGAGAGGAGAGGGAAGGAAGGAAGCGAGAGGAGGGGGAAGGGAAAGAGGAAAATGAGGAGAGGAAGGAGGAGAGAGGAGGGAAGGAGGAGAGGAGAGGGAGGAAGAGAGAGAGGAAAAGGAGGAGAGGGGGAGGAGAGGGAAGGAAGAGGGGGGGAGGAGAGGGAAGGAAGAGGGGGGGAGGAGAGGGAAGGAAGAGGGGGGGGGGAGAGGGAAGGAAGAGGGGGAGGAGAGGGAAGGAAGAGGGGAGAGGAGAGGGGAGAGGAGAGGGAAGGAAGAGGGGAGAGGAGAGGGAAGGAAGAGGGGAGAGGAAAGGGAAGGAAGAGGGGACAGGAAAGGGAAGGAAGAGGGGACAGGAAAGGGAAGGAAGAGAGAGAGGAGAAGGGAAGGAAGAGAGGAGAGGGAAGATAGGAAGAGAGGAGAGTGAAGGAAGAAAGTGAGAGGAGAGGGAAAGGAAGGAGGAAAGGAAGAGAGGAGAGGGAAAGGAGGAGAGGGAAGGAAGAGAGAGGAAAAGAGAGAGGAGAAGGAGAAGAGGGGAGAGGGAAGGAAGAGGGGAGAGCAAAGGAAGAGAGAGAGGAGGAGAAGGAAGGAAGAGGGGAGAAGGAAGGAAGAGGGGAGAAGGAAGGAAGAGGGGGAGAAGGAAGGAAGAGGGGAGAGGGAAGGAAGCGAGGAGAGGGAAGGAAGAAAAGAGAGAGGAGAAGGAAGGTGGAGAGGGAAGGAAGGAAGAGAGGAGAGTGAAGGAAGGAAGCGAGAGGAGGGGGAAGGGAAAGAGGAAAATGAGGAGGGGAAGGGAAAGAGGAAAATGAGGAGAGGAAGGAGGAGAGGGAAGGAAGAGGGGGAAGGAGAGGGAAGGAAGAGAGAGAGAGGAGAGGGAAGATAGGAAGAGAGGAGAGGGAAAGGAAGGAGGAAAGGAAGAGAGGAGAGGGAAAGGAAGGAGGAAAGGAAGAGAGGAGAGGGAAAGGAGGAGAGGGAAGGAAGAGAGAGCAGAGGAAGGAGGAGAGAGGAGGGCTGGGTTCACACATGCCGTGGCCGTGGCTCACAGTGGGGGGTCCGGTGTGTCTCTGTTCACCATTTCAGGTCAGAATTTCTGCTTGAATTTGGACCTGATTTGGAGCCAGACTCGCAGAACCCTTTTTCCAATGCGGACTGCGGCCACCCCGGAGCTGTGTGAAGCGGCTCCATTGAGAGCCAGTCAGTCTCCTGTCATGCGAATTGGATGTGGGGGAAACTGGCATCCAATTTGGCAGAAGTGTGAACCCAGCCGGAGGAAGAGAAGAGAGGAAAAGAGACAGGAAAAGGAAGAGAAGAGAGGGAAGGAAGAAAAGAAAGGGAGGAGAGGGAAAGAGAGAGGTGAAGAAAAGAGAATGGGATTGGGAGAGGGGGGGAAAAAGAGAGCGAGGGAGAAGATGAGAGTCGGCAGCAGGGACTGATCTGTGTCAGACATTTGTGAGCCAGAAGTCCAGGATGTAGTTGGTGACCCCGGCCTGTGATTTCCCTGGAAGTATTACACGATGCATTACTTACTGATGCTGGGCCCATGTTTAGCACTTTCCTGTGATGTGACCCGGAACATGTTTACATCTCAAATGAAGAAAGTCAGAAAAGTCCTTGTTCTGTGTTGTTATTCTGGCCGGTGACTGAAGGTAATGAGATCGGAGGGTACGCCGGGTCAGCGGTGTTTTGTGGAGCGATCGGCGGGATTGTTCCTTTAATGACCCGGCGAGGTGTTTATTATCTCTCCACCATTAGCGGTACTAAATGTGAAGGCCCCTCCCCCCGCAATCCGGAACCATCGGCACAAAACTCTAATAAACCAAAACTGTTGCGTCGCAGGCGGCCGCTTATTCCCGGATGAAGTGGATTGTCGTTGAAATCAATTTTCTTTTCAATCGGCTCCTGAAATGTGTTTTATTTTTTTTTCCTCATTTGAATTCTAATAGTCTAATAAGCGGGCCGAGCGACACGGGGAGGTTCAGCTGATTGCAGTAAAAGTCCTTCTTGTTTGCGATAGATTTGAATATGTAAGTCCGGCGCCCCCCGCTGGTACCGGGTTATAGTGACACGGCGACTCTGTTGTGAGGAGATGTAAGTGGAAAGGTGGATTCTGGTAACAAAGTAACACCAACAAGAGCGCCTCCTAGATAGTTTTATTTCTTAAATAATAAACTTGTTATACTCTCCTCCTCTGTGTGATGGTTGTGGCACAGATAAGCCCAGATCCTCCTCTACTGGGGTCCCTCGCCACCTCCTGCCTTTTAAGTACTCCTTCCCCCTTGGGGGGGTACTCATACAGTCTCACTCCCGAGCCCTGCTGACACAGACAAGCGGGGGCTTTGCACTCTCCCGCACCCAGCACACTGAGGAGCTGTCGAGGCTTTTGATTGGGAGTCAGTGGGCTGAGCCAATCGCAGCAGTCACATGATACAGAAGCCACGCTGCCTCCCCTGAGCATTAGGGCTCATACACACAGGACATTGTAAAATCAGTAGCGCTAAAAACGCTCTTGTTAACGTTTAGCCGCGTTTTTACATTAGCGCTATTGCGCGTTTTCCCAGCGTTAGCATTTCTTAGGTCTTTTATCATTAAAAACACTCCCTATAATGTAAAAACGTCAAACGCAGCTTAACGCGGATTGACCTGTTTGGCCGTGTTTTTTGGCATTATTTTGTTTTTACTGCTCCTGGAAACACAGGCTGTCGTTTTTTTGTTTTTTTTTTTCTACTGCCCCTAAACACTTTTGCCTCCAAACGCCTCTGACAGTATATGTGCGCACGGACACATAGGAGGGGCTTTTAGAGGCAGTTAAAAAAAAAATGTCAAACGCCCTCCTAACAGCAGCTGTAAAAACGTCCTGTGTGCATCATGAGCCCTTAAAGCAGGATTCTCAAACTGGCGGCCCTCCAGCTGTTGCGAAACTACAAGTCCCATCATGCCTCTGCCTGTGGGAGTCATGCTTGTAACTGTCAGCCTTGCAATGTCTGATGGGACTTGTAGTTTTTCAACAGCTGGAGGGTCACCAGTTTGAGACCCTTGCCCTTAAGTGTATTTATTTCTAAACAAAAACAAACAAGTTATACTTGCCGGCTCTATGTAATGGTTTTGCACAGAGCAGCCCTGATCCTCCTCTTCTCGGATCCTTCGCTGGCGCTCCGGGCCCCTCCACTCTGCCAAGTGCCCCCAATAGTAAGCCTCTTGCTATGGGGCACTCAAGCAGGCTCGCTCCCAAGCAATGCGCTTGTGAATGGACATTGTCTAAATCCTAGTCTGTCTGTCTGTATACCTCAGGGGGGAACAGATCCTGGTCTGTCTGTCTGTCTGTCTGTCTGGGTAGTGGAGGGGGAACAGATCCCGGTCTGTCTGGGTAGTGCAGGGGGAACAGATCCCTGTCTGTCTGGGTAGTGCGGGGGGGGGGGGGACAGATCCCGGTCTGTCTGGGTAGTGCGGGGGGGGGGGGGACAGATCCCGGTCTTTCTGGGTAGTGCAGGGGGAACAGATCCCTGTCTGTCTGGGTAGTGCAGGGGGAACAGATCCCTGTCTGTCTGGGTAGTGCAGGGGGAACAGATCCCTGTCTGTCTGGGTAGTGCAGGGGGGACAGATCCCGGTCTGTCTGGGTAGTGCAGGGGGGACAGATCCCGGTCTGTCTGGGTAGTGCAGGGGGGACAGATCCCGGTCTGTCTGGGTAGTGCAGGGGGGACAGATCCCGGTCTGTCTGGGTAGTGCGGGGGGGGGGGACAGATCCCGGTCTGTCTGGGTAGTGCAGGGGGAACAGATTCCTGTCTGTCTGGGTAGTGCAGGGGGGGGGGGGGTAACAGATCCCTGTCTGTCTGTCCTGGGTAGTGCAGGGGGAACAGATTCCTGTCTGTCTGGGTAGTGCAGGGGGGGGGGGTAACAGATCCCTGTCTGTCTGTCCTGGGTAGTGCAGGGGGAACAGATCCCGGTCTGTCTGTCTGGGTAGTGCAGGGGGAACAGATCCCGGTCTGTCTGTCTGGGTAGTGCAGGGGGAACAGATCCTGGTCTGTCTGTCTGGGTAGTGCAGGGGGGACAGATTCCTGTCTGTCTGGGTAGTGCAGGGGGGGGGGGTAACAGATCCCTGTCTGTCTGTCCTGGGTAGTGCAGGGGGAACAGATCCTGGTCTGTCTGTCTGGGTAGTGCAGGGGGGACAGATCCCGGTCTGTCTGGGTAGTGCGGGGGGGGGGACAGATCCCGGTCTGTCTGGGTAGTGCGGGGGGGGGGGACAGATCCCGGTCTGTCTGGGTAGTGCAGGGGGAACAGATCCCTGTCTGTCTGGGTAGTGCAGGGGGAACAGATCCCGGTCTGTCTGGGTAGTGCAGGGGGGACAGATCCCGGTCTGTCTGGGTAGTGCGGGGGGGGGGGCAGATCCCGGTCTGTCTGGGTAGTGCGGGGGGGGGGGACAGATCCCGGTCTGTCTGGGTAGTGCGGGGGGGGGGACAGATCCCTGTCTGTCTGGGTAGTGCAGGGGGAACAGATCCCGGTCTGTCTGGGTAGTGCAGGGGGGACAGATCCCGGTCTGTCTGGGTAGTGCGGGGGGGGGGGGCAGATCCCGGTCTGTCTGGGTAGTGCGGGGGGGGGGGGACAGATCCCGGTCTGTCTGGGTAGTGCGGGGGGGGGGACAGATCCCGGTCTTTCTGGGTAGTGCGGGGGGGGGGGGGGACAGATCCCGGTCTTTCTGGGTAGTGCAGGGGGAACAGATCCCTGTCTGTCTGGGTAGTGCAGGGGGAACAGATCCCTGTCTCCCTGTCTGTCTGGGTAGTGCAGGGGGAACAGATCCCTGTCTGTCTGGGTAGTGCAGGGGGGACAGATCCCTGTCTGTCTGGCTAGTGCAGGGGGGACAGATCCCTGTCTGTCTGGCTAGTGCAGGGGGGACAGATCCCGGTCTGTCTGGGTAGTGCAGGGGGGACAGATCTCGGTCTGTCTGGGTAGTGCGGGGGGAACAGATCCTGGTCTGTCTGGGTAGTGCAGGGGGAACAGATCCTGGTCTGTCTGGGTAGTGCAGGGGGAACAGATCCTGGTCTGTCTGGGTAGTGCAGGGGGGACAGATTCCTGTCTGTCTGGGTAGTGCAGGGGGGGGGGGGTAACAGATCCCTGTCTGTCTGTCCTGGGTAGTGCAGGGGGAACAGATCCCGGTCTGTCTGTCTGGGTAGTGCAGGGGGAACAGATCCCGGTCTGTCTGGGTAGTGCGGGGGGGGGGACAGATCCCGGTCTGTCTGTCTGGGTAGTGTAGTGGGGAACAGATCCCGGTCTGTCTGTCTGGGTAGTGCAGGGGGGACAGATCCCGGTCTGTCTGGGTAGTGCGGGGGGGGGGGACAGATCCCGGTCTGTCTGGGTAGTGCGGGGGGGGGGGGACAGATCCCGGTCTGTCTGGGTAGTGCGGGGGGGGGGACAGATCCCGGTCTGTCTGGGTAGTGCGGGGGGGGGGACAGGTCCCGGTCTGTCTGGGTAGTGCGGGGGGGGGGGGGGGGACAGATCCCGGTCTGTCTGGGTAGTGCAGGGGGGACAGATTCCTGTCTGTCTGGGTAGTGCAGGGGGGGGGGGGGGTAACAGATCCCTGTCTGTCTGTCCTGGGTAGTGCAGGGGGAACAGATCCCGGTCTGTCTGTCTGGGTAGTGCAGGGGGAACAGATCCCAGTCTGTCTGGGTAGTGCAGGGGGGACAGATCCCGGTCTGTCTGGGTAGTGCGGGGGGGGGGGACAGATCCCGGTCTGTCTGGGTAGTGCGGGGGGGGGGGACAGATCCCGGTCTGTCTGGGTAGTGCAGGGGGAACAGATCCCTGTCTGTCTGGGTAGTGCGGGGGGGGGGGGGACAGATCCCGGTCTGTCTGGGTAGTGCAGGGGGAACAGATCCCGGTCTGTCTGGGTAGTGCAGGGGGAACAGATCCCAGTCTGTCTGTCTGGGTAGTGCAGGGGGGACAGATCCCTGTCTATCTGGGTAGTGCAGGGGGAACAGATCCCGGTCTGTCTGTCTGGGTAGTGCAGGGGCAACAGATCCCGGTCTGTCTGGGTAGTGCAGAGGGGACAGATCCCGGTCTGTCTGGGTAGTGCGGGGGGGGGGGGGCAGATCCCGGTCTGTCTGGGTAGTGCGGGGGGGGGGGGAGGACAGATCCCGGTCTGTCTGGGTAGTGCAGGGGGGACAGATCCCTGTCTGTCTGTCTGGGTAGTGCAGGGGGAACAGATCCCGGTCTGTCTGGGTAGTGCAGGGGGAACAGATCCCGGTCTGTCTGGGTAGTGCAGGGGGGACAGATCCCGGTCTGTCTGGGTAGTGCAGGGGGGACAGATCCCGGTCTGTCTGGGTAGTGCAGGGGGAACAGATCCCGGTCTGTCTGGGTAGTGGGGGGGGGGTTGAACAGATCCCGGTCTGTCTGTCTGGGTAGTACCGGGGGGGACAGATCCTGGTCTGTCTGGGTAGTGCAGGGGGAACAGATCCCGGTCTGTCTGGGTAGTGCAGGGGGAACAGATCCCGGTCTGTCTGGGTAGTGGGGGGGGGGGGTTGAACAGATCCAGGTCTGTCTGTCTGGGTAGTACCGGGGGGAACAGATCCCGGTCTGTCTGTCTGGGTAGTACCGGGGGGCACAGGTCCCGGTCTGTCTGGGTAGTGCAGGGGGAACAGATCCCGGTCTGTCTGGGTAGTACTGGGGGGGGGGGGGGGGGGGTTGAACAGATCCAGGTCTGTCTGTCTGGGTAGTACCGGGGGGAACAGATCCCGGTCTGTCTGTCTGGGTAGTACCGGGGGCAACAGATCCCGGTCTGTCTGGGTAGTGCAGGGGGAACAGATCCCGGTCTGTCTGTCTGGGTAGTGCAGGGGGAACAGATCCCGGTCTGTCTGGGTAGTGCAGGGGGAACAGATCCCGGTCTGTCTGGGTAGTACTGGGGGGGGGGGGGGGGGGGTTGAACAGATCCAGGTCTGTCTGTCTGGGTAGTACCGGGGGGAACAGATCCCGGTCTGTCTGTCTGGGTAGTACCGGGGGGGACAGATCCTGGTCTGTCTGGGTAGTGCAGGGGGAACAGATCCCGGTCTGTCTGGGTAGTACTGGGGGGGGGGGGGGGGGGTTGAACAGATCCAGGTCTGTCTGTCTGGGTAGTACCGGGGGGAACAGATCCCGGTCTGTCTGTCTGGGTAGTACCGGGGGGAACAGATCCCGGTCTGTCTGGGTAGTGCAGGGGGAACAGATCCCGGTCTGTCTGTCTGGGTAGTGCAGGGGGAACAGATCCCGGTCTGTCTGGGTAGTGCAGGGGGAACAGATCCCGGTCTGTCTGGGTAGTGCAGGGGGGACAGATCCCGGTCTGTCTGTCTGGGTAGTACCGGGGGGGGGGGGGGGTTGAACAGATCCCGGTCTGTCTGTCTGGGTAGTACCGGGGGGAACAGATCCCGGTCTGTCTGTCTGGGTAGTACCGGGGGGCACAGGTCCTGATTGGGTGTACGCTGGCGGATTATCTGTATGACCTCCTGGAATATCTTTGTCCTCATACTGAGCTGTTGTTTCCTCTCCCCAGGATCAGACGTGAACACCTCGCCGCTGTGGAGTTTGACGCAGGTGAAGATGGAGCCTCAGGACAACGAGGATTCGGCGGTACACGGGCACAGCGTTCTGGGTAATGACGTGTTTGAAGAGCCCATGTCTGGGATCAGCGACTCGGCCATCCCAGCCAGTCCCAACGGATCAGAAGTCAGCTACGCCTCTCCCTCCCCCGACAGCCTAATGGGGTCCTCTCCCGTCTTCAACCAACGCCCCAAGAAGAGAATGAAGAAAATGTAATTGTGGGGGGAGGGGGAGAAGAGTCGGGACTGATTCTGCTGAACATTCTTCATTGCTGGTATTATGGGGACTGTCAGTTGGCAGACAGTTCCTGGAACAAAACAATTGTCTTCGTTATTCATACCCAAGCGGGAATGAATTAAAATTTCGTTTTTTTTTTCCACAAAGTGCTCGATAAAGTTATTAAAAATGATCAAAGTGCATTATGTACAGTGCCTTGAAAAAGTATTCATACCCCTTGTAATTCTCCACATTTTCTCATGTTACAGCCAAAAACGTAAATGTATTTTATTGGGATTTTATGTGATAGACCAACACAAAGTGTCACATAATTGTGAAGTGGAAGGAAAATGATAAATGATACAAATAAATATGTGAAAAGTGTGGGGGGAGGGGCATTTGTATGGCGCCCCCCCGGAGTCAATACTTTGTAGAACCCCCTTTCTCTACAAGTCTTTTTGGGGATGTCTCTACCAGCTTTGCACATCTAGAGAGGACATTTTTGCCCATTCTTCTTTGTAAAATATCTCAAGCTCTGTCAGATTGGATGGAGAGCGTCTGTGAACAGCAATTTTCAAGTCTTGCCACAGATTCTCAATGTGATTTAGGTCTGGACTGTGACTGGGCCATTCTAACACATGAATATGCTTTGATCTAAACCATTCCATTGTAGCTCTGGCTGGATGTTTCGGGTCGTTGTCCTGCTGGAAGGTGAATCTCCGCCCCGGTCTCAAGTCTTTTGTAGACTCTAACAGGTTTTCTTCTAAGATTGTCCTGTATTTGTCTCCATCCATCTTCCCATCAACTCTGACCAGCTTCCCTGTCCCTGCTGAAGAAAAGCATCCCCACCACATGATGCTGCCACCACCATGTTTCACGGTGGGGATGGTGTGTTCAGGGTGATGTGCAGTGTTAGTTTTCCCCACACATAGCGTTTTGCTTTTAGGCCATAAAGTTGAATTTTGGTCTCATGTGACCAGATCACCTTCTTCCACATGTTTGCTGTGTCCCCCACATGGCTTCTCACAAACT
Organism: Lithobates clamitans; assembly: GCA_037952925.1. Lineage (NCBI taxonomy): Eukaryota > Metazoa > Chordata > Amphibia > Anura > Ranidae > Lithobates > Lithobates clamitans. Next base: position 187,636 of record JBBGZY010001930.1, read on the forward strand.
ACAAACAGGACTTCTTATGACTTTCTTTCCCCAATGTCTTTCTTCTTGTCACTCTTCCATAAAGGGCAGATTTGTGGAGAACACGACTAATAGTTGTCCTGTGGACAGATTCTCCCACCTGAGCTGTGGATCTCTGCAGCTCCTCCAGAGTTACCATGGACCTCTTGGCTCTTCTCTGATGAATGTTCTCCTTGCCCGGCCGGTCAGTTTAGGTGGACGGCCATGTCTTGGTAGGTTTGCAGTTGTGCCATACTCCTTCCATTTTCCGATGATGGATTGAACAGAGCTCCGTGAGATGTTCAAAGCTTGGGAGATTTTTTTTATAACCAAACCCTGCTTTATACTTCTCCACAACTTTATCCCTGACCTGTCTGGTGTGTTCCTTGGCCTTCATGATGCTGTTTGTTCACTAAGGTTCCCTAACAAACCTCTGAGGGCTTCACAGAACAGCTGTATTTATACTGAGATTAAATGACACTCAGGTGGACTCTATTTACTAATTAGGTGACTTCTGAAGGCAATTGGTTCCACTAGATTTTAGTTAGGGGTATCAGAGTAAAGGGGGCTGAATAGAAATGCCCCTCCCCCACTTTTCACATATTTATTTGTATAATTTATCATTTTCCTTCCACTTCACAATTATGTGACACTTTGTGTTGGTTTATCACATAAAATCCCAATAAAATACATTTACGTTTTTGGTTGTAACATGAGAAAGTGTGGGAAATTTCAAGGGGTATGAATACTTATTCAAGGCACTGTAGTGAAAAGAGAAAGGGGTCTTCTGGGGCTTTCATCCAAATCTGTACATGGAAGAGCATGTGGGGGGGGGGGACAAGTTTGTAAGTCGCTGTTCCTGTCCATGGCAATGAGACTCTTTAACCCCTTGGTGCTGGCCGCTCGCAAATATGCAGCCTTTCGGCACCAAGCGGCCACAAATTTGCGTGAATTGCTGCAAATAGACTTGTGCCGAGAGCGTATGCTCCCGCCACAGTTACCGGCGGCCAACGGAAAGTTCCCGATCGCTCCCTGCGATCGGAAGCTTTCTGATCATGTGACGGCCAATCACGGCGATGTTACATTCGTCTGCTTAAAAAAAAAAAAAAAAAAAAAGCCGTCTCATAAGAAGGCTTTTTTTTTTTTTTTTTTTTAGACTCATATTGTTGTATGGCTCATGCATGAAATAAGCCCCATGATGTCATACACTCCACCTTGTGCAATGGTAGCATACAGAGGGGAAATTCTGATTGGCTCCCCTGCAGATTGTGTAAGTTTTGCCCACTTACATAGAAATGAAGGGTCTATAATTTTTATCATAGGTGTATTTTATATGATAGAGACAGAATATCAACCAAAAATCCAGAAAAAACATCCCACAAATGTTATAAACAGAGTAAAATAAGTATTTGATCCCCTACCAACCAACAATAATTCTGCCCCCCACAGACTGGCTCCAGTAGGGGCTCATGTGGTGCACAGATTAGTCCTGTCAATGTAGGAAGGTTCTCCTAATGACAACTCGTTATGTGTATAAAAGACACCTGTCCACAGAATCTCTTTCTTCCATCCAATCCTCACCATCATGGGGAAGACCAAAGATCTGTCAGAGGACGTCAGGGAGAAGATTGTAGACCTGCACAAGGCTGGAATGGGCTACAAGACCATCAGCAAGAAGCTTGGTGAGGAGACAACTGTTGGAGCGATTATGGAAGAAACACAGAATAACCATCAATCGTCCTCGGTCTGGAGCTCCATGCAAGATTTCTCCTCATGGGGTGAGGATGGTCATGAGAAAAGTGAGGGATCGTCCCAGAACTACACAGGAGGAGCTTGTGAAGGATCTCAAGGTAGTTGGGACCACAGTCACCAAACAAACCATTGGTGACACAATACACCACCATGGATTGAAATCCTGTAGTGCCCCGCAAGTGCCCCTCAAGAAGGAACGTCTATAGTCTGCCAGTGAAAATTTAAATGATTCAGAGAAGGATTAGGAGAAAGTAATGCGGTCAGATGAGACCAAAATTCAGCTCTTTGGCATTAACTCGACTCGCCATGTTTGGAGGAAAAAAAATGCTGACTATGACCCTAAGAACACCATCCCTACAGTCACACATCATCCCTACAGTCACATCATCCCTACAGTCACACACCATCCCTACAGTCACACGGAGGTGGAAACATGATGCTTTGGGGCTGTTTCTCTGCTAAAGGTACAGGACGACTTTGCCGCATTGAGGGGCCAATGGACGGGGCCATGTATTGTAAAATCTTGAAGGAGAACCTTCTTCCCTCAGCCAGGGCATTGAAGATGGGTCATGGATGGGTCTTCCAGTAGGACAATGACTCAAAACATGCCGCCAAGGCAACAAAGGAGTGGCTCAAGAAGAAGCACATTAAGGTCATGAAGTGGCCTAGCCAGTCTCCAGACCTTAATCCTATAGAAAATTTATGGTGGGAGCTGAAATTTCGGCAGCCAAGAAACCTTAAGGATTTAGAGAAGATCTGTAAAAAAGAGTGGACCAAAATCCCTCCTGAGATGTGTGCAAACCTGATCACCAACCACAAGAAACGTCTGACCTCTGTGATCGCCAACAAGGGTTTCTCCACCAACTACTAAGTCATGTTTTGCTTGAGGATCAAATACTTATTTTACTCGCTGAACTGCAACTCCATTTATAACATTTGTATCATGTGTGTGTTTCTTCTGGATTTTTGGTTGATATTCTGTCTCTATCATATAAAATAGACCTATGATAAAAATTATAGACCTTTCATTTCTTTGTAAGTGGACAAATTTACACAATCTGCAGGGGAGCAAATCATTATTTTCCCCCACTGTATAAGGAGTATATAAAAAAGGAATTTCAAAATGGTGAGGCGAGCGATAGGTCACAGGCAGCAGAGAGACTCCATAAAAACAATGAAGTGCCAAATGTGACAGAGGATGGAGGGAGAGGGCAAAATCAGCGGGGACTTTCCCTTTTGGGTGACGTTCTGCTTTAATGTATCTAGGCACTCCTGTTCTGTATCCTCCATAGCTGAATATCTGCGGTGTAAGATCATCTAAGGCTCTGCTCCCTCTGGCTGCTAGTGTCAGCAGATTTGGAGTGAGATTTGGTGATGTCACTAATTTGGTGATGTCACTATTATGCTACTCACTATATTCCTTGCTGGAGGGGAAGCTGTACCTGAGGACCTGCAGGGGAAGGATCTCCCTGCTTCTACTTAATTCACTCTGTGGATCTGTACTTCAGTCACCTCACCTGCTGCTTCATTATTACTCCACCAATCATCAGATCATAATTCACGGTGCAAGTTTAGGAGAAAATCGCGGTACCTACAGGTAAGCCTTATCATAGTCTTGCCTGTAGGCAAAAGTGGTTATAAAAGGTTTGCAACCACTTTAAAGCCCATCTCCCTGGCCAACATAATACTCACTTTTACCGCGCTAACCCTCCACTATGTTGCTCTCTCAAAGCTTCCTTCCATGTTACCCCTCCTGTTTTGTAGTGCTTTGGTCATGCAGCCAGTTTCCATGCCCCAATGTTTTCATGCAAGGAGGAGGACTTCATCCACCCAACACGAAGCTTATACCTGGAGTGACTCCCAGCTGGCAGAGCAGCAGGGGAATTTGAGGAAGGTTCGTATAGAGGGGTCTGGGGGGGGGTTTTAAAGATACTGCCATGAACGGGCAAAGTGATAGTCTGAAGAACAAGGCAATTTTTAGCAAACCTCCCCACCTTTTAACCACTTCAGCCCCGGGAGGATTTACCCCCCCACCCCTTTAAAGCGGAGTTCCACCCAAAATTGGAACTTCCGCTTCAAGTATGTTTTCCAAGTCAGATGTTCAAGTTTCCCGGAAAAGAAAATGCAAGGAAAACTACGCACAAAATGTGTCTTGGCGTGACGTTCTACGAGCTAAAAACGCCTTCTGCTCCTCGAGGAAGACACATGTGCCTTTTCTAACACCAAGGTGTAAAACAGGCCCTAAAGAGCCTTACGGGGTCTCAAGGGCAATTGTCAATCGAGTGGGGGAGTGGCTTGATGTCATTAGTGCATGTTGGAAAGTGCAGCTGCAGTCCCTGACCAGAAGACCCCATTCACACAGGGACGACTTGTCAGGCGACCTAGTCGCCTGACAAGTCGCCTCCCGTTCTGTACTATGGAGCCGTTCTAAGGGGAGCGACGCAAGTCGCTCTGACTTAGAAAAAGGTTCCTGTACGACTTCGGGGGCGACTTGGGGCGACTTGCATTGACTTCTATGCAGAAGTCGTTTTGCAAGTCGCCCGGGCATTCGTTTGCAGGTCGCCTCGCTGAGGCGACCTGCAAGTCGTGTTGCCCCTGTGTGAATGGGGTCGAATGGGCACCCAAGGGTGACTACGTGCGGCCCCATGGGACCCTGCAGGGCAGAGTAGCTACGTAGAAATCAGAAACACAGGAAGGAGTATGACAAGTAATAGGAAGTCACCCCGCACATATGTTACATGTTGAGGTCTGCAGCGCTCTGTTTTTGATCTGAGGGTTTAATATCACTTTAATGATCGATAAGTCCGATCGTAATCCCCCCCACTGACCTCATCAGTCTCTGGAATCTCATTCTCTGAGTTCTTCCTTCTTATTACAATTTGTGTCTCTCCATTAGTCAGAGAGGCCATTAAAGCTGAACTCCGGGCAGATATAGAAGATATAAATGAACGCGGCTCTGTAATCATTAATAAAGTGTGACTTTGGGCAAAATGTTAATAAAAAAAAAGTCACTTAGTACACTCAGCTTTATTCATATAAAAAAAAAAAAGAAAACTATTACTGTAACTGTTGGGCTGAAAGTTTGTCGCTTACATAAAGTCCATCCAAGGCAACCCTAGGGGAGGGTGACAACGCTGCTGTGAGATCGCACTGTAGAACAGTCAGCGTTGTCACCATGTTCAATGACTGTCCAGGTAAAAGGCAGGCTGAGCTTTAAAGAATAGTCCGATATCCGGTTTTGGGTCAAACACAGGGAAACTCAATCAGGTAGAGCAAGGCAGACAGACTGGGGGGTAAAACAAAACATGCGTTACCCTTCCATGTGCTCCTTGCTGCAAAGGCCAGTTATAGGTGGGGGTAGTGGCCATTTGTTTGCAATTTGAAAATACATATGTAAGCTGCGGGGGGCACGACAAGGCACCCCAATAGTATGCACAGTCCTAACTCTATACAACTTGGAGAGCCTCCATAGTAGAAGCACATGCATTATAATGGATAGGCAGAGGGTAGGTGAGCCCGGAGGAAGCCCACCCCTCCTTAAAGGCACGGGCACACTGGACATCCATAACAATGGCAGCAAAGGTGTCCGGTGCGTCCCCTCCCCAATATTACATCAGTACAAACTAATGGCCGCTGCCTCCACTTATAACTGGCCTTTGCAGCAAGGAGCACATGGAAGGGCCTGCAGCTTACGCATGTATTTGCAAATGTGTGCAAACCAAACCCCTGTTTTTAACGCAAACTGTTAGGAAAATTTAATTTGGTTGCAGGCTGGCTGACAAGTTGAGCTGGTTCTTTGGTTTTGTTTTACCTCTGTCTGTCTGCCCTGCTCTGCTCAGTTGGATTTCCCTGTGTATGACCTCGGACCGGATAATTGGACTATTCTCTAAACTCAGCCTGCCTTTTACCTGGACAGTCATTGAACCGCTCTGCCTGTCTGCCAACCGCAAGTACCTGCTTGCTTTGCTGAGTTCGTACCTGCCCTGGCATGGTGGCCAGGCACTATAGCATCTTGTATAAGACCTGGGGGCAACCGAGTACTGACAGGCCTGCTTGCCTTATGGGAAAGGGGGATGCTATAGGTAAACAACACAGAAGCCAGCTATAGTGTCTGACCACAAGCGTGACAGACCTTTTCTGTCCTGGTCTAAGTTTTAGATTGATTCCCTGTGCCCTCCCTCTGGTCGTTTGGCAGGTTCCCCTATCTTGTAGGGGACTCGGTCCTATCCAGTTCCAGCTGAATTTCCCATCCTTCAGTTGGGCTGCTTTTTGGACGCTGATTCAAGTTGGAGTTCCTTTCCATATAGATTCATCCCCCATTGACCAGGACCTTCTCTATCCTGGTCTAAGTTTCAGGTTGATCCCCTGTGCCCTCCCTCTGGTTGTTTGGCAGGTTCTCCTATCTTGGAAGGGACTTGGTCTTACCCACTTTCAGTGTCTGGGGTTGGTTCTTCAGATGGCTCTTGGACTGCAGGCAGTCCCCAGCTCTGTTTTGATTGGAACTGTTAGTGGTTGTTGCTAAGTTGCCCATCCCTCAGTTGGACTGCTTTAGGACATCTCAATAGTTTAGATTGGTGCTCCTTTTTATATGGAATCACCCCCCTTGATCAGGATCTTTTCTGTCCTGGTTTGAGCTTCAGGTTGATTCTTTGTGCCCTTCCTCTTTTCTTTGACAGGTTCCCCTATCTAGTAAAATAGTAAGATGTCTCTTCCAGTTTCAGCATCGCACGTTGGTCCTTCAGGTGAAACATGGCAAAGTGACGGCAGAAAAAAGACTGAGTAGTCCATCGAGTCTGCCCATTTTACTTTTTTATTTTTTTAATTAACTTTATTTGTGGTGCCTTTTGGGCTGCAGGCGGTCCCTGCTTCTGTTTTTATTATTAGTTAGTGGGTGTTCCTGAGTTGCCCATCCCTCAGTTGGGCTGCTGTTGGACTTTCAACTGATTCAAGTTGGAGTTCCTTTCCATATAGATTCATCCCTCATTGATCAGGACCTTCTCTATCCTGGTCTAAGTTTCAGGTTGATCCCCTGTGCCCTCCCTCTAGTTGTTTGACAGGTTCTTCTATCTTGTAAGAGACTCGGTCTTATACAGTTTTAGTGTTGAGCATTGACTCTTCAGATGGCTCGTGGGCTGCAGGCAGACTCCAGTTCTGTTTTGATTGTAACTGTTAGTGGTTGTTGCTGAGTTGCCCATCCCTCAGTTTAACTGCTTTAGGACATCTTAATGGTTTAGATTGGTGCTCCTTTTTAAAAGTGATGGTAGAAAAAAGACTAGGTAGTCCATCGAGTCTGACGTTTTTTTTAAAACTTTTTTTGTGGTGGTATTTGGGCTGCAGACAGCCCCCATTTCTGTTTTTATTAGTAGTTAGTGGGTGTTGCTGAATTGCTCATCCCTCAGTTTGTCTGCTTTTGGACTTTACGCTCATTCAAGGTGGTGTTCCTTTTCATATAGAGTCATCCCCCATTGACCAGGACCTTCTCTATCCTGTTCTGAGTTCCAGGTTGATCGCCTGTGCCCTCCCTCTGGTTGTTTGGCAGGTTCTCTTATCTTGAAAGGGACTCGGTCTTATCCAGTTTCAGTGTCGAGCGATGGTCCTTCAGATGGCTCTTGGGCTGCAGGCAGTCCCCAGTTCTGTTTTGATTGGAACTGTTAGTGGTTGTTTGCTGAGTTGCCCATCCCTCAGCCTGACTGCTTTTTGGACATTCCGTCTGTGTCTTAATTCCTGTGCCCCTCAACAGATGGGTAAGTAAATAGGATTGAAATCCTACTCTTGGTGTCCATTGATGGACAAGGGCATACCCCTCTGTGTTTATGATCTTACTTCGATGCTGCTTGCTAAGAACTCAGGCATGCTAAAAAATGGATTATCTTGGGCCAGCCCAAGGATTTTATTATTGGCAGTGTCCAAATCCTTCCATAGGTGGCAGTATAACCCAACTGTATCTGAATTCTGGTGTTCTTAAAAAAGAAAAAAGGATTTTACGGTTTGTTCTTACCTGGTGCTCCAGCAGGTGGCAGCATGGACCTTCTCCTCCGCTGCTGCCATGGAAAAAAAATAAAAAAGAAGAGTAATTTTTGTGTAAGTACAATGTCATTTTCAGTTGGTATTTTCAATTTAAGATTAGAATCACCTCCATTTGTTTCTATGGAAACACAGGAAAGCAACAAAGAAAACTCTATTATTTTATTATTATTCATCCTGCAAAAATGCAAACTCCTGACTTTTTACTGACTTGTCGGCAGCTTTGAAGGAATTCCTCAATGTCGTGTTCAGGACCCCTCACCGCCGCCACCGCCGCTATGTGGTGAGACGAGCAGAGAGAAAACACGACTGGGAGTTCTGATCCTATATGTATCAAGATGTATGCAACTTCAGGAGATAAATAGATAATGGAAAGAAAGATAATGCATGGGTGGGTGGAGGGATAAATAGATGGATAGACAGCAGTAGTAGTAGATAGACTTATGGCCTACGTTGGAAGACATGGGTGGCCTTAGTCATGTGTGGTCCCTATTAGTCGGGAAATTCCTTGACATAGAAGTGGAGTCTGAAGATCTCCATATTACCCAGCAGCTGATAATTGCTGGAAGACCTGTCTCTCCACGGATGGATGGATGAAAGGCAGTCTCTCCATGGATGGATGGATGAAGAGTGCTCTCATGGTGGATGGATGGATAAAGGGTCGCCCCTCCATGGATAGATGGATGAAGGCTAATTTCTCAGCGGATGGCTGGATGGATGGATGAAGGGTTGTCTCTTGGCGGATAAATGGATGGATAAAAGTCTGTCTCTCTGAGGATGGATGGATGGATAAAGGGCTGTCTCTTGACAGATGGATGGATGAAGGGTCATCTCTCTGTAAATGGATGGATGAAAGTTCATTTTTCCTCAGATGGATAAATGGATGGATGGATGGAGGCTTGTCTGTGGATAGATGAAGGGTTGTCTCTCGATGGATGGATGAAGGGGTATCTCTGGATGGATGGAGGCCTGTCTGTCGGTGGATGGTTGGCTGAAGGGTTGTCTCTCGATGGATGGATGGATGGATGGATGAAGGGTTGTCTCTCAATGGATGGATGAAGGGTTGTCTCTCCATGGATGGATGGAGGCTTGTCTGTAGGTGAATAGATGGATGAAGGGTTGTCTCTCCATGGTTGGACGGATGAAGGGTTGTGTCTCCATGGATGGATGGATGAAGGGTTGTCTGGTGAATGGATGGATGAAGGATTGTCTCTCCATGGATGGATGAAGGGTTGTCTCTTAATGGATGGATGGATGGATGGATGGATGAAGGGTTGTCTCTTCATGGGTGGATGGATGAAGGGTTGTCTCTCCATGGATGGAGGGTTGTCTCTCCATGGATGGATAGAGGGTTGTCTCTCCATGGATGGATGAAGGGTTGTCTCTCCATGGATGGATGAAGGGTTGTCTCTCCATGGATGGATGGATGAAGGGTTGTCTCTCCATGGAAGGATGAAGGGTTGTCTCGATGGATGGATGGACAAAGGGTTGGCTCTCCATGGATGGATGGGTGAAGGGTTGTTTCTCCATGGATGGATGAAGGGTTGACTCGATGGATGGATGGAGGCTTGTCTGTCGGATGGATGGATGAAGGGTTGTCTATGGATGGAGGCTTGTCTGTCTCTGGATGGATGGATGAAGGGTTGTCTCTCCATGGATGGATGGATGAAGGGTTGTCTCTGGATAGATGGGTGTATGGATGGATGGATGGATGAAGGGTTGTCTCTGGATGGATGAAGAATTGTCTGTCGGTGGATGGATGAAGGATTGTCTCTCGGATGGATAGTTGGGGGCTTGCCTGTCGGATGAATGGATGGAGGCTTGTCTGTCGATGCATGGATGAAGGGTTGTCTCTGGATGAATGGATGAAGGGTTGTCTCTCCATGGATGGATGGATGAAGGGTTGTCTCTCCATGGATGGATGGATGGATGAAGGGTTGTATGGATGGAGGCTTGTCTCTGGATGGATTGATGAAGAGTCGTCTTTCAGTGAATGGATGGAGGCTTGTCTGTCGATGGATGGATGAAGGGTTGTCTCTGGATGAATGGATGAAGGGTTGTCTCTCAATGGATGGATGGATGAAGGGTTGTCTCTCCATGGATGGATGAAGGGTTGTCTCTCCATGGATGGATGGATGGATGAAGGGTTGTCTCTCCATGGATGGATGAAGGGTTGTATGGATGGAGGCTTGTCTCTGGATGGATTGATGAAGAGTCGTCTTTCACTGAATGGATGGATGGTTGTCTCTGGATGGATGAAGAGTCATCTTTCAGTGAATGGATGGATGGTTGTCTCTGGATGGATGAAGAGTTGTCTTTCAGTGAATGGATGGGTAGTCCAGCGGAGTCCTTCTCATGGAGTGTCAGACTGATGGGAATGTATGCTGGGTTGGGATTTCTGTACACAGCCTCATGTCTTTCATATCTTTTAATTATAATGTTTTCCCTCCTTAATTGTGCCGCTCACAGCACTGCTCAGTCATCATTCCACTCTCACCTCTACTACCCCAAATACACCCCCCCCCCCCCCGGTCTCATCTATAAGATCTCTACATTATATGGAGAGGAGGTCAGCCTTAGGGGATCTACTACTCCCTGTCCTCTCCCCCCTCAGGAGGACTCCATGATGGGTCTGTGGAGATGGATGGATGGAAGTAGGGGGAATGGAATAGATTGATGAAGCAATAGATGCAGAGAAGGGAAGGAAAGGATGGATGAAGAGACAGAAGAAGGAAAAAAATGGATGGAGAGAGAGAAGAAGGGAAGGACAGATGGATAGAGGACTGTGGAAGGATGGATGGATGGATGGAGAGAGGAAAGAAAGAAAGAGAATATATGAAGGGTGTCAAGGATGGAAGGAGAAAGGAATGGAGGGAGGGAGGGATGGATGGATGAATGGATAGAGAGAGAGAGGGAGGGAATGATGGATGGATGGATGAATGGATGGAGAGAGGAAAGAAAAAAAAGAGAGGGAGGGATGGAAGGAGTGATGGATGAATGGATAGATAGAGGAAAGAAAGAAGAGATGAATGGAGGGAATGAAGGATGGACAGAGAGAGGAAGGAAAAAGAGAAGAGAGGGATGGATGGATGGAGAGAGGAAGAAAAAAGAGAAGAGAGGGAGGGATGAAAGGAGTGAATGATGGATGAATGCACAGAGAGAGGAAGGAAAAAGAGAAGAGAGGGATGGATTGAGAGAGGAAGGAAAAAGAGAAAAGAGGGAGGGATGAAAGGAGTGAAGGATGGATGGATGGACGGAGAGAGGAAGGAAAAAGAGAAGAGAGGGATGAATGGATGGATGGATGGATGGATGGAAAGAGGAAGGAAAAAGAGAAAAGAGGGAGGGATGAAAGGAGTGAAGGATGGATGAATGGACGGAGAGAGGAAGGAAAAAGAGGAGAGGGATGGATAGAGAGAGGGATGGAGGAAGTGAAGGATGGATAGATGAAAAATCAGCCTGAAGGGTTCTACAATTCCATGTTCTTTCCTCCCTCAGGAGGACCAAATGACAGATCTGGGGAGATGGATGGAGGGAGGGAGGGAGGGAGGGAAGGAGGGAGTGATGAAACAATAGATGGAGAGAAGGAAGAATAAAAAGACGTATGGAGTGATAAATTGATGAAGCGATAGATGGAATGCTGGATGGATGGAGGGATGGATAGATGGATGGATGGAGAGAGGAAGGAAAAAGAGAAAAGAGGGAGGGATGAAAGGAGTGAAGGATGGATGAATGGATGGAGAGAGGAAGGAAAAAGAGGAGAGGGATGGATGGATAGAGAGAGGGATGGAGGGAGTGAAGGATGGATAGATGAAAAATCAGCCTGAAGGGTTCTACAATTCCATGTTCTTTCCTCCCTCAGGAGGACCAAATGACAGATCTGGGGAGATGGATGGATGGAGGGAGGGAGGGAGGGAGGGAGATGGATGGATGGAGGGAGGGAGGGAGTGATGAAACAATAGATGGAGAGAAGGAAGAATAAAAAGATGTGATAAATTGATGAAGCGATAGATGGAATGATGGATGGAGGGATGGATGGGTGAATGGCTTTCAAAGTGTTGCCTGTGGAAAATATTACGGTACCAACATTTGTTGCCATTTCACAGGCACACGCAATGTTAAGGTGCGACATGTTAGGTATCTATTTACTCAGCGCAACCTCATCTTTTTATATTTTATGAAAACATGGGTAATATATTGCATTTGTGTGTATTTTTTAACTGGCATTTTGTGTTTAATAAACCGTTGTGATAATAATAAAATTGGAACTACCACTATTTTATTCTCCAGGGTGTCTGCTTCCAGAAATGATTTGTTTTGGGGGTCTTACATAATCTTCTGGCCTAAAAAATGTTTTTTTTTTTTTTTAAACTCTCTGGATTTAAGGTGAATATTTATCACAGTAAAACTGGTTTTGTTATTTTAATGGGCTGTTCATTGTATCTTTGGTATTTTTGGCTGGAGTTCTGCTTTAGAATAAAAAAGAAACAATATATACATCTAGGGTCAAAGTTAAAATATTAGTTTAAAGCCGAGCGACAGCGACCTTCAGTATTGCCGGGCTTGTAAGCGAATTGTAGGTCGTTCTTTATACTGACTGTTTCCATACATTGGAGCAGAACGATCGTCCGGGGTCCAGGACGGTGTAATTGAGGCCCCGGCGCGGATTCCATCACTCGGGAGCGGAGAGCCATTATCGCTATGTTGTTGTAGGAGATATGTACTCTATATAAACCGCCCTGATTGGATTCATGTCCCGCTGCTGCCGACACGCCGATAAATCCGCCGCAACTCCATCCATCCTCCTCCACCGCAGTTTTTTTTTTTTTTTTTTCACTTTTGCGTTCTTCTTTTCAGCGGCTCTGTCTTTTGACCTCCCCGTGATCTTCTCTCCCTCCTTTTTTTTTTAGCATTATAAGAAAAATAAATCAGGCGGAGAAATCGCTTCACTTCCACCTGATGACAATATCAATAATTAATAATGGAATTGAGAACATTCACACATCCGCCATTTCTGAGAACCCGTCCTGACTGTCCTGCCCCCTCCCCCGCCCCCCTCCCCCGTCCTGACTGTCCTACCCCCTCCCCTGTCCCCCTCCCCCGCCCCCCTCCCCCGTCCTGACTGTCCTGCCCCCTCCCCCGTCCCCCTCCCCCGTCCTGACTGTCCTGCCCCCTCCCCCGTCCTGACTGTCCTGCCCCCTCCCCCGTCCCCCTCCCCCGTCCTGACTGTCCTGCCCCCTCCCCCGTCCTGACTGTCCTGCCCTCTCAACCTCATCCCCCTCCCCCGTCCTGACTGTCCTGCCCCCTCCCCCGCCCCCCTCCCCCGTCCTGACTGTCCTACCCCCTCCCCTGTCCCCCTCCCCCGCCCCCCTCCCCCGTCCTGACTGTCCTGCCCCCTCCCCCGTCCCCCTCCCCCTCCCCCGTCCTGACTGTCCTACCCCCTCCCCCGTCCTGACTGTCCTGCCCCAGTTTACTAGTTGATGATGTGAATGTTTTAATTTCCTTTTTTTTTTAGTAACTATAAAAATAGATTATTGATACGTTACAATATATAACAGTATTGTTTTTTTTAAGATATCTCCACCTTTTATTAACCACTTCAGCCCCGGAAGGTTTTACCACCCCCCCTTCATGACCAGGCCATTTTTTTGTGATACAGCACTGCGTTCTTTTAACTGACAATTGCGCAGTCGTGCGACGCTGTTCCCAAATAAAATGGACGTCCTGTTTTTCCCCACAAATAGAGCTTTCTTTTGGTGGCATTTGATCACCCCTGCGGTTTTTTTATTTTTGTGCTATCAACTAAAAATTTTCAAACATAAATTTAAAAAAAAAAGAATTTTTTTTACTTTCTGCTATAAAAAATCCCATAAAAAATGTAAAAACAAATCTAATTTCTTCATCAATTTAGTCCAATATGTATTATACATATTTTTGGTAAAAAAAAGTCCCAATAAGCGTATATTGATTGGTTTGTGCAAAAGTTACAGTGTCCACAAACAATGGGATAGATTTATAGATGATCAGCGATTTTTTTAGCGGCACTGCGACATTGCGGCGGACAAATCTGACACTTTTTGGGGGCCAGTGACACCAATACAGTGATCAGTACTAAAAAAAAAAAATGCACTGTCACTGTATAAATGACACTGGCAGGGAAGAGGTTAACACCAGGGGCAATCAAAGGGTTAAATGTGCTCCTAGGGAGAGCTTGCTAACTGTGGGGGAGGTGCTTGTAGTGTGGGAAGGCAGAGATCCGTGTTCCTGATTAGCAGAAACACAGGATCTCTGTCTTTCTAGCTAGCAGAACGCCAGTCTGCCTTGTTTACATAGACAGACCGCCGTTCTGCCTCCCTCTGAACGATCATCAGGTTTCTGGCAGACATCGGGCCCTAGAGCCAGTAAAAAGGGCGTGATTTCACTCTTAAGGGCCGCCCTGCCGCAGTAAATGTACTCGGGGGCGGTCCTTAAGCGGTCAATAAAAGGCCACCCTTGATCTCCAATCTAGTGACTTTGCCTAGGCTGAGATATCTTCATCAGTCTATTGGCAGGCAGGAGGGAGCAATTCTGCAGTCTCATCCAGTCATCAGACTGCAGCCTTGTACTGTGCAGCAAGTCACAAGGTGAGAGGCTGCAGCAGGGGCTGATCTGTGTCAGACATTTGTGAACACAGAATACACAGACACCAGGATATACATGACTTTGCAGGCACCTTGGTCCAGAAAGTAGATGGTGGCTCTGGATGACGTGTGGATGAAGATGACGCTGTCCTACTGGAGAAATCGGGTGAAGTATCTTCTTTGGCCCATGAAGTTTCCTCTGGCATAGATCTTCCTTGTTGTTATCTCATTACGGAGCCCCCTTGTCAGCTTATGCTGCCAACCTTTTATCTGGAAAGTTTGGGTAGACAACCCCACATGGGCGTATCCTTATCTTCTTTGGTCCTATGAACTTTCCTCTGGCATAGATTTTCCTTGTTGTTATCTTATTACAGAGCCCCCTGTCAGCTTATGCTGCCAACTTTTTATCTGGAAAATTTGGGTAGACAACCCCACATGGGCGTATCCTTATCTTCTTTGGTCCTATGAAGTTTCCTCTGGCATACATCTTCTTTGTTTGTTATCTCATTACGGAGCCCTCCTGTCAGCTTATGCTGCCAACCTTTTATCTGGAAAGTTTGGGTAGACAACCCCACATGGGCGTATCCTTAATTACTACTTAAAGTGGAGTTCCTCCCACTTTTACAACTTTGTCTTAAAGGGATGACAGCCCCTCCACCATTCGATTTTGGATAATTATTTTTTTTCCTCCTTACTTGCCTTTTATGAAGTACCTTGTGTACTTCGGTCCCCAGCCTCGCCGTGGCCCAGTGCGTCACATCCTCTTTTTCCCCGCTGCCTTCTGGGACCCAGAAGATGGCGGGGCTATTCAGGAAGCGCCGCACGACTCGCGCAATGCGCAGTAGGAAACCGGCAGTGAAGTCTGAAGGCTCCACTGCCGGTGTCCCTTAGTTGGAATGGCGGCGCCTGCACCCAATGCGATGGACGGATCGGCCTCGGGGGGGGGGGGGGAGGGCGACATCATGGGCTCCCCGGACAGGTAAGTGTCCTTACTAAAGGTCAGCAGATGCAGTGTTTGTAGCTGCTGACTTTTAAAAAAAAAAAAATTTGCACCTGAACTCCGCTTCAATTTGTATTGGCGGATGGCGGACATTTCCCAACTCAACCTCTAGATGGCACTGTTGTATCATACACGCTATAAGGCATCTATGCCAAAAGGTCAAGCTATTGTTGACCTCGGATGTAGAATTGTTGACTTCGGTTACTTCCTCGATTATTTACTAATGTGAGCAGCATAAGGATTACAAATAGTTCATGTTGAGTGAAGTTCGGCTTTCATTTATGGAGTAAAGTGTTGGGATGGACTTTTCCTGTTGGCCAATCACCTGCCTGCTGTGAGGAAGGTTCCGCCCTCTATAGTGATTGTAGGTTATTATATGTAGACATGTGCAGACTGGAAAAAATTGTTTTGTTTCGAGTCATTATTTAACCCCTTCAATACCGGGGGGGGGGGGGGACGACGACACTTCTACACCTTTCTGCCCAGACCTGATTTCAGCTTTCAGCGCTCTCACACTTTGAATGACAATTGCGCGGTCGTGCGACGCTGTACCAAAACAAGATTTTTAATTTTTTTTCCCCACAAATAGAGTTTTCTTTTTGTGGTATTTGATCACCTCTGCGGTTTTTATTTTTTGCGCTGCAAATAAACCGGAAATTTTGAAAAAAACATTTTTTTTCTTTGTTTCTATTATAAAACTTTGTAGATAAATAAGTACGTTTTTCTCCTTCACTGATGGGCACTGATGAGGTGGCACTGATAGGTGGCACTGATATACGGCACTGATATACAGCACTGATGGGCACTGATAGGTGGCACTGATATACGGCACTGATAGGTGGCACTGATGGGCACTGATAGGTGGCACTGATATACGGCACTGATATACAGCACTGATGGGCACTGATAGGTGGCACTGATATACAGCACTGATGGGCATTTATAGGTGGCACTGATAGGTGGTACTGATAGGTGGCACTGATATACAGCACTGATAGGTGGCACTGATATACAGCAATGATGGGCACTGATAGGTGGCACTGATATACAGCACTGATAGGAGGCACTGATATACAGCACTGATAGGTGGCACTGATATACAGAACTGATAGGTGGCACTGATGGGTGGCACTGATATACAGCACTGATGGGCACTGAGAGGTGGCACTGATAGGTGGCACTGATGGGCACTCATAGGCAACACTGATGGGCACTGATAGGCGGCACTGATAAGCAGCACTGATGGGCACTAATAGGTGGCACTGATAGGTGGCACTGATAGGCATTTATAGGTGGCACTAGTGGGAACTAATAGGCAGCACTGATCAGAGGCGCTGGCAGACATCACTGATGGGCAATGATTGCCATCCCTGGTGGGCTCTAGTGGGCTTACCAGGTGGTCATGGGTGGGCATCAGCGGGGGGGGCTGCACTAATAATCAATCAGTGCAGAGCCAATCGACTCTCCTCTACTAGCATCTGTCAGCGCGAGTAGAGGAAAAGCCAATACACGGCTTTTCCTATTTAGCTGTGATTGGAGACGGCTGATCACGTGGTACAGAGCGGCCATCAGAGGCTCTTTACCTAGATCAGAGATGCGGGTGTATCAGACCGACACCACACAAAATTGATCGCCGCGCTGCGCGTCTCCGTAGGCACGCGATCGCGGCTTATCCTGCTGGACGTCATATGACACCCAGTCAGGATAATGAAACCCCTTTCTGGCCGTCATTCTGCTATATGGCGGGCGGGAAGTGGTTAAATAATTTTGTTTAGTTTAATTTGTTTTCCTAATTCGTTTTGTTTATTCGTTTTCT
The DNA here is from genome assembly GCA_037952925.1 of Lithobates clamitans. NCBI lineage: Eukaryota > Metazoa > Chordata > Amphibia > Anura > Ranidae > Lithobates > Lithobates clamitans. The sequence goes on from JBBGZY010001930.1 coordinate 204,842, forward strand.
AATCTGATTTGAATTTTCCAAAATTTGGTCGAATTTAATTGAATTAGACCAAATTCCGAAAATTCGTGAAATTCAATTAATCAGCATTCGAATTCAAATTTATTCTATTCAAAATGTGAATTTCGGAAGACATTCATATTCTTTCTTTTATTCTATTTTATATTATTCTATTGTTGTTTGTTTTTATTATTATTATTTATTATTATTTTTTAATGTATTCGTTTCTATTCTGTTCTAATCTAATCTATTCAAATTTTGGAAGATTGGTATATACTTTCTATTCTATTTTATTCGTTTCTATTCCTTTCCTTTATTTTCAATTCTAATTTGTTCTATTCATTTATTTTATTCTATTATTTTCTATTCTATTCTTTTCTTTTTCAGTATATTATTTTATTCTCTATTCTTTTATTTTCTATTCTGTTCATTTCTATTATGTTCTAATCCATTCTATTAGAATTTTGGAAGATGGGTATATTCTTTCTATTCTCTTTTCTATTCTTTTCTTTTCTATTCCTATCCTTTATTTTCTATTCTAGTTTATTCTATTATTTTTATTTTATTCTATTATTTTCTATTCTATTCTTTTATTTTCTATTCTATTCGTTTCTTTTCAGTTCTATTCAAATTTTTGAAGATGGGTATATTCATACAGCACTGATATACAGCACTGATAGGTGGCACTGATGTACAGCACTGATGGGCACTGATAGGTGGCACTGATATACAGCACTGATAGGTGGCACTGATAGGTGGCACTAATATACAGCACTGATAGTTGGCACTGATATACAGCACTGATAAGTGGCACTGATGGGCACTGATATACAGCACTGATAAGTGGCACTGATATACAGCACTAATAGGTGGCACTGATATACAGCACTGATGGGCACTGATAGGTGGCACTGACATACAGTACTGATGGGCACTGATAGGTGGCACTGACATACAGTACTGATGGGCACTGATAGGTGGCACTGATGGGCAGCACTGATAGTTGGCACTTATATACAGCACTGATAGGTGGCACTGATATACAGAACTGATAGGTGGCACTGATGGGCACTGATATACAGCACTGATAGGTAGCACTGATATACAGCACTGATAGGTGGCACTGATGGGCACTGATAGGTGGCACTGATATACAGCACTGATGGGCATTTATAGGTGGCACTGATAGGTGGTACTGATAGGTGGCACTGATATACAGCACTGATAGGTGGCACTGATATACAGCAATGATGGGCACTAATAGGTGGCACTGATATACAGCACTGATAGGAGGCACTGATATACAGCACTGATAGGTGGCACTGATATACAGAACTGATAGGTGGCACTGATATACAGCAATGATAGGTGGCACTAATATACAGCACTGATAGTTGGCACTGATATACAGCACTGATAAGTGGCACTGATGGGCACTGATATACAGCACTGATATACAGCACTGATAAGTGGCACTGATATACAGCACTAATAGGTGGCACTGATATACAGCACTGATGGGCACTGATAGGTGGCACTGACATACAGTACTGATGGGCACTGATAGGTGGCACTGACATACAGTACTGATGGGCACTGATAGGTGGCACTGATGGGCAGCACTGATAGTTGGCACTTATATACAGCACTGATAGGTGGCACTGATATACAGAACTGATAGGTGGCACTGATGGGCACTGATATACAGCACTGATAGGTAGCACTGATATACAGCACTGATAGGTGGCACTGATGGGCACTGATAGGTGGCACTGATATACAGCACTGATGGGCATTTATAGGTGGCACTGATAGGTGGCACTGATATACAGCACTGATAGGTGGCACTGATATACAGCAATGATGGGCACTAATAGGTGGCACTGATATACAGCACTGATAGGAGGCACTGATATACAGCACTGATAGGTGGCACTGATATACAGCACTGATGGGCATTTATAGGTGGCACTGATAGGTGGTACTGATAGGTGGCACTGATATACAGCACTGATAGGTGGCACTGATATACAGCAATGATGGGCACTAATAGGTGGCACTGATATACAGCACTGATAGGAGGCACTGATATACAGCACTGATAGGTGGCACTGATATACAGAACTGATAGGTGGCACTGATATACAGCAATGATGGGCACTGATATACAGCACTGATAGGTGGCACTGATATACAGAACTGATAGGTGGCACTGATGGGTGGCACTGATATACAGCACTGATGGGCACTGAGAGGTGGCACTGATAGGCACTCATAGGCAACACTGATGGGCACTGATAGGCGGCACTGATAAGCAGCACTGATGGGCACTAGTAGGTGGCACTGATAGGTGGCACTGATGGGCATTTATAGGTGGCACTAGTGGGAACTAATAGGCAGCACTGATCAGAGGCGCTGGCAGACATCACTGATGGGCAATGATTGCCATCCCTGGTGGGCTCTAGTGGGCTTACCAGGTGGTCATGGGTGGGCATCAGCGGGGGGGGCTGCACTAATAATCAATCAGTGCAGAGCCAATCGACTCTCCTCTACTAGCATCTGTCAGCGCGAGTAGAGGAAAAGCCAATACACGGCTTTTCCTATTTAGCTGTGATTGGAGACGGCTGATCACGTGGTAAAGAGCGGCCGTCAGAGGCTCTTTACCTAGATCAGAGATGCGGGTGTATCAGACCGACACCACACAAAATTGATCGCCGCGCTGCGCGTCTCCGTAGGCACGCGATCGCGGCTTATCCTGCTGGACGTCATATGACACCCAGTCAGGATAATGAAACCCCTTTCTGGCCGTCATTCTGCTATATGGCGGGCGGGAAGTGGTTAAATCATTTTGTTTAGTTTAATTTGTTTTCCTAATTCGTTTTGTTTATTCGTTTTCTAATCTGATTTGAATTTTCCAAAATTTGGTCGAATTTAATTGAATTAGACCAAATTCCGAAAATTCGTGAAATTCAATTAATCAGCATTCGAATTCAAATTTATTCTATTCAAAATTTGAATTTCGGAAGACATTCATATTCTTTCTTTTATTCTATTTTATATTATTCTATTGTTGTTTGTTTTTATTCTTTTCTATACTATTATTTTTTAATGTATTCGTTTCTATTCTGTTCTAATCTAATCTATTCAAATTTTGGAAGATTGGTATATACTTTCTATTCTATTTTATTCGTTTCTATTCCTTTCCTTTATTTTCAATTCTAATTTGTTCTATTCATTTATTTTATTCTATTATTTTCTATTCTATTCTTTTTCAGTATATTATTTTATTCTCTATTCTTTTATTTTCTATTCTGTTCATTTCTATTATGTTCTAATCCATTCTATTAGAATTTTGGAAGATGGGTATATTCTTTCTATTCTATTCTCTTTTCTATTCTTTTCTTTTCTATTCCTATCCTTTATTTTCTATTCTAGTTTATTCTTTTATTTTTATTTTATTCTATTATGTTCTATTCTATTCTTTTATTTTCTATTCTATTCGTTTCTTTTCAGTTCTATTCAAATTTTTGAAGATGGGTATATTCTTTCTATTCTATTTTTGTTTCTTTTCTATTTTCTATTTCTTCCCTTTATGTTATATTCTATTTTGTTCTATTATTTTATTTTATTGTATTCTATTATTTTATGTTCTATTCTATTTTATTTTCTACACTACTTTATTCTATTCTTGTTTTCAAATTCAGTTTAGTTTTCTGATTCGATTCGAATTTGGTTTCATTATTTCGGATTTGTTTAAATTGGTTACTATTGTAATTTGGGAATTTGGATACAACCGAATTTCCAAATAACAAAATATTTGTCAGAATTTCAGTTCGGAAAACAAAATGATCTGCACATTTCTAGTTATATGGAGTACCTGGTTCTGATGGACGGGTTGGGGCTTCCAAGATCAGCACAACACTTCAATCACAGCCAAACATGGTATGATTGCCGCGGGTCCATATACCTGTCTTGTCTGTCTCTAGGTGATTCTGTACCCCCAGGACACCCCATTTCCTATCTGTACACGGCTCATACTGGTCATACTGGTCATACTGGTCAGAGGGACCCTCCCTGCGAGTCGAAGGGGTTCTTTGGAGGGCTTGTGAGGTGATAGTTCGATTTTCAACAGCCACAAGCCCGCAGGGCCCCTCAGAATCCGCCGGCTCCTCCAATGCCTAGGCCTGAGCTGTCTTTCCAAATTCAGACTGAAAACATTCGTCTACTACTGACCCCCAACTGATTAAAATATCTGTAATACCAACTCTTTTCTGTATTAAATATCTCACCCCTTTAAACACCCACCCAGGAGAAACCAGTGGTAGGGCTTCTCTTTTACAGGGGTGCAGTCCTGACCCCTGCACTCTGTGTTATGTACCCCTGACCCCTGTACTCTGTGTTACACACTCCTGACCCCTGTACTCTGTGTTACACACTCCTGACCCCTGCACTCTGTGTTATGCACTCCTGACCCCTGCACTCTGTGTTACACACTCCTGACCCCTGCACTCTGTGTTACACACTCCTGACCCCTGCACTCTGTGTTACACACTCCTGACCCCTGCACTCTGTGTTACACACTCCTGACCCCTGCACTCTGTGTTACGCACTCCTTACCCCTGCACTCTGTGTTATGCACTCCTGACCCCTGTACTCTGTGTTACACACTCCTGACCCCTGCACTCTGTGTTACACACTCCTGACCCCTGCACTCTGTGTTATGTACTCCTGACCCCTGCACTCTGTGTTATGCACTCCTGACCCCTGCACTCTGTGTTATGCACTCCTGACCCCTGTAATCTGTGTTATGCACTCCTGACCCCTGCACTCTGTGTTACACACTCCTGACCCCTGCACTCTGTGTTACACACTCCTGACCCCTGTACTCTGTGTTACACGCTCCTGACCCCTGCACTCTGTGTTACACACTCCTGACCCCTGTACTCTGTGTTACACGCTCCTGACCCCTGCACTCTGTGTTACGCAGTCCTGACCCCTGCACTCTGTGTTATGCACTCCTGACCCCTGTACTCTGTGTTACACACTCCTGACCCCTGTACTCTGTGTTACACACTCCTGACCCCTGCACTCTCTGTGTTACAGGCCTTGCAGATTTGCGGGGGTAACATTACCATTAATGGGACCCCTGGGCTTTTGCTGAAGTACAGCGCTTTTATCTGCATGTGAAGAAAGCTCGCCATTTTATGAACCTAAAACCCCCCCATGAGTGGAGGTATTAAAAAGTCTTCACAATGGTAAGGCTAGGTACACACCGGTGCATTGTGGGAACTCACGCAAAACTGCGCTTTTTCCAGCAACGCACAGAGACACAACGCGCCTTTGCATACAGCATCTGAGTATACATGAGCAGAATGAAAAAATGTAATGTTGTTCGTTAATAACATCAATTTGTTTAGTTAAATTTGTTTAATTTGTTTGCGGAATTCGTTTTGTTTATTTGTTTTCGAATCAATTTTGAATAGTTTTCCAATTTCCAAAGGGAATAACATTTTTTTTTCTTTTTTTTATTCTATTCCTTTATTCTCTTTTCTATTTTATTCTCTTTGAAAATTGGAAAACTATTTGAATTCGAAAAGTTTTGAAATTCGAATTTGAAAATTAATTGAGCCCGAAAAGTATTCCAAAACGATTCAAATTTGAATTTTGTCCATTTTTTTTTTTCGTTATTTTTCAAATTTGTTTTAAATTCGGTACTATTCTAATTCGGAAATTCGGACACATCCGAAAATTCATCCGAATTTTAATTCAGAACGAAACGAAGCGCACGCGTCTACATCTGAGCAGCTTCCATTGCAGGTCCCTCGTCAGCGATTGGCCTGTAGTAGTTACGTTAGTAGTTTTAGTAGTTTTTTTTTTTTTTAACAACAAGGTTGGTCTTTATTGAAGTAGGCATCATTGTACAGTTAACATTCATAGTCAAGCTCTCGTGTATAATACAGAATACAAGGAATAAAATACAAAAGAATCATTTGTGGAGCAACGTGAATTGCTGGGTCAGATATAGGAAGGAAAACGGTGCTAATCATTACAGACATTTCTGATATAGTCATCTACTAGCATATAATCTATGTTGCTGGGTCTAACCTGCTGCCTATCTGGTGGGGGGGGGGCAGTACATTTTACAACATTAATACCTTATAATCTGTCTGCATGTCCCACTAAAACACACCATGGGGCACTAGAACTGTTCGGTCCAGGGCAGCCATATTCGATCAAACTTCCGCGGACATCCTCTATTGGTGTAAGTCATTTTGTAAAGAGGTAGCACCGCGTTAACAGCGGAGTCCCACGCCTCCACCTTGGGGGAGGATGGTGATGCCCATTTTTTAAGAATTTCCTTCTTGGCGTAAAACAGCAGCAAGGAGATTAGTATTTTCGTATACCTAGGTCTCTGGTCATCATCATGGATGCACAAGAGGGCCAGCTCGGGGGATGTCTGCAGCGTTAACTGTAGGCGGATATTTATGCTTTCAAAAACGTCTGCCCAGAACTTCACTATAAGAGGACATGTCCAGAACATATGTAAATATGTGCTGTCTGGAGATTGACATCTATTACAGTTTGGTGATCTATTGGGATAAATCTGGTGCAGTCTCTGTGGGGTGTAATATACCCGGTGTAGGAATTTGGTGTGTATCAACCTGTCTCTAGATGAAATTAACAACTTGGATCCCTCTTCAAAGTATTCTTCCCAAGTCTCCCTATCCAAACTGGGAATATCAATCTGCCATTTGGTCCACAGTGAGTGCATCTTAGGTGAGTCCGTTTCAATCAGAGCGAGGTACAGAGTAGAAAGGGTCTTTCTAAGGGTTTCATGAGCCAACGTTTCCTCAATAGGGCCTGGTTTGAGATGTATAGGCGTGGGAAATTGAGCTCTAGCTGCATGCCGCAGCTGATAATATCTGAATATCATATTACCAGGGAGCCCAAATTTCTCAACTAAGTCTTGAAACGAAAGCAATGTCCCTGAGTGTATAACATCACTGAGGACCTTAACTCCAACTCTGGCCCATAACTGTGGGTCAGGTATGGATCTAAAGTGATGGAGGGATGGGTTCCCCCAAAGTGGTGTAAAGGGGGAGTACTGACATGGGCGCATAAACCTCCTTCTAGCCATTGCCCATACCTTCAGGGTCGTCCTGGTGGGTCCTGGGAGCAGAGGGTAGGCCGAGGAGCCTCTATAGGCTAAATTCCCCAGCTCCTTAAAGGACCCTATGATAGCCGCCTCCAGACATGTGGCGGCGTTAGATCTGGATTGTTCAAACCACCATCGCATGGTAACTAGCACCGCTGCCCAGTAATAGATTAAAAGGTTTGGTAATGCGAGGCCCCCGCAATGGACCGGGAGCTGTAGAGTTGACCTAGCTAACCTGGGGGAAGATCCCTTCCATAAAAATGACCCAATATATCCATCCAGGTCTTTAAATAATGAGTTGGGGAGCCACACTGGGCAGTTCCTAAATACATAATTGAATTTGGGTAGGTAAAGCATTTTAATTATATTGATGCGTCCTAATAGATTGAGTGGTAATTCCCTCCATTTGATGCAGTGTTCCTTAAGTTTGGTGATAATGGGCTGGACGTTAAGACGACGGAAGGCTTGGATATCCCTGGACACCACTATCCCCAGGTACTTAAATTCCTCCACCCACACTAATGGAGTCAATGGAGTCTCGTCCCGGGCCCTAGGATCTACAGGGAAAATGACCGATTTGGACCAGTTTATTTGGATTCCGGAGAATCCCCCATATTTATTAAAAATCTCCAGTGCCGCCTGTAATGAGGGACCAGCGTCGTTGAGGTACAGCAGTGCATCATCTGCATATAGAGAGATTTTCTCCTCCAGAGGGCCTACCCTAAACCCCTTCACAGCCTCCGATTCACGGATCAGTACAGCTAGTGGCTCGAGGGCCAGGGCAAAGAGGCTGGGTGATAGCGGGCATCCCTGTCTCGTGCCCCTCTGGAGGAGAAAATAGTCAGACAGGGTATCATTGACTCGAATCCTGGCCTTGGGCGAGTTATATAATAGACCAATCCAATTTAAAAATTTTGGGCCAAATCCAAATCTTTTTAATACCTCCCACAGAAAGCCCCACTCCACGGAGTCGAAGGCTTTCTCCGCGTCCAGGGAAGCAATGACTCTAGTGCCTACGTTGTCATGTGCTGTATCAAGATTGACAAAAAGCCTTCGTATATTAATATCGGTGCCCTTCCCCGGCATGAACCCCGTCTGGTCTTGGTGAATCAGGTCTTCAATCACCGTGGCTAATCTAAGAGCCAGAATTTTGGCCAGTAATTTGGCGTCTGCATTGATGAGAGATATGGGCCTAAAGGAAGCGCATTCCTCAGGGTCCTTACCGGGTTTCGGCACCAATACCACTACCGCCTCTGACATAGACTCTGGAAGGGAACCCAGGTCATAAAACTTTGATAGGAGAGAGGTCAATCTGGGGGCCAGCAGCTCCTGCTGCTGTGAATAGAACTCTATGGGGATACCGTCTGGGCCAGGTGCTTTTCCTGCCTGCATGCAACTCATGGCCTTTTGAACCTCCTCTAGGGTTATGTCCTTATCAAGAGCTTCCCTCTGGTCTAAGTCCAGTTCAGGCAGTGGTATGAGGTCCAAAAAATCAGAGAGGTCGGTTGTTGTATAGTTTACCCTAGTGGCGTATAATTGCTGATAGAATTTTAGAAATCTATTACTAATTTCCCCAGGGGTGGTCAGTAAAGCGCCATCCGCATCCCTCAGTCTACCCACATGTGTCGCTGCAAACTGTCCCTTTGCCAACCAGGCCAGAAGTCGGCCATTCTTGTCTCCATATTCAAAAACTCTTTGGGCACAGGCTAGCATGGACTTTTTTGTAAGGTCTACTCTCAGTAATGCTAATTCTCTGAGGGCGTGCTGCCAAGTTATATAATTAGTAGAGTTCGGGGTGGCAACATACACTTGTTCTGTTTCTCGGGCCTGTGTCTCCAACTGCCCAAGAGACTGCACCATCATCCTTTTTTTATTTGCAATTTTCCTAATATATTGACCTCTCAACCATGCCTTAAATGTGTCCCACAGTATGAGTGGTCCAGATGAGTCAGCATTGGTCAACCAAAAGGTACACAGCTCCTCTGGTATCTCCTCCTGGATCTCTGGGTCCATTATCCAATATTTGGACAATCTCCACAATCTCAGACCCCCAGGAGGGGCCGCCCGGACCGTGACTAATAGTGGAGCATGGTCCGAGATGCCCCGCGAGAGAATCTCCGCAGACACCGTCTCTCCAAGCATCTCTGTCGAGGCAAAAGCCATATCTATACGCGACAGCGTCCGAAAAGTGGTGGATAGACAAGTAAATTGAGTATCTGAGGGGTGGAAATGGCGCCAAAGATCCGTCATATGAAAAGAGGATGCCCAGTGGGACAGGCCTCCACCAGTGGAGGAAGAGGGTCGGAGTCTATCCAAAGCATCCGACATTACCTGATTGAAGTCGCCCACCACCAGCACTTTACTAACATCATATTGGACAATAGTGTGCATCAGTGTGTGAAGCAGGGTAATATCAGCAGGAGGAGGCAGGTATACCCCTACTATTATGTATGGGGAACCAGCTATTAATGCATGTATGAGGACATACCTGCCCCCTGGATCAGTCTTAACATCTACTAATTGAAAGGATAGGGATCTGTGTATCAAGACACTCACCCCTCTGGCATAGTTGGAATAAGAGGCGTGGTAATGGGCAGAGACCCAGGCTCTTTTTAACCCCATCACTCTGGCTCCTATCAAGTGGGTTTCCTGCAGGATACATATTTTGGGGCCATACTGCCTTATATACTTATGTACCAGAGACCTCTTGATTGCTGAGTTAAGGCCCCTAACATTCCAGGACAACACTGTAAAATCAGCCATACTTTTTGTGTACCCAGATAGAAGGATATCTGAGTGTTGCGACCTGCAGGGCCCATCCGAGGGAGCGCAGCCGCCCATCCCCCACTCGAGCCCAGGGCACGCAGCACCACCAGGGAGCGGGGACTCCACCCCCCCGGACCACCACACAGGAAGCCCAACACTGAGAGCACCATGACCAACCAAGAACATCTGAAACCATATATTAAACTTAACATATAACTTGATGATGACAACGGTCATCCAACCCCCCCCCCCACCCCGTGTACCCTCCAACTTCAAGGGACACATATTCCCAAACAAACTATGAGTCCCAATATCAAGAATTTGGTATCGGGGAGCGTGTACCCGATTAGAGCATACCAAAAATAGAAAAATGACAATAAAAATAATTAAAAAAAAGGGGGAAAAAGAAAAAAAGGGGGGGTGTATAATGAAAAATCCTCACTATAGTGAGTTGCTGGAGGGCTGACACATGTGATGAACACTGAATGTTCCAGAGCGGCATCAGAGTTATGGTAAGGCACATGTGCCAAGTTGCTGTATGAGGTCGTCCTTTGAGGGTATATCCCAGGAGAGAGCATGGACACCATTAACAGCTTATAAGGGGGCCTTAGAAATACAGGGGTCACTAGGCCTGAAACTCTATACTTGCATACAGAATAGGGTGACCAGACATCCCCGGTTTCTGGGGACAGTCCCCGGATTGAGGACACTGTCCCCTGACCAAATCTGTCCCCAGTTTTGTCCCCGGATTGGATTTGAACAGGGGCTGGGGCAATATCAAAGACAACCCCTGCAGGATAAAAAGAAAAAAATCTGAATTGCACCCCCCCCCCCCTCCTCTGCCGCTCCTACTAGCTTATGGGGGGGGGGGTATTTTTTACCATTATCTGTGCCCCTTTCTGATGATCATGTGCTGGTCGGAGCGAAGGGACTATTTCTTCAGTTTCGGGCGCATGCCCATTCAGCTCCACTCGCATGTTCTGCCTTGGCAGAAGTCCCGGCCAGCCGCCTGCCTGCTTATCTCCTTGCTTTCCCTGGTGGAGTAATCTTCCTCTGCTCCCCACCCAGTAGTAGCCCGAAGAGTAAAGCCCCATACACACTATCAGATTTTCTGCTGATTTTTGTCTTCAGATTTACCAAAACCATGTAGTGCCAGGGCCTGCCTGATTGCATACAAATTGAAACTCCTAAGGTTTCACCTCATATTATATGGTTTTGGTAAATCTGAAGGAAAAAATCAGCAGAAAATGTGATAGTGTGTATGGGGCTTTAGACTTGACAGGCTGTGAGGCGGGCAGCAGCGGCGGAGACGGGCTAAGAGTCGTCGATTGCTGCCATTATAAGTAAAAAAAAAAAAAATATGTCCCCGGATTTCATTTTAAGAATCTGGTCACCTTAATACAGAAGCATCAGATGGAACTACGACCGGATAGCGTCAGTACCTCTTTGTGCAGGAGTTCCAACAATGCTTGTTGCAAAAAGGTAGTCAGCAGAAGGGGGAATAAGCTGAAATTGCAGGGGGAGATTCAGTCCCACACACCCGAAGGTTTAGGGAGGCAGGGTTTCAAGCCAGGCATTAGCATCTTTGGGGCTGGTGAAGATCCGTATCGTTTCTCCATCCACTACCCGGAGCTTAGCGGGAAACAGGATACTGTATCGGATCGCCTTGGCTCTGAGAGCTGCTTTCACCGCATCGAAGGATCGACGCTGCCTTTGTGTCTCCATTGTGTAGTCCGGGAACAGCATTAACCTCACATTGCGATAGGGGATGTCACCTGCTGCACGGGCCGCTCTCAGAAGCTCATCTCTATCTCTGTAGTTAAGCAGACGTAGAATTAGCGTGCGTGGAGGTGTCCCTTCTGGTCCGGGTCTCGGCGGGACTCGGTGTGCTCGCTCCACCGTGAAGAACGGGGACAGGTGCGCTGCAGGGAGAACCGATCGCAGCAGATCTTCAGTGAAGGCAGTGGGATTGCGCCCCTCAGCCCCCTCAGGGAGCCCAACAATCCGAAGATTGTTCCTCCTGCTGCGATTTTCGGCGTCCTCCGCCCGATACTCCAGCGCCTTCACTTTGTTTTGAAGTGTTCTAATGGAGGCCGCATGGTCGGTCACTACGTCCTCCGTATCTCCGACCCTCCGCTCCACTTCTGTAATCCTAGTGCGGATTTTGTCCAAATCTTGCCTCAGCAGCCCTACGTCCAACTGTACCGCCTCTATTTTAGTTGTAAGGGCCGTCTGGCATAGGGAAATAGCCGCCATCACCTCAGGGATGCCTGGTGGAGCATTCTCCTCGCACTCCGTCTGTGACGCCATGTTGTTGAGGCGCGCTGGTATAGGCCGTAGGTCTGGAGCTGGAATCTTCTCCGCCGCTATGTCAGGAGGAAATTTAAGTTTTTTGCCCCGATTCGGGCCCCCGGGCGTTCTTGAAGGCATACAGAGGCTGTCAGACCAATTATAGTGTGTCTATTCCAGTTACGGATATATGGACGGATTTTTCTCCAGCAGAGCTCAGTGAGGCACGTCTGCTCAGTCCAGCATCCCGGCCACGCCCCCCTGTTTAAGTAGTTTTAGTAGTTTTGGTATTTCCCGCCCAGCTGGTCCCTCCCTTCACCCACGTCTGCCCGCGATGCCCCTTTGTAGTGATGCCAGCGCTGCCAGCTTCTCTGCCCACCTCCGTCACCTTTTTTGCTCTGCCTATCGGCATGGCGGCCCCTCCGGGACTCTGCGGCGCTTAGGGATATGCGGAATCGCCGCTCGCAAATAAAATTTCAAATGCGATACAAAAATAAAAGCGGCGCCGTGTAAACACGGACTAATGAGGCCACCCCGACCATCTGCTCAGCACGCCTCTCTATATCATCCTTTTCACGTCTCCTCGCCATCCGGAACATTCTTCCTCCCGCGAGACGGCGGAAGGTGAATTTTAGGTCTACAAAATAGATTTCCTGCCAAAAATGTTCTTTTTTTTCTTCCTTCCTTTCTGCTGGAAATCTTGAAAATAAAAATCATCTCAAAGTGAATTTCAGATGATGGTGACGGAGGGGGCGGCAGACGGATTCTCATTCCTGCTGCTTTGACTGTATAACGAGATGATTACCGGCGCCGGTTCAAGTCCGAAGTCTGAGCCAGACGTGTGTATTCGGGGGGAGGGGGGATATCGGGGGTCTTGGTTTATTATAACCCGACATATCAAATTATAGATGATATCAAAGGCCGGGCTGATATAAGAGCTCAATGAATTATCACACAGACCTTTCACTGACTTTACTAATCTGATTTAAAAAGATTATATATAATGTGCCACAAAAAAAAACAAAAAACGGGCCAATGGCATACAGAGCCCGGCGTGTGAATGACCCCCGGATCACCGGAGGCCCATTATTTGAAAAGTCTCTCTGGAGGGGATTGTCTCGGGGATGGTGGCGGAGCCGGTACCGGGCAGCTGCTGCTCTTGCTCAGAGCCGGCCAGGGTGGCACCATATGGTGCCCACAGACCCCGCTGATTGTTTTGGCTGCTGCTGTTCGGTTCTGAGCCATTCTAATTTCTGTCTTCACCAGGACCTTTATATCTCTGCAATCTGTTATTTTCTCTGTATTCCCTGGGGGGGGTGGGAGAGAGAGAGAGGAGAGAGAGAGGAGAAAGAGGAGAGAGAGAGAGAGAGAGAGAGAGAGAGAGAGAGAGAGAGAGAGAGAGAGAGAGAGAGAGAGAGAGAGATGATAAACTGTGGACGGAAAAATCCTCTACATGGACTCATCCCCATTCCCCTTTATATTATCCCTACCTACTAACCTACCCTACTACCCTGCTAACCTACCCTACCCTGCCCAACCCACTACCCTACTTACCTACCCTACCCTGCCCAACCCACTACCCTACTCACTACCCTACTCACTACCCTACTAACCTAACCTACCCTGCCCAACCCACTACCCTACTCACTACCCTACTAACCTACCCTACCCTGCCCAACCCACTACCCTACTCACTACCCTACTAACCTACCCTACCCTGCCCAACCCACTACCCTACTCACTACCCTACTCACTACCCTACTAACCTAACCTACCCTGCCCAACCCACTACCCTACTCACTACCCTACTAACCTACCCTACCCTGCCCAACCCACTACCCTACTCACTACCCTACTAACCTACCCTACCCTGCCCAACCCACTACCCTACTAACCTACCCTACCCTGCCCAACCCACTACCCTACTAACCTACCCTACCCTGCCCAACCCACTACCCTACCCACTACCCTACTTACCTACCCTACCCTGCCCAACCCACTACCCTACCCACTACCCTACTTACCTACCCTACCCTGCCCAACCCACTACCCTACTCACTACCCTACTAACCTACCCTACTAACCTACCCTACCCTGCCCAACCCACTACCCTACCCTACCCACTACCCTACTAACCTACCCGACCCTGCCCGACCCACTACTCTACTCACTACCCTACTAACCTACTCTACCCTGCCCAACCAACTACCCTACCCTATCCACTACCCTATTAACCTACCCTACCCTGCCCAACCCACTACCCTACTAACCTACCCTACCCTGCCCAACCCACTACCCTACTAACCTACCCTACCCTGCCCAACCCACTACCCTACCCACTACCCTACTAACCTACCCTACCCTGCCCAACCCACTACCCTACTAACCTACTAACCTACCCTACCGACTACCCTAAAGCTATCCCCCTCTTCCCATCCAAACTCAACTGTTTTGGCAATGCTAGAAATGTATTTGGTCCTGCCAATAAAATATTTTGTTAAATAAAATTTGAATAAAATTGAATTGAGAAAAGGGGGGGGAGAGGGGGGAGGAAGAGAGAGAGGGGAGAGAGAGAGGGGGTGGAGAGGGGGAGAGGAAGGGAGAAGAGGCGGAGAGAGAGGGTGTCACGGAACGTCCCACATTCCGCTTGAGTGCTTCTGTCATATACCACTTCCTCCCAGTCTGTATACAGATATCAGATATTCCAACCTCTCTGAGCACAAAACAAGGTGACACTTGCTTGTTGCTAACATGAACTCACAAAGAGTATTGTTCCATTGAAAATCCAGGGCCCATAATCAAAAGGCAACAGGCTTGCATTCAGTCCTCTCCAACAGCCTCTGTCCTGGCTATGTCTGTCACATTTCTCCCCTTTCAGCAGGAGACTAACACAGGAGGAGACCCCAGATGGGTTGACTCCAAAGTTAGTCAGTAGTTCCAGTCTTCTAATGCCTGTACCCA
Source organism: Lithobates clamitans (assembly GCA_037952925.1). Taxonomy (NCBI): domain Eukaryota; kingdom Metazoa; phylum Chordata; class Amphibia; order Anura; family Ranidae; genus Lithobates; species Lithobates clamitans. The sequence goes on from JBBGZY010001930.1 coordinate 220,011, forward strand.
CACAGTGCCCCCAACAAATTGTTCCAAACAGAGTATTACTCACCCAGCCAACCTCTGCCTCTCTCAGAGAACATATCCGCCGCTGGGGAGAGGCCTGGACTGGCCCTTCTCCCTGGAGTCATTTCTGCCGCTGGAGAGAAGACAGGGTGGCTGGGCTCACTCCGCCATGCTGTTGGGGATCTGGGCCCACTGCCCAGCATCCCTGGGGTATACAGGTGGAGACTGAAGTCCCATCCACTTTTACAGGAAATTCATCCTCAGACACAGTCCTGGTGTATGTTGAAAGGATGATCCGCAGCAGCCCCGGGAACTCTGATGCCAGGTCCATATCTCTGCTGGGGTGACTGAAGTCTGCTATCCTGATCTTGGATCCAGGTGGAGGTTTAGATTTCCCAGACTGCAGGAAGCTTTCCCGCTGCTGCCACCAATGTCACGGAACGTCCCACACTCCGCTTGAGTGCTTCCGTCATATACCACTTCCTCCAAGTCTGTATACAGATATCAGATATTCCAACCTCTCTGAGCACAAAACAAGGTGACACTTGCTTGTTGCTAACATGAACTCACAAAGAGTATTGTCCCATTGAAAATCCAGGGCCCATAATCAAAAGGCAAGAGGCTTGCATTCAGTCCTCTCCAACAGCCTCTGTCCCGGCTAGGTCTGTCACAGAGGGATATACAGAAAAGGGAGGGGGGGGAGAAAGAGAGAAAAAAGAGAGGCAGAGAGAGAGAGAGACGGATATAAAGAGAGGAATGGAGAGAAAAAAAAAAAGATGGCTGCCCTTCTAAATGAATGTCGTGCAATCGGCTTCTCAAGCGATCCATCCAAGCTCTCAGCCCCGACGTCGCTGAGGCCTCCAGAGCAGCTACACAATCCATGGGTCACCTAAGGGCAGCAGCCCCACAGGCCCCGAAACCTTCTGGGAAGAAGGAACTCAGACTCGACTTCAGACTATTTATCATCTTTGCAGCCCCCTGCTGGACACTCCTCTTCAGTGATTGGCTGAAGCATGATAAATAGTCAATCTGACCATATGAACATCCCACTCTAAGCTCTGGAAGCTTCTTCCAGAGAAAGGGGAAAGTGATCAAATTCCCAGCCTATGAAACCTCTGAAACAACGCACCCCTGAGTATAGAAGGAGCCAAAAACGAAATGTACCCGGCATCCTACACTAGGAGGCGCTGCATTCAAAACGTCTTCAACATTACAGAACAAGTCCAGTGTAATGTTAATTACTAGATGCATCTAGAGATACTTTATTGTTTCTATCACCTCCTGGGGGGACCAATAATAGAAATACAATTGTTCCAGGGTTGACTTTAATAAGTCATATTGTGAGATCAAAGCATCGCCAGCCAAGTAACTTCATGACTTCCAATTCTGTAACAACACAAAACGATCTTCTTTGCTGCAATATTATTAGAACTTGCAAAAAAAACAACCCGTGCACGCGGGAGAAGTGCCGATGATCGTGTTCCAATGACGCGCTCGCTGGCGCTCCAACATAGGAAGCTTTTACAAAATTTCTTTGCAGCCGGAAAATGATTTTGTTTTATAAAACAATTTTTGTAACACCGCCGCTGTTTGCAAAACGCGTTGCGACGCCACATGCTGGGACTGGGAAGTGAAACGTTCGACCCTTCCAGATAGTTATGCCACTTTACAGTTAAGTAACGAGAAATACGCTCAAGTTCCATAACACCAAGCTTTTCAATTTTGCAACAAGTCAGAAAATGATTCGGCTTTTTAAAAAAATGCTTTGAGAACACAGAAGTGCGGGTTGTGACCGGCATCAGCGATGCTTCATACTTTGTATAAGAGTAGATGGAAACCATAACTGGCATTCCGTTTTCTGACTGCGCTGTGTATTATAGGCAATTGCCTTTTTTATTTACTTTTTTTTTTTTTTTTTACGTAATATCATTTTTTTCAACCTTTCTTCCTCCTTTGTTTCATATCACGGCTGCTGACTTCTTGCAGCCACTTCCTGTCTACATGCACGCTAATGATGGCTGCATGGTGTTCCTCAATGGTCACAACAGTAGACCATGTCTGTGTAATGAGTGTTGAGAAGGACACTTGTAGTTTTCAATCACAGCTGATCATAAATTGGGGTAAAGGGCCAATCACAGTGGCCCTTTACCACATGATCAGCTATGTCCAATCAGAGTTGATATCAGTGTAAGCAGGATTTTCCGGCATTCCTCTTCACACACTGACAGAATGCTAAGTCAGCCTGTACCTTTATCAGAGAAACAGCCCCAAAACATCATGTTTCCACCTCCGTGGGTGACTGTAGGGATGGTGTGTGACTGTAGGGATGGGGTGTGACTGTAGGGATGATGTGTGACTGTAGGGATGGTGTGTGTCTGTAGGGATGGTGTTCTTAGGGTCATAGTCAGCATTTTTCTTCCTCCAAACACGGCAAATCGAGTTAATGCCGAAGAGCTGAATTTTGGTCTCCTCTGACCACAGAACTTTCTCCCCGATCCTTCTCTGAATCATTTAGATGTTTATTGGTAGACTTCAGACGTTCCTCTACATGTGTCTTCCTGATGAGGAGGACCTTGCGGGTGCTGCAGGATTTCAATCCATGGTGGTGTATTGTGTTACCAATGGTTTGTTTGGTGACTGTGGTCCCAACTGCCTTGAGATCCTTCACAAACTCCTCCCGTGTAGTTCTGGGCGGATCCCTCACTTTTCTCATGACCATCCTCACCCCATGAAGGGAGACCTTGCATGGAGCTCCAGACTGAGGATGATCGATGGTTATTTTGTATTTCTTCCATTTGTGAATAATCGCTCCAACAGTTGTCTCCTTCTCACCAAGCTTCTTGCTGATGGTCTTGTAGCCCATTCCAGCCTTGTGCAGGTCTACAATCTTCTCCCTGACGTCCTCTGACAGATCTTTGGTCTTCCCCATGATGGTGAGGATTGGATGGAGATTCTGTGGACAGGTGTCTTTTATACACATAACGAGTTGTCGTTAGGAGAACCTTCTTACATTGACAGGACTAATCTGTGTACCACATGAGCACCTACTGGAGCCAGTCTGTGGGGGGCAGAATTATTGTTGGTTGGTGGGGGATTAAATACTTATTTTACTCACTGAACTGCAACTCCATTTATAACATTTGTATCATGTGTTTTTTTCTGGATTTTTGTTTGATCTTCTGTCTTTATCATATAAAACCCACCTATGATAAAAATGATAGACCCTTCATTTCTTTGTAAGTGGGCAAACTTCAGTACCCTATATTTTCTTTTGGCGACACTTTTAAAGCCCCCCCTTTAGGTCATCAGAGTATTTCAATAATGAGCTTGTTGTTTGCAGCAATAGCTTTGCTTTTATGTTGGATTGCAATGGATGTCTTTTTACAGCATGGAGACAGGAACTGAATAACAAACAAGTGCATAGAACACAATAAGGAAGGTACTTCCTCTGATTTACATTACCATAGAACACACACACTTTAACACAGCAGCGCCACCTGCTGCATAAACAGCTATAATGCATATATATATATCTATATCTATATATATAGATATATAGATATATAGTAACAGTATAAAAAGCTTGGGTGTCATTTTTGATTTTGCCAATTATTATTATTTTTTTTATAACCACTTCAGCCCCGGAAGATTTTACCCCCTTCCTGACCAGAGCACTTTTTGCGATTCGGCACTGCGTTGCTTTAACTGATAATTGCGCAGTCGTGTGACGTTGTACCCAAACAAAACTGACGTCTTTTTTTCCCCACAAATAGACCTTTCCTTTGGTGGTATTTGATCACCTCTGCGGTTTTTATTTTTTGCGCTATATACAAAAAAAGAGCGACAATTTTGAAAAAACCCCACAATATTTTGTACTTTTTTGCTATAATAAATATCCCCATTTTTTTGTTTTAAAAAGCTAATTTTTTCCTCAGTTTAGGCCGATTTGTACTCTTCTAAATATTTTTGATAAAAAAAAAAAAAAATCGCAATAAGCGTATATTGATTGGTTTGCGCAAAAGTTATAGTGTCTACAAAATAGGGGATAGATTTATAGCATTTTTATTGTAATTATTATATTTTTTTTACTAGTAATGGCAGTGATCAGTGATTTTTATCGTGACTACGACATTATGGGGGACACATCGGACAATTTTGACACATTTCTGGGACCATTGTCATTAATGCAGCGATCAGTGCTATAAAAATGCATTGATTACAGTAAAAATGTCACTGGCAGGGAAGGGGTTAACACTAGGGGGGCGATCAAGGGGGTGTGTTCTAACTGAAGGGGGGAGGGAACTGTGTGGGGGAAGAGATAGATCGCTGTTCACACTCTGTATGAACACACGATCTGTCACTTCTCCCCTCAGAGACCCGGGATCTCTCTGTTTACACACACAGAGGTTCCGGTTCTTGCCGTATTACGAGCGATCGCGGGAGGCCTACAGTCATCGAGACCGCCGGGCACTCGCACCGGCTCCTGGGGCGAGCTGCGGGAGCACACGCGCGCCCCTAGTGGGCGCCTTAGGAACCGATGTAACATGGCGGCAATTGGCGCAGCCGAGCCATGTTGCCGCAGTTGTACGTTTACAACTACGGCAGCTGGTCGGCAAGCGGTTAACTTGAAGCGGATGTAAAGCCGCTCTCTTTTCGTATGAAAATGATGAATTTATGAAAACCGAACACTTCGCTCATCAGAAAGACGGGAGATTTTACCTTCCATTGGAAGCGTGGGTCGGAAATTTAGCTCCCCCCCCCCCGGGATATAATCCTCTCCCCCCCCCCCCGGGATATAATCCTCCCCCCCCCCGGGATATAGTCCTCTCCCTCCCCCCTCCCCCCCCTGGGATATAATCCTCCCCCCTCCCCCCCCGGGATATAGTCCTCTCCCTCCCCCCCCCCCCGGGATATAGTCCTCTCCCTCCCCCCATGTTATACAATTACTATCTCACATCCTACAGAACAGATTTCATGGATCCAGGTGGAGGAAAGAAAGAAAAAAAAGAAAAAAAGCTTTTTTTCTGTTTCAGAAAATGGAAACAGAAAATAAAACGGAGAGCGAGCCGCCAAAGTTATTATATTTTGCGTTGTCGGCCTTCGCAGCTCCCCGGGCTTATTGATTGGATTCTTATGAAATTTGGAAACCTTCCTGCCGGACCAGAAAGCTCGTTACGCCAACCCCACCTTTGGGTTCGGATTTAATTAATGTCGGACGGTCGCTTGGCGAGGTAAATTGGATTTTGGAAAGTGTATCAGCTTAGTCAGGCTGGCCGGTGCCGAGGACGCAGATTGCCGACCGGCAAGTCATGTTGTAATGAGAATTATCATAAAAGGGAAAGTGACGGCGCCCGTCATTACACTGGAATCTAAAAAAGGTCCAGACAGGAAAAAATTGGTCATGTTTGATAAGAAACGGATATTATTATATTCTTCTATAATCCGAGTATGACTGGAGACAGGTACCCCATCAGAGACCATCAGAGCCCATCAGATCAAGGAGTGCCCATCAGAGCCCATCAGATCAAGGAGTGCCCATCAGAGCCCATCAGAGTCTCCCCTACAGGTCAAGGAGTGCCCATCAGATCAAGGAGTGCCCATCAGAGGCCATCAGAGTCTCCCCTACAGATCAAGGAGTGCCCATCAGAGCCCATCAGAGCCCATCAGATCAAGGAGTGCCCATCAGAGCCCATCAGATCAAGGAGTGCCCATCAGAGCCCATTAGAGCCCATCAGATCAAGGAGTGCCCATCAGAGCCCATTAGAGCCCATCAGATCAAGGAGTGCCCATCAGAGCCCATCAGATCAAGGAGTGCCCATCAGAGCCCATTAGAGCCCATCAGATCAAGGAGTGCCCATCAGAGCCCATCAGATCCTCCCCTTACATCCAGGAGAGCACATTAAAGCCCCCCTTATATCCAATATTGCTCATCAGAGCTGCCCCCCCATTAGATATGGGAGTGCCCATCAGAGCCCCCCTTACATCCATGAATGCCCATTAGAGTCCCCCATATATCCAGGAATGCCCACCAGAGCACCCAGCCCCCCCCCCCCCTTAGATCCAGGAGCACCCATTAGACCAGTACAAATCCTCCCCCATCTCCCCCCCCAGCATAAATCCCCCCTCTCATCACAAATCCTCCCCCATCTCCCCCTCCCAACATAAATTCCCCCTCTCATCACAAATCCTCCCCCATCTTCCCCTCCCAGCATAAATCCCCCCCGTTCAGCAGAAATCATCCCCATCTCCCCCTCCCAGCATAAATTCCCCCTCTCAGCACAAACCCTCCCCCATCTCCCCCCTCCCAGCGTAAATTCCCCCTCTTAGCAAAAATCCTCCCTATCTTCCCCTCCCAGCATAAATCCCCCCTCTCATCACAAATCCTCCCCATCTTCCCCTCCCAGTATAAATCCTCCCTCTCATCACAAATCCTCCCCCATCTCCCTCTCCCAGCATAAATACCCCCTGGACACAATGGCTGCATATGATGGGCACAAGTATCTGCATTTGATGGGCACACTGAGTCTGCAATTGATTGGGGGTTTCAGTATTTTTCAGTTTGTTTGTTCCCCTCCAAAACATTTTGAGCTCCAGCCGCCACTGCATGTCATTCACTTTCCCGCTCCGTGGTCGGAATGTTGTGGCCGATCGGTGTATATTTGGAATGATGGCTCTGATGGAATTATCTAGTGGATCAGATCATTTCCTCTTCTTGTATATTCATCATTTGTATCTTTTAGTAACTAGAATTTATACAAATAAAGTAAAAGTTGTTTTCTCGCAGGTCTTCCTCTTCATGGGCCTCGTCCACTTTGGTCAGGAGAAACGCGTCAGACAGGAACTGACTTCCCGCCTCCTGTTTGTTGTTTATTTATTGTTATTTATTTTTTAAACTCTTCATTTCATTTTTTTTTTCCTGTTCTGTGTTTGGCGGCGGCCGTCACCCCGGAGACATCGCGTGCGGAATATTTCAGGAACGTTCTCTCTTTCATTTCCAGACCAGAAACAATTCCATTGTCAGACGTGACTGAGACTTCTCCGGAAACAATTCCGGCTCTCAGACAGGCGAGGTGACAATGTGGCCGTCGCTCTTCCCGGAGGAATGACCGGAATTTTTCTGACACCCGCCTGGCCGACTCCGGGAAATGCGCCACTTTCCGCCGCCTGATGACATAACCAGCCTGTCGGAGGTGCGGACTTGTTCAGGCAAGTCTTTAAAAAGTAAGAATGGAAACAAAGAGATACATTGATGTCGTTGTAGATTGTCCGCCCGGATCTGAAGTTTGGGGTTTTTATTCCGGATCTGAAGTTTGGGGTTTTTATTCCGGATCTGAAGTTTGGGGTTTTGTTCCGGATCTGAACTTACTGCTGTCCCCAAAGGTTAAAGCAATATAGTTTGGTGAAGGACAACCCTGAGCTGTGATTGGATAATGAAGGGCCAGCAATACTCTGAGGTCAGCCCTGAGCTCTCCTATCAGCCTATCAGTCAAAAGCGCCTACAATGGGCACGTGAGCATCAAACTGGACCTCAGAGGAATGAATGCAGGTTTGAGGTGTTCAGGAGAGACACTATAATACCAAAAGTATTGGGACGCCTGCCTTTACACGCACATGAACTTTAATGACATCCCAGTCTTAGTCCGTAGGGTTCAATACTGAGTTGGCTCCGCCCACGGCCTTCTATCTCCGAATTTTTTTTATCGGTAAGGAGAAGGTTCAGGTGAAGGTTTTGTCTTCCAGGTTTTTTTTTTCCATGATTCCTTCTAAAGGATGGAAGTGTCATCTCTCATTTGTATACACACTCAGGGCCGGTGCTACCATAACACTATATTACCAAAAGTATTGGGACGCCTGCCTTTACACACACATGAACTTTAATGGTATCCCAGTCTTAGTCCGGAGGGTTCAATATTGAGTTGGCTCCACCCTTTGCAGCTATAACAGCTTCAACTCTTCTGGAAAGGCCGTCCACAAGGTTTAGGAGGGTGTCTATGGGAATGTTTGATCATTCTTCCAGAAGTGCATTTGTGAGGTCAGGCACTGATGTTGGACGAGAAGGCCTGGCTCGCAGTCCCCGCTCTAATTCATCCCAAAGGTGTTCTATCGGGTTGAGGTCAGGACTCTGTGCAGGCCAGTCAAGTTCCTCCACCCCAAATGCGCTCATCCATGTCTTAATGAACCTTGCTGGGGTGGGGTGGAAGGTTAGTGTGAAAATAGCGAAAATGAATTTGCTATCGTCACACAATTGGGTGGGATCAGGGCGCACTCTCTTAGGAAGAGGAGCAGAGGAGAAACGCACTGGAGTGGAGGTCGCCATCGCTCTGGTGCACTTGGAGAAGAGCTGCTGCCTGGTGGTAAGTGCCAGGGGGTCTGTCAGAGCCACGTAGGGGGGGGGGGGTGGGGGGTTTATGGTGCTGCCAGAGCCGCGAGCCCCGTCATGGCTGCATATGATGGGCACAGTGGCTGCATATGATGGGCACAGTGGCTGCATTTGATGGGCACAATGACTTATTTGGTGGGCACAGTGGCTGCATATGATGGGCACAGTAACTGTATTTGTTGGGCACAGTGACTGTATTTGGTATATGATGGGCACAGTGGCTGTATTTGGTATATGATGGGCACAGTGGCTGCATATGATGGGCACAGTGGCTGTATTTGGTGGGCACAGTGGTTGCATATGATGGGCACAGTGACTGTATTTGGTGGGCACAGAGGCTGCATATGATGGGCACAGTGACTGTATTTGGTGGGCACAGTGGTTGCATATGATGGGCACAGTGACTGTATTTGGTGGGCACAGAGGCTGCATATGATGGGCACAGTGACTGCATATGATGGGCACAGTGGCTGCATATGATGGGCACAGTGGCTGCATATGATGGGCACAGTGGCTGCATTTGATTTGCACAGTGGCTGCATTCAATGTGGCACAGTGGCTGCATATGATGGGCACAGTGGCTGCATATGATGGGCACAGTGGCTGCATATGATGGGCACAGTGGCTGCATATGATGGGCACAGTGGCTGTATTTGTTGGGCACAATTGATGTTTTTTTAAAAATTTCTCAGAATTTTTCAGTTTGCGCCCCCCCAAGCACCAGCCGCCACTGGGGACATCCCTTACTGCTGTCCCCAGCCTGCTGCATGGGTACTTTTTTGGTGGTCAGTCCGGCTGATTCAGCAGGGAAGGAGGGGGTTTGGCGGAGGCAGAGAGAAGACTGTGATCTGCAGGCTGTAGCAATTAACATTACAAAAAAAAATAAAAAATTTCCCCTGTCAAGCGGACTCTTTCTCCACTTTCGGGCGCCGCTGTGCAGTGATCTCCTGGCCGATAAATACATGACAGTCCCGGTCTGCCCGGCGGATTGATATAGAAGGGACTGTCATGTATTTGTCGCACAGGAGATCACTGCACAGCGGCGCCCGAAAGTGGAGAAAGAGTCCGCAGGACAGGGGAAAGTTTTTATTTTTTTTTGTAATGTTAATTGCTACAGCCTGCAGATCAGTCTTCTCTCTGCCTCCACCCAACCCCCTCCCTCCTTGCTGAATTGGCCGGACCGAACCCCCCCCCAAAAAAAGTACCCATGCAGCAGCCAAAGCAGGCTGGTGACAGCAGTATGGGCTGTCCCCCCCCCCTCTCTGCCTCAGCTTGCAGCGCCTTACATCTGCCTGTCACTCAGCCACAGACACAGCGGCCGTCCTCCATTCGGCCTCTCGGGCTGCTGTGTCTGTCTGTGGCTGGGTGACAGACCCAGCCGGGAGATCGCCCTGCGCTCGCGGGTGTCTGGGATCCCCGCAGCCAAATGCAGGAGACTCCCGCGCCTCGCGGGAGACTTGAGATGTCTGTAAATGTCACTGGCAGGGAAGGGGTTAACACTAGGGGGGCGATCAAGGGGTAAAGTGTTCCCTAGGAAGGTGTTTCTAACTTAGGGGGGAGGGGGCTGACTGGAGGAGGAGACAGATCGCTGTTCCTAATCACTAGGATCTCTCTCTCCTCCCCTGTCAGAATGAGGATCTGTTCGTTTACATACACAGATCCCCGTTCTGGCTCTCTGTGGAGCGATCGCAGGTGGCCAGTGGACGCGCACACCGCCTGCCTCCTATTGCTCTTAGAGCGGCAGATGTACACCTACAGCAATTCGCACAGCCATGCCAACCTGCCACAGTATAATGACAGCGGCTGGCCGGCTTTCGATGACGGTGACGGCCTGTAACTGACAGCAGGCAAGCAGCAAACTACCTGCCTGCTGTCAGTTACAGGCCGTCACCGTCATCGGAAGCCTCATATAAAACGATCAGCCGGCGTGCGGCTCTTCAGGTATGAAAAAAACGATTTCAGGTACTTAACGTCGACTGGATTATAAAACATATTCCTGACTGGTGATGGAATCCTTAAATGAACCAAAAAGAGCGTTCTTCTCTATTTGCCGATCGTTCCTCGTAGCAATATCAACTCGCTTCTCTTAGCGGCGGATTAAAATGCCGCTATTTCACTTTGTCACTCCAACTCTTTTGAATTGCATTTCTGAGCAGATAAGAAGGACTTTTCTTTTCTTTTTCTTCTTTTTTTTTTTTTTTTTTTTTTTGAGAAGAGAAGAATCGCTGGGATCTGTCAGGAAAACAATGCGCAGTTTGTCAGAATCGCTCGCAGGAAAATAACAGCCGTCGTGCTTTAAACAAGGAATCAAAACCGCATAGCGGGCTGGCGTCCAAGAAAACACCCGTATCTCCGGCAAACATATTCAATGCAATCAAAACCAGAGTGACAAAATCTGCATGCGGTAAAAAAAAAGCCGGTGATGTGGAGCGCGGCGTGAGATCTTTCAACGCTTTTCTTTAAAAAGCTGTTAATAACGTTTTCCGTGTATTCTTATGGAGCGAATATTAAACTCGGCTCCTGTCTGGATGACGCCTGGGAAGGAGTTTACCCCCCCCTCCCCCTCTGTTAATAGTTTCTCTGGGGGGACAAAACCTGCTGCGCTATTTTCTTTATTACCGCCTTCCATCGCAATTTTCTCTGTTAATAAAGACAGACGCACAAAGTGACACTTACTGAAAGATTTGATACATTTTTGCGATTGTTAGCGGTAGTCGGTGAGAGTCGCGGTGTCATATCAGCTGATAGATTGTTTCTGGAAATTTGGAAACATGTGATGTAAAAATGATAAACGCATGATAGTCGCAAAACGTGAATTGCCCTGCGTCCAATTTTAACCACTTAAGGACCAGGCCTCTTTCTGAGATTTGTTGTTTAAAAAGTTAAAAACAGTTTTTTTTTGCTAGAAAGTTACTTAGAACCCCCAAACATTATACATATTTTTTTCTAACACCCTTGGGAATAAAATGGCGGTCGTTGCAATACTTTCTATCACACCGTATTTGCGCAGCGGTCTTACAAGCGCACTTTTTTTGGAAAAAATACACCATTTTTGAATTAAAAAATAGGACAACAGTAAAGTTAGCCCAATTCTTTTTTAATATTGTGAAAGATAATGTTACGCCGAGTAAATTGATACCCAACATGTCACGCTTCAAAATTGCGCCCGCTCGTGGAATGGCGACAAACTTTTACCCTTAAAAATCTCCATAGGCGACGTTCCCGGTTAAGTGCGGTCATCTCCGGTCAGCCCTGGCAGCTCTACCACGGGTCCTGGACGGTTCCTGGAGCTGGTTTGACGCCCCAGAAAAATTTACAGGCTGCATGTTTTGAGTTACAGAGGAGGTCCAGGGCTAGAATTATTGCTCTCGCTCTACCGATCGCGGCGATACCTCACATGTGTGGTTTGAACACCGTTTTCATATGCGGGCGCTGCTCACGTATGCGTTCGCTTCTGCACGCAAGCTCGGCGGAACGGGGCGCGTTTAACATTTTTTTTTTTTACATTTATTTTACCTTTTATTTTTCACTGTTCTTTTAAGTGCTGGCGGGCGATTGGGCGATTGAGCGAGTGACAGGAGGGGGTGGGGGATCGGGTGTGGCTGGGGGCCAGGTTTGTTTGCCACCCCCCCTCCCAAGAAAATTGAGCACCAGCCGCCACTGACCCGGATACAGATTTGGGGCCTCTGTGCCCAAACCAGCAATGACTGCTATAGACTGTGAGACTCAGATCAGATGTTAATTTACTCACCCACCCACCCCTGCTATATTCTGTTCACTAAGGTGTCTTTCTCCCATGGTATCACTTCCCCATTGTGTGCCTCCTAGGTGTGAATTATGATTGTTAATTGAGTCACCTATTGTTTCTGTCTGTCTGCTAATCCTTCAGAGATTTGGACAACCTTAGGTCTTCCTGGGAAACTGGTGCCGAATAGCCTGGTTGGACATGGAGTCACCTAGGCTTGTCTAGGTGACTAGTTAGCTTACTGTTTAATTAATTACTGTTAATGTTGGCTGCTCCTTAGCTATGTTAATTATCTTTGCATAAGGTGGTCAAGCTCTTATCTGATTTTGTTGGTATATACAGTCTGTGTGCACCTAAGCTAGTGTCGTCTAGTTCTTGGGTGCTCAGCTATAATACCTGGTTCCTGGTTCCAGACTGGAGGAAGCTGTATCTTGGCGGAAGCACCCAGGCTGGGTGCCAGACATTCCATCACAAGGTCTATTTAAAAAAAAAAATTCATATAGTTATACAATACATGGCCCCATCCATTGGCCACTTAATGCGGCGGAGTTGGCCGGTACCTTTAGCAGAGAAACAGCCCCAAAGCATCATGTCTCCACCTCCGTGTGTGACTGTAGGGATGGTGTTCTTAGGGTCATAGTCAGCATTTTTCTTCCTCTATCATTTAAAATACACCTAGGATAAAAATTATAGACCCTTCATTTCTTTGTAAGTGGGCAAACATACACAATCTGCCAGGGGGTCAAATAATTATTTTCCCCACTGTATGGCCAGCCTTAGCGTTGTCAGCCTGCAACAGGAAGTGCACTTACTGTCAGGTTCTCCAGGAAAGAAACTTTGTAATGTATTCACAGAAACACTTAAAAACTGCACACAGTGAGGGATGACACCAAACATACTATACAAAAATAGATCTGGGGTTTACACCCATCAGCCATAACAATATGACCACCCCCCTATAATTGAGTAGCTCCCACTTTTGCTGCCAAAGGAGCCGGACCGGTTGAGGCATGGACTCTACTAGACCTCTGAAGCTGCGCTGTGGTATCTGGCACCAAGCCGTCAGTAGCAGTTCCTTTAAGTCCTGTAAGTTGTGCAGTGGGGCCTCCATGGATTGGACTTGCTTTTTTAGCACATCCCACAGATGCTCAAGTGGATTGAGATCTGGATAATTTTGAGGCCAAATCAACATCTCAAACTCGTTGTGTTCCTCAAACCATTCTTGGATTCCTCAAACCAGGCCACCTTTTTCCATTGTTCCGTGGTCAAGTTCTGATGCTAATGTGCCCATTGTAGGTGGTTTTTGCTGTGGACACGGGTCAGCATGGACACCCTAACTGGTCTGCGGCTACACATCCCCATACAGAACAAACTGCAATGCTCTTTGTGTTCTGACACCTTTCTTTTTTTTCCCACAATGACACCTTTCTATCAGAACCAACGTTCACTTTACCAACAATCTGAGCTTCAGTAGCTTTTCAAACTACCCTCCCCCCACCTCCATCAATGAGCCTTCCCCGACACCTCCATCAGGGAGCCTCCCCTCCACCTCCATCAATGGGCCTTCCCTCCCCAACTCCATCAATTAACTTCCCCACCTCCATCAATGAACCTTCACCCCCCACATCCATCAATCAGCCTCCCCCCCCTCCATCATTGAGCCTTCCCCCCACCTCCATCAAAGAGCCTCCCCCCACCTCCATCAATGAGCCTTCCCACCCCACCTCCATCAACGAGCCTTCCCTCTCTACCTCCATCAATGACCTTTCCCGCCCCCCCCCCCCTCCATCAATGAGCCTTCCGTCCCCAACTCCCTCAATCAACCTCCCCACCCCCATCAATGAGCCTTCCCTCCCCACTTCCATCAATGAGCCTTCCCTTCCCACCTCCATCAATGAGCCTTCCCTCCCCACCTCCATCAATGAGCCTTCCCTCCCCCACCTCCATCAATGAGCCTTCCCTCCCCCACCTCTATCAATGAGCCTTCCCTTCCCACCTCCATCAATGAACCTCCCCCACCACCTCCATCAATAAGTCTTCTCTCCCCACCTCCATCAATGAGCCGCCCCACCTCCATCAATGAGCCTTCCCTCCCAACCTCCATCAACGAGCCTTCCCTCCCCACCTCCATCAATGAGCCTTCCCTCCCCACTTCCATCAATGAGCCTTCTCTCCCCACCTCCATCAATGAACCTCCCCCACCACCTCCATCAATGAGTCTTCTCTCCCCACCTCCATCAATGAGCCCCCCCCACCTCCATCAATGAGCCTTCCCTCCCCACCTCCATCAATGAGCCTTCCCTCCCCACCTCCATCAATGAGTCTTCCCTCCCCACCTCCATCAATGAGTCTTCCCTACCCACCTCCATCAATGAGTCTTCCCTCCCCACCTCCATCAATGAGTCTTCCCCCCCACCTCCATCAATGAGCCTTCCCTCTCCACTGCCATCAATGAACCTCCCCTCCTCCACCTCCATCAATGACTCTTCCCTTCCCACCTCCATCAATGAGCCTTCTCTCCCCACCTCCATCAATGAGCCCCCCCCACCTCCATCAATGAGCCTTCCCTCCCCACCTCCATCAATGAGCCTTCCCTCCCCACCTCCATCAATGAGTCTTCCCTCCCCACCTCCATCAATGAGTCTTCCCTACCCACCTCCATCAATGAGTCTTCCCTCCCCACCTCCATCAATGAGTCTTCCCCCCCACCTCCATCAATGAGCCTTCCCTCTCCACTGCCATCAATGAACCTCCCCTCCTCCACCTCCATCAATGACTCTTCCCCCCCACCTTCATAAATGAGTCTTCTCTCCCCACCTCCATTAATGAGCCTCCCCTTCCCACCTCCATCAATGAACCTTCCCTCCCCAACTCCATCTATAAGCCTTTCCTCCCCACCTCCATCAATGAGCCTTCCCTCCCCACCTCCATCAATGAGCCTTCCCTCCCCACCTCCATCAATGAGCCTTCCCTCCTCACCTCCATCAATGAGTCTTCCCTACCCACCTGCATCAATGAGCCTTTACTCCCCACCTCCATCAATGAACCTTGGCTGCCCATGACCCTGTCACCAGTTGGCCGGTTCTCCTTCCTTGTACCACTTTTGGTCGTTCCTGACCACTACAGACCGGGAACATCCCACAAGAGCTGCAGTTTTGTAGTTGCTCTGGTCCAGCTGTCTAGACATTACAATTTGGTCCTCGTCAAAGTTGCTCAAATCCTCACACTGCATCTTTTTTGCTTTTGACACCTCAACTTCAGAGACAACATGTTCACTTGCTGCCCAACATATCCCACCCACTTTCAGATGCTATTGTAACAAGATAATCACTGTTATCACTTTTCCTGTCAGTAGTCAGAATGTTGTGGCTGATTGGTGTATATACACTTTACTTTACCCACGCAGCGTTAGGATCCCGCGGGCCGGAGATGAAAAAGAAGAATCACCATGGAGGAAAACAAGTTTGGAGGAATCAGATGAAGTTAATAAAGTTTCTCTGGCAGTACACTGAGTATATAAGGATTTGAGCGATGATGGCTGGGGACGATCGGTTCCTGTCAGTGATATCTTCTCTAGACGCACTTTCTATGGAATCGCTCTTTCTGCGTGTTTCAAGCGGACTGTTCAAAGGAGGAATAAACATCTCTCTCCCCGCCGTTGAAAAAGAATAACAATGGAGCTTGTCAGGAAGGAAGGCGCGGGAACGCCTGGATGTATGGCACTGTGTTTTTGAAGAATGGATAGGTTTTTCATTTTGTATTAAGTGACCAACCACTAATCACCGCCGTCCAATCCAGACACCCATCTGGCTAAATCCGGTGTTTTACCAACACAACAATTAAAGGGACAGTCCACCCAAAATGTATAATTCGGTGTTTGGTAGATTCTGGAGAAATAAACCCCCTGAGGATCTCTTCTGTCTCTCAGAGACTCTGTTGGCAAAATCTCTGCACTTCCCAGATCTGTACACCTGCTGTGCCCATTATGAGGGGTTCCCACCATCCCTGTGCTGAGTTCCCGGGTCTGTACACCCGCTGTGCCCATTATGAGGGGTTCCCACCATCCGTGTGCTGAGTTCCCGGGTCTGTACACCCCCTGTGCCCATTATGAGGGGTTCCCTCCATCCCTGTGCTGAGTTCCCGGGTCTGTACACCCGCTGTGCCCATTATGAGGGGTTCTCACCATCCCTGTGCTGAGTTCCCAGGTCTGTACACCCGCTGTGCCCATTATGAGGGGTTCTCACCATCCCTGTGCTGAGTTCCCAGGTCTGTACACCCGCTGTGCCCATTATGAGGGGTTCCCACCATCCCTGTGCTGAGTTCCCGGGTCTGTAGACCTGCTGTGCCCATTATGAGGGGTTCTCACCATCCCTGTGCTGAGTTCCCGGGTCTGTACACCCGCTGTGCCCATTATGAGGGGTTCCCACCATCCCTGTGCTGAGTTCCTGGGTCTGTACACCCGCTGTACCCATTATGAGAGGTTCCCACCATCCCTGTGCTGAGTTCCCGGGTCTGTACACCCGCTGTGCCCATTATGAGGGGTTCCCACCATCCCTGTGCTGAGTTCCCGGGTCTGTACACCCGCTGTGCCCATTATGAGGGGTTCATTTTGTTTATTGAAAAATCTTACAAACAACAACTTATATACAATAAAACCATAATAAATAAATAAATAAAACATATTTACAAAATAATTGAATATGATAATACAAAACAAGAACATAATAAATGGTACAAACCAAATTGCTCACAACACAATCCCTATGGGAGAGCCAGACTAAGGAACATCACCGTCACCATGCATGGAGCCTTTTATCAAAAATATATTTGATCTGAAAATCTAGGGGAGTGAAACAAGGACAGAAAGAAAGCCGCACACCCCGAGATCAACAGGCAGCAGCTACAGAGTCCTGATATTCCTCCACGCCCTTATCCAGGCCTCCTGCTGCCACCTGCCTTCCTCAAGACCCCGAATCTTCCCAACCTCACCCAGAATGTCCTGCACCACTACTTCCACAGGGAGGATTTTTCTCCGTAAGGATACCTGACACCGTGCACTCCATGTGAAATAATGGACTACTAGACTAACTAAAAAAGTGTTTCCAAATTATAATCTTGACGAGTCTGGAATGCCCCATACACCCACTCTGCATAACTCATATGGGGGAGGAAGGGTATACTCAGAGCCCTCCCAACCCTCTTGTACACCTCTATATTAAAAGGGCACTGAAGTAGAAAGTGATCCATGGACTCCACCACTCCTCCACACTCCACTCTCGGGCAGCCCCGATCACTCATGGAAACAAACTTCAAGTTGCCATTCATATATAGATTTCCATGAAAGGCAAGCCAAGCCTGATCCCTAAACTTCATTGGAATTCTCTCCAAATTAATCAATCGCAAACCCACCCCCAAAACCAGGCTTGGGCAAACCCTCAAGGCCAGTGGCTCGCAAAAAGCAGAGCTCATGATCCGCTTCTCAAGAAGTTTCCTTGGAAGAGATCTGACTTCTCCTGCTGTTACTTGCCACTGCCGAAGCATTTTCAAACACGGGGCAACATAAGCCGGGAGCTGTTCATGCTTGACCCTCAGGCTTTTCACTGGCCCACCATTTTCCCAGTCTCACAGAAAGGGCCTAAACCAGGACTGGAAAATACCAACCCACCCAGGCGGTCTCTCTGCCAACATGTTACCAAGATTGTACTTCACAAACATCAGAGAGAAAAAGACTACAGGGTTGACCATCCCTAGACCACCCTCCCGCCTAGGAAGGTAAGTCACATTCCTTTTGACAAGGTTTATTCTGTTCCCCCATAACAGCTGGAAGAAACAACTATAGATCCTGGTATAGAGAGAAACTGGCAAAATGCAAACAAAACTGACATACAGAAAAATCGGAATCAGGTAAGTCTTGATCAGATCAACCTTTTCCCTCAAGGAAAGCCGCCAACCTTTCCAGCTTGCCACTTTGGCATCGGCATTCTCTAGGCTGTTTAGCCAGTTTGCATGACCATAGTCAGATGTGGCAACGCCTAGACCTCTAATTTTTTGTTGGGGCTCCGGGAAGTCATCCGGGAGAACAAAGCTCTCACCTTTCACGCCCATCCAGAAAGCTTCACACTTGTCCCGGTTGACCTTTGAACCTGATGCCTCTGTATACTGCCCTATCACTGAGACCACCTCCTGCGCCTCCGCAGTCCCAGAGATAAAAACAGAAACATCATCAGCATAGGCCACAACCTTTAAAGGAGGCTCACCAGCGATGCCCAAAGGTACCCCACACAAAGGTCCACTCTCTAGCCTTCTAATGAAGGGGTCGATTGCAAACACATATAGCAGAGGACTCAATGGACACCCCTGACACACACCCGAGCCGACCGCAAAGGGCTGCCCGACCCAGCCATTAACCAGAGGAAAGCTTTCAGCCCCTTTGTACAAAATCTTGAGCCAATCAATGAAACCCCCCCAGGCCATATTTGTCAAGAAGGAGCCACAAGTACTCATGATTAACCCGATCAAAAGGCTTAGCCTGATCCAATGTTAGCAAAAATTTACCCCAACCAGCAGCCCTACAAAGCTCCAAGGCCTCCGGGACAGCTAACACTGCTGAAAAAGTGCTTCTACCTTGGACCGAACAGTGCTGGTGGCGGGATAACAAACTGCCTGCAACTGGTGATAATCGCCAGAAGAAAATCTTTGCCAGTATCTTTCTATTGACAATAAGAAGGCTAATGGGGCGCCAATTCCCAATCATGGAAGGATCTTTACCCTTTGACAGAAGGATCACTGCAGATTGCATAATGGAGGGAGGGAGAGAACCCTCATACAAACAGCCAATAAAAACCTCCGCAAGGTAGGGAGCCAGGATCGTCTTAAAATATTTAAAACATTTTTTGGCGTTTTCTTGATGGCTAGTTTATCAATAGCCTGGATTAACTCATCTGCAGTGATTTCATATGTCAAATTCATCAAAGGAACATTACTTTCCAGACCTGGTGTAGACTCTAAAAAAACCCAACATCCTTGTCCGATCAAGGTTCCTTCCTCCCAGGAGATCGGCATAGTATGACCTGACAACCTCCAGGACCTAGACTTCATCAGAGAGCCAGTATTGTCCTTCAGGCCACTGACCGTCTTAACTGCTACGCTCTGTTTACAGTTCTGGTAAGGGACAGGCGAATGGTATTTCCCGTAATCCCTCTCCTGAACCAAAGAGGCGTGCCGGTCATATTGATGTCTCCTAAGGAGGAGCTTCACCTCAGAGATCACCCCAGAATATCCTTCATTCGAAACAGGGCGGTCAAGTTTCCACCACAAACGCTGGTAGGTGATATACTTATCTTGCTGCTTCCTTCTTCCTATGGCCTTGAAAAGCCCAACAGTCCGCTGTTTTACAAGCTCCCACCATTCTGATTTACTGTAGCAAAAGTCTAGGAACATTACCTGTGCTTAAAAAAAATCCTCAAAGGATTGTCTTACTCTCTCGTCTTCCAGGAGGGCCGAATTCAATCTCCAGATACCCCTCCCCCTAGGTGGCATATTTGGGGCATTCAGAGTCACAGATAGAATACAGTGATCAGAAAACTCCACTGCCTGACACACAGGTGCCGAAAAAGCAGAGTCTCCCTTAAAAAAAAAACCTATCTATCCTACTCTGACTATTACCTCGCTGAAAATTGAACCCCGTGCTGTCTGGGCAGCGCTTAATGTGCGCATCTACCAGACCTGCTTCCCTAACTATCGCATTAAGAAAAAGGCTGTCATAGCCCAGCTTATCTCTGAAACCTCTCCTGTCTTTAGACCTAGTAATGGTGTTGAAATCACCTCCAAAGATAACCTGCTGGGCAATAAAAAGAAAAGGCTTAATCTTTGTAAAGAGGCATTTCCTGTCCCACTTCGTCTGGGGACCATAGATGTTAATCAGGCGCAAGTCCTGCCCCTTCACAGAGACGTCTAAGACCATGCATCTCCCTATCTCTACCTCAATTACCCGCCGGCACGTTACCATACCAGAAAAAAGGACTGCAACTCCGCTGTAAGGCTCGGCCGCAAGAGACCAAAATGAGGGACCACGTCTCCACTCCTTCTTTGCCAGATGTATATTGTCCAGACTACTCAGATGGATCTCTTGCAAAAACAAAATGTCAGCATCAAACTCACTGAGCAAAAATAAGGCCATATGATGAGCATTTACTGATCCTAAGCTGGCAACATTAATGGTTGCCACTTTCAACTGAGTGGGAACTGCCAATAGGGTAATTGAGGCAGCCGTTTCTTAGCCTGTGTACTCCCTCTCCCTGGAGAACCAGCGTGCTTCCTTGCACCCTGGCACTCATCGTCCATAGAGGATGGTGAACTCAACGAGTCCCACTCATCATCATCTGACAGGATCTCAAACTTATTTGCCATAGGCAAAACCTTAGGATTTAAGGTAACGGAACCCCTTTTTTTCCTTCTTTTGCCCTTCCTCCTTCTATCCTCCAACCACTCCATATCATTCTTAGACAATGTGGAATCAACATTTTCCCCACTCCTACCCCCCCCCCACTCTTACCCTCCCCCCCATTCTCCCTTCCTTTATCTACCACCAGGCCAGCCTCTTCACCATTTTCCCCACTTCTCTGCACCCCACAATCCTCAATAGAAACCCTGCTGCGTCGAGGTAGGGGGACTGGCACCACACTTGACGCACCTGCCTCAGCACCTCTTGCTGCCTCTGCAATTTTGGAAGACATAGACACAGAAGGATTGGACATATTCTCGACAACCGATACCTTACATACAGACTGGGAAGACACTGACACACTAGGCAAACACACAGACTGGGGCACCACAGACTAGGAAGACACGGGCACACTAGGCACATGCACAGACTGGGGCACCAATAGACTGGGAAGACACAGACATATTAGATATTGGCACAGACTCAGATGGAATCACAGGCACTCCAGCTGCTGAGCTCTGAGCATCCTCCATGTCCAGGCGGAAGAACTCTCTCATAAGCTCAGGCTTGTTGTGCATTGCCTCAGGACATTGACTATAAGGATGCCCCACCGCATTGCACAAATTGTACCGTATAATGTTATAATCCTTTGCTAAATGTCCTACACCCTGACACAGAGAGCACTTTAGCACCGGACAGGAGGGTGCAAGATATGCTTTATCTCCACACTTGTTGGACAGCTTTGGCTGGCCGGGTAGAAGAAGGTCAGCCTGCCCCAGGAAAGCTGAGGATGGCAGATGCTGGACGACATTGTTAATAACTTTTAATTTTAACTGCACAGACCATCCCTCCCGTCCATATTTCCTGATCATCCAAAATCTTCTTTAGGGGGCCAGGACAGGCATGTACTGGCCATAGGGACTACCGGGAGATTCCCGGTGGGCCGATGGCTCAGTGGGCCAGTCAGGTGTGGTCCTGGAGCCGCTCCTCTCTGACAGCGAGTGATCGCAATTTCATTCCTGTCAGGAGGAGCAGCTTCCGTCATATGCTGGAGAGCGCATTAGGCGTTATGCTCCCTCCAGCCTGCAGGGGGAGATAGACCAACGGCAGACTTTCCTTGCTCTCTCCCCTATCACTTGTTATCACATGACTGGAGAGAGGAACGAGAAGCTGCCTTCAAAACTGTGAGTACATGTGGGAGGGGGAGGAGAAGGAGGACACTGATGTGAAGGGCTGCTGATGGGGACACTATGATATAAGGGGGACGCTGTTGGGGACACTCTGATGTAAGGGGGACGCTGTTGGGGACACTCTGATGTAAGGGGGACGCTGTTGGGGACACTCTGATGTAAGGGGGACGCTGTTGGGGACACTCTGATGTAAGGGGGACACTCTTGGGGACACTCTGATGTAAGGGGAACGCTCTTGGGGACACTCTGATGTAAGGGGGGGCGCTGTTGGAGACACTCTGATGTAAGGGGGACGCTGTTGGGGACACTCTGATGTAAGGGGGATACTGTTGGGGACACTCTGATGTAAGGGCGACGCTGTTGGGGATACTGATGTAAGGGGGACGCTGTTGGGGACACTCTGATGTAAGGGGGACGCTGTTGGGGACACTGATGTAAGGGGGACGCTGTTGGGTACACTCTGATGTAAGGGGGATACTGTTGGGGACACTCTGATGTAAGGGCGACGCTGTTGGGGATACTGATGTAAGGGGGACGCTGTTGGGGACACTCTGATGTAAGGGGGATGCTGTTGGGGACACTGATGTAAGGGGGGCGCTGTTGGGGACACTCTGATGTAAGGGGGATGCTGTTGGGGACACTCTGATGTAAGAAGGACACTGTTGGGGACACTGATTTAAGGGGGACGCTGTTGAGGACACTCTGATGTAAGGGGGATGCTGTTGAAGACACTCTGATGTAAGGGGGATGCTGTTATGGACACTGATGTAAGGGGGACGCTGTTGGGGACACTCTGATGTAAGGGGGGCACTGTTGGGGACACTCTGATGTAAGGGGGATGCTGTTGGGGACACTCTGATATAAGGGGGGCGCTGTTGGGGACACTCTGATGTAAGGGGGTGCTGTTGGGGACACTCTGATGTAAGGCGGGCGCTGTTGGGGACACTCTGATATAAGGGGGGCACTGTTGGGGACACTCTGATATAAGGGGGGTGCTGTTGGGGACACTCAAAATTAAAGTGGGCCAGTCATGAGGAAGTCCAGGGCCAAATTTTTGTCCCAGTTCAGCCCTGGCTCAGGACATCCCCATACCTCCTCAACCAAAATAAATCCCCTTGTGGTATGGACTCATTGGGGACAAGAATTGTCACCATTTTAATGAGGGGCTGGCGTAATAAAAGCTTGGGGATGAGCCCTTTCCAGTCCGGCAGGCCCCCTACACATGTGCTCATACTTCTCCCAAAATATGTCCAAAGACTCCAGATGGATAAAGGACAAATCATACTCATAGGAACCTGCCGCACTGATCAGGGTGAAGATATCTGTGGGCCTAAAGCCCATCTGCAGAATTTTATCCACCACTGCCCTCCTATGTGGACGATGTCCTCCACCCTCCCATTTAAGCTGCACAACATTCCTCCTTTTAAACATTGAGGAAGATAAAATATTTCCATATTCCTTCCCTGCTTGCTCCCCCTTCCCAGATCCTGTAGCCGCAACACCAGCATATGTTTTTACTTACAGACACACCATTTGCAGTCTTGTCCTTAGACACAATCAAACCTGCTGGCAGAGAATCTGAATCAGCTAGTATAGCAGTCTTTGGATTAACAGAGATGAGACCCGCCCCCTCCCCCTGCTCTGAACACTCAGCTTTTTTCCTGGGTTCCAGCACAGTCCTGTCCACTGCAGATTCCTGGAGAGTTGTAGCACTACTGCTCCCAGCATCTCCTCCACCATTCACAGGAACAGCCTCTGCGTCTGGTCCAGGCAAAGTCACTGTATTGTCCATGGAGCTCCTCACTGCAGACTGAAGCTGACAGTTATTCCCAACACTCTCACCAATTTCTTTTAAATCTGAAGCTTTGTTTTCAGCAGATAAATCAGACGGTATTGTATGTTGTACATTGTCTATGGGTCTGGGCTGACTGGCATTAGCACTACAACCATCAGCAAGCCCATTGTCATTAAAGTTCACACCACCATCCTGCACACACACTGTACCTGCTTGCTGTGTTGTTACTTCAGCAATGTTATGGCTGATGGTGGGATTAGACTTCCCCCCCAGTTGTTGCAGACTCCATAGTGGATCTTGCTCTCTCCACAGGTCTCTCTTCCACAGGGCTGGGAACGGTGTCCATCTCCTCATCATCATCTGGGGAAGCTGCACCCAAAGAGGATTCTAGCTCAGTGATAAACTCTAGCATGCCTGTAACTCCCTCAACCTCCTGCTCAGATGTTCCATATTGCTGCTGCAGAGGGAGGGGGACAGAGGCCTCCGCCTTTGAGAGCTCAGCAGATTCCTGAGGTGTTGAACAGCTGGGCTCATCCTCTGGCCCCACTTTCTCACCCTCTGCTGACTCTGTCGGTACCTGCATCTCCTCACTGGTTGGGTCACTTTCCATGCAGGAAGCGGCTCCTCTCCTCATTTGGCTAAACCGTTCCTCGTTTCTATATTTCTCTTTATTGCTCCACTATTCTCCTTCAGAGAACTCACCAGTTCTTACTGCTTCCGCAGAGCTTGTTCCAAGTCTTTCAACTCAGGCCTCAGAGCCGGTCTTTTCTTGCTGAACACTTTGGCACAAACCAGCTTTTTCTTCTTAAATTCAGCTTTCAAAGCTACCAACTTCTCCTCTGCTTTCTCAATCCGCATTAGCATTTTAACAATCCTCCGTCTAAAGACAGACAGGGACTCATCTCTCCTTGGGCCAGGCCCAGTGTCTTCCACAGGCTGATGCCTATCCAGGGAGCCCCCATTAGGGTCCTCCTCAGGATCCAGCATCTCTCCTGGGACACAGAAGTAACTCTAGCCCCTGGCCTCTGGAAGCACAGGAGCAAAGGAACCAGCAACCTCACTGTCAAGGAGCAGAATGACAGTTTCCCACCATCCCTGTGCTGAGTTCCTGGGTCTGTACACCTGCTGTGCCCATTATGAGGGGTTCCTACTATCCCTGTGCTGAGTTCCCGGGTCTGTAGACCTGCTGTGCCCATTATGAGGGGTTCCCACCATCCCTGTGCTGAGTTCCCGGGTCTGTAGACCTGCTGTGCCCATTATGAGGGGTTCCCACCATCCCTGTGCTGAGTTCCCGGGTCTGTAGACCTGCTGTGCCCATTATGAGAGGTTCCCACCATCCCTGTGCTGAGTTCCCAGGTCTGTACACCCGCTGTGCCCATTATGAGGGGTTCTCACCATCCCTGTGCTTAGTTCCCGGGTCTGTACACCCACTGTGCCCATTATGAGGGGTTCCCACCATCCCTGTGCTGAGTTCCCGGGTCTGTACACCCGCTGTGCCCATTATGAGGGGTTCTCACCACCCCTGTGCCCATTATGAGGGGTTCTCACCATCCCTGTGCTGAGTTCCAAGGTCTGTACACCCGCTGTGCCCATTATGAGGAGTTCCCACCATCCCTGTGCCGAGTCCCCGGGTCTGTAAACCCGCTGTGCCCATTATGAGGGGTTCCCCCATTCCTGTGCTGAGTTCCCATGTCTGTACACCCGCTGTGCCCATTATGAGGGGTTCCCACCATCCCTGTGCTGAGTTCCCGGGTCTGTACACTCGCTGTGCCCATTATGAGGGGTTCCCACCATCCCTGTGCTGAGTTCCCGGGTCTGTACACCCGCTGTGCCCATTATGAGGGGTTCCCTCCATACCTGTGCTGAGTTCCCGGGTCTGTACACCCATTGTGCCCATTATGAGGGGTTCTCACCATCCCTGTGCTGAGTTCCCGGGTCTGTACACTCGCTGTGCCCATTATGAGGGGTTCCCTCCATACCTGTGCTGAGTTCCCGGGTCTGTACACCCGTTGTGCCCATTATGAGGGGTTCTCACCATCCCTGTGCTGAGTTCCCGGGTCTGTACACCCGCTGTGCCCATTATGAGGGGTTCCCACCATCCCTGTGCTGAGTTCCCGGGTCTGTACACCCGCTGTGCCCATTATGAGGGGTTCCCACCATCCCTGTGCTGAGTTCCCGGGTCTGTACACTCGCTGTGCCCATTATGAGGGGTTCTCACATCCCTGTGCTGAGTTCCCGGGTCTGTACACCCGCTGTGCCCATTATGAGAGGTTCCCACCATCCCTGTGCTGAGTTCCCGGGTCTGTCCACCCGCTGTGCCCATTATGAGAGGTTCCCACCATCCCTGTGCTGAGTTCCCGGGTCTGTCCACCCGCTGGGCCCATTATGAGGGGTTCTCACCATCCCTGTGCTGAGTTCCCGGGTCTGTCCACCCGCTGTGCCCGTTATGAAGGGTTCCCACCATCCCTGTGCTGAGTTCCCGGGTCTGTACACCCGCTGTGCCCATTATGAGGGGTTCCCACCATCCCTGTGCTGAGTTCCCGGGTCTGTCCACCCGCTGTGCCCATTATGAGAGGTTCCCACCATCCCTGTGCTGAGTTCCCGGGTCTGTCCACCCGCTGGGCCCATTATGAGGGATTCCCATCATTTCTGCACAGGATGATTCTGATAAGGACCCTAATTTATAGGAGAGACTCAAAAAACTGGAATTCTGATGGGGTCTCTGATGTAAGAGGAACTTATACTATAAAGTAAGGAGGACTCAATCATTTGTAAAATATACAATGTGGCCCTCGTAGTGAGAAGTTCGGGGCCCACCTCTTATAATCAGTAAATATTTTCTTCTGTCATTGGGAAGCTGCACTGAGGTCATGTCACGGGGTCAGTCTGAAGTTCAGACGGTAGTAATTCTGGTCGGAGTTCTTCTTTAGCAGAGCTGAGAAATAGAGAAAAGTTTGTCAGGAGGAGTGAAAGGTCTCCCTCCTGTCGGTGAAATGATTGCCCCCCCTCCCCCCGCCCGCCAGGCCCACCTCACCCTATATAATTATAAGCTCTCTGAATGCAATGTGTAATTTCTGTAGCCATGGATCAGGATAATGAGGAGAGTGACACCGGTTATATAATAGAGGAATAATTGCCGTTTCAAGTGATTTGCAAACAGCTAAATGTATGTTAATCAGCCGCAGATGTGGGGGTTCAACAACACAGAGTCTCCAGAAAAATATCATAAAATCATTCCTGGGCTCAATAATATCTTCCAAAATATCCAAAATCGGTTTATTTCATGCCTGGGCAAAAAATGGGAGCAAACCCCCAGAAAACACGAATGACAGCAATGTAAGGGGACATTCTTCTACCAGTGACACCAATGTAAGGGGACATTCATCTCCCACTGACACCAATGTAAGGGGACATTCTTCTACCAGTGACACCAATGTAAGGGGACATTCTTCTCCCACTGACACCAATGTAAGGGGACATTCTTCTCCCACTGACACCAATGTAAGGGGACATTCTTCTCCCACTGACACCAATGTAAGGGGACATTCTTCTCCCACTGACTCCAATGTAAGGGGACATTCTTCTCCCACTATCACCAATGTAAGGGGACATTCTTCTACCAGTGACACCAATGTAAGGGGACATTCATCTCCCACTGACACCAATGGAAGGGGACATTCTTCTCCCACTGACACCAATATAAGGCGACATTTATCTCCCAGTGACACCAGTGTAAGGGGACATTCATCTCCCACTGACACCAATATAAGGGGACATTTATCTCCCACTGACACCAATGTAAGGGGACATTCTTCTACCAGTGACACCAATGTAAGGGGACATTCATCTCCCACTGACACCAATGTAAGGGGACATTCTTCTACCAGTGACACCAATGTAAGGGGACATTCTTCTCCCACTGACCTCCAAAGTAAAGAGATATTCTTCCTCCCATGGACCTCTAATGTACATATCATACTTCTTACCTCAGTACTCTATACATTATTTTGTATATTACATACTTCTGACCCCTGCACTGTATACATTATGTTATATTTTATACATTCCTGAATACTGCACTTTACATAATGAGTTGTAAGTTCCATTCTACTGACCCCTGCATTGTACAGTACTAGGCCTGGGCTCACTGTCTACCATGTTGCAGCCATCATGTGTCATTACACTTCCTACTGATTTCATTTTACACTTTGGAGTACCCCGGATCTTTAAAGAATCCAAGAAATACCCCCTGTAGACACGACTCATTGTGAAAAGTAAGGAGTATTTCCCTCCTAAGCTTCTCTCTGCCTATTGTTAACCCTCACCTGGTGTTGATGTGTTATTATAGGTGGCTCAGTGGTCACCTAGTGTTGGGCTCTGCACTTTCTCCAGTTCCCCGATATCCTTTTTTTGAGAACTGGAGCCCAGAACTGAACTGCCTATTCCAGATGAGATCTTACTAATGATTTGTACAGATGATGTCTCTCTCTCTGGAGTCCATACCTCTCTTATACAAGAAAGGACTTTACTAGCTTTGGGAACCGCAGCTTGGCATTCAATGTTATTATTGAGCTTATGATCTACCAGAACCCCCAGATCCTTCTCCACCATGGACTCCCCCAGATCCTTCTCCACCATGGATTCCCGCAGATCCTTCTCCACCATGGATTCCCCCAGATCCTTCTCCACCATGGATTCCCCCAGATCCTTCTCCACCATGGATTCCCACAGATTCTTCTCCACCATGGATTCCCGCAGATCCTTCTCCACCATGGATTCCCCCAGTTGTACTCCCCCTAGTATGTATGATGCATATTCTTAGCCCCCAAGTGCATAACTTTACATTTATCAACATTAAACCTCATCTACCACTTACAGTGCCTTGCAAAAGTCCCCCCCCCCCCTTGGCATTTTTCCTGTTTTGTTGCCTCACAACCTTGAATTTACAAGGATTGTTTGAGGATTTGAAAAATGTAATTTACAGAACATGCCCACAACTTTGAGGATGTTTTTTTTTTTATTGTGAAGCAAACAACAAATAGGACAAAATAACAGAAAAAGTCAATGTGCATAACTATTCACCCCCCCAAAGTCAATACTTTGTAGATCCACCTTTTGCGGCTATCACAGCTCCAAGTCGCTTTGGATAAGTCTCTATGATCTTCCCACATCTCACCACTGGGATTTTTGCCCATTCCTCCTTGAAAAACTGCTCCAGCTCCTTCAAGTTGGATGGTTTGCGCTTGTGAACAGCAATCTTTAAGTCTGACCACAGATTTTCTATTGGATTGAGGTCTGGGCTTTGACTAGGCCATTCCAACACATTTACATGTTTCCCCTCAAACCACTCAAGTGTTGCTTTAGCAGTGTGTTTGGGGTCATTGTCCTGCTGGAAGGTGAACCTCCGTCCTAGCCTCAAATCACACACAGAGTGCTACAGGTTTAGCTCACGAATATCCCTGTATTTATCACCATCCATCTTTCCCTCAACTCTGACCAGTTTCCCAGTCCTGACTGCTGAAAAACATCCCCACAGCATGATGCTGCCACCACCATGTTTCACAGTGGGGATGGTGTTCTTTGGGTGATGTGATGTGTTGGGTTTGCGCCAGACATAGCGTTTTCTTTGATGGCCAAAAAGTTGAATTTTAGTCTCCTCAGACCAGAGCACCTTCCTCCATACATTTTGGGCGTCTCCCACGTGCCTTTTAGCAAACTCACAACTTGCCATTTTGTTTTTTGCTGAAAGTAATGGCTTGCTTCTGGCCACTCTGCCATAAAGCCCAACTCTATGGAGCGTACAGCTTATTGTGGTCCTATGTACAGATACTCCAGTCTCTGCTGTGGAACTCTGCAGCTCCTCCAGGGTTACCTTAGGTCTCTGTGCTCCTCTCTGATTAATGCCCTCCTTGCCCGGTCCGTGAGTTTTGGTGTGCGGCCGTCTCTTGGCAGGTTTGCTGTTGTGCCATGTTCTTTCCATTTGGTTATGATAGATTTGATGGAGCTCCTAGGGATCATCAAAGATTTGGATATTTTTTTATAACCTAACCCTGACTTGTACTTCTCAACAACATTGTCCCTTACTTGTTTGGAGAGTTCCTTGGTCTTCATGGCAGTGTTTGGTTAGTGGTGCCTCTCTCTTAGGTGTTGCAGCCTCTGGGGCCTTTCACAAAGGTGTGTCTATGTAATGACAGGTCATGTGACACTTAGATTGCACACAGGTGGACATCATTTCACTAATTATGTGACTTCTGAAGGTAATTGGTGGCACCAGAGCTTTTTATGGGCTTCATAACAAAGGGGGTGAATACATAGGCACATGACAATTATCAGTTTTTTATTTCTGAAAAATTGTTTTATGTATTTATTTTACTAATTTTACTTCACCAACTTAGACTATTGTGTTCTGATCCATCACATATAATTCAGATTAAAAAAACATTGAACTAAAGGCTGTAATGTACCAATGTAAAAAGCCAAGGGGGGTGAATACTTTTGCAAGGCACTGTAGTCGCCCAATTACACAGTGCATTGAGGTTGTAAAATTGGAGACATCCTGTAAGGACGTTATTCCACTGCACAGCTTCCTGTCATCTGCAAAGACTGAAATAGTACTTTTAATCCCAGGCCCGATATCATTTATACCCAGTCACCTAGTGTTGGTGTATTATTATAGGTGGCTCAGTGGTCACACACGATGCTCTGTGTTATAATAGGCAGTGCAAGTTGTATAGTGTCGGCTGCTTTTAATTACTGCTATAAATCTCTCTCCATCCGCTCAGAGATGGGGGGGGGGGGGGGGGGTTGGGAGAGCCCTGCAGGTGTCCTATCAGGGGAACCGCCATGAGACAGACAAATATCACTCCGTCCTCCGGGTGCAGAAGATAAATGTCACAAAATAAATGTATATTTCACAGGGGATGAAAGGAACTTGACTCCACAACATCCAAACTCTAGAAGTTTCCTTTCATGATGGATACATAGAGAGGAAAGGTGAATTCTCCTCCTAGTGTTGATGTGTTATTATAGGTGGTGCAGTGGTCACATGGTGTTAATGTTTTATTATAGGTGGCTCAGTGGTCAGATGGGGTTGATTTGTTGTTATAGGTGGCTCAGTGGTCACATGGGGTTGATTTTTTTATTATAGGTGGCTCAGTGGTCACTTGGTGTTAATGAGTTATTATAGGTGGTGCAGTGGTCACCTGGTGTTCATGTATTATTATAGGTGGTGCAGTGGTCACCTGGTGTTCATGTATTATTTTAGGTGGCTCAGTGGTCATCCGGTGTTGATGTATTATTATAGGTGGCTCAGTGGTCACCTGGTGTTCATGTATTATAGGTGGTGCAGTGGTCACCTGGTGTTGATGTATTATTATAGGTGGTGCAGTGGTCACCTGGTGTTCATATATTATAGGTGGTGCAGTGGTCACCTGGTGTTGATGTATTATTATAGATGGTGCAGTGGTCACCTGGTGTTCATGTATTATTATAGGTGGTGCAGTGGTCACCTGGTGTTCATGTATTATTATAGGTGGTGCAGTGGTCACCTGGTGTTCATGTATTGTTATAGGTGGCTCAGTGGTCACCTGGTGTTCACACTCAGATTCTAGAAATGTCCTTTTTAGGATGGATACATGGAGAGGAAAGGTGAACTGTCCTTCCCTATGGCTGGAATAGATCTCACATCCCGGAACATTATCCTTATGGAATGTTTTTATATCCGTGGTCCTGTATATTGTGCGTGGCGGGGGGGGGGGAGGGGGTACCTGAAAGGTGTAGTGGGGTCCGCAGCTACATTTATGGTACATTTTGGATAAGAATGGGGGAGGGGGCGGATTGTTTTATTTAAATGTATGCCGAACCTTCCAAGGGGCTCCGGATTCAGCTACATTCTGATACATGGAGAAATTCCTGACATCTCATTATATACTGTATACAGTGTCCTTGTTCAGAGAAGCTCCGCCCCTTATCATTAATAATCTATCCTTATGTCAGGGACCTCTTCTTGCTGAGCCACCTGATAGGCTGGACAGCTCCCTGGACAATTTCTTAGACAATCTTCTTTTCTTGTCTTGTTTCTCTTGAACCCCTTGCTCCTCCCATGAACGCCCTGATTAAAGCCACGCCTCTGCACTTCCTGTTTTCCAGATGATTGTGCTCTCTCCAGCCAATATCTCCCTCTTGTCTCTCCTTCTGCCGTCTGTATCTCAGCTACCAATCGGTAACAATAGTTTGCTTGTTCTTCGACTACGCTTCCGCCTGATCCAGACCTGCAACCACAAGTTACCGACAGTTGTTCTAGTAGGGGGAGGGAAGATTTATTCTAGTAGGGGGAGGGAAGATTTATTCTAGTAGGGGGAGGGAAGATTTGTTCTAGTAGGGGGAGGGAAGATTTGTTCTAGTAGGGGAGGGAAGATTTGTTCTAGTAGGGGGAGGGAAGATTTGTTCTAGTAGGGGGAGGGAAGATTTATTCTAGTAGGGGGAGGGAAGATTTATTCTAGTAGGGGGAGGGAAGATTTGTTCTAGTAGGGGGAGGGAAGATTTGTTCTAGTAGGGGAGGGAAGATTTGTTCTAGTAGGGGGAGGGAAGATTTGTTCTAGTAGGGGGAGGGAAGATTTGTTCTAGTAGGGGGAGGGAAGATTTATTCTAGTAGGGGGAGGGAAGATTTGTTCTAGTAGGGGGAGGGAAGATTTGTTCTAGTAGGGGGAGGGAAGATTTGTTCTAGTAGGGGGAGGGAAGATTTGTTCTAGTAGGGGGAGGGAAGATTTGTTCTAGTAGGGGGAGGGAAGATTTGTTCTAGTAGGGGGAGGGAAGATTTGTTCTAGTAGGGGGAGGGAAGATTTATTCTAGTAGGGGGAGGGAAGATTTATTCTAGTAGGGGGAAGGAATATTTGTTCTAGTAGGGGGAGGGAAGATTTGTTCTAGTAGGGGGAAGGAATATTTGTTCTAGTAGGGGGAGGGAAGATTTGTTCTAGTAGGGGGAGGGAAGATTTGTTCTAGTAGGGGGAGGGGAGATTTGTTCTACTAGGGGTAGGGAAGATTTGTTCTAGTAGGGGGAGGGAAGATTTGTTCTAGTAGGGGGAGGGAAGATTTGTTCTAGTAGGGGGAGGGAAGATTTGTTCTACTAGGGGGAGGGAAGATTTGTTCTACTAGGGGGAGGGAAGATTTGTTCTAGTAGGGGGAGGGACGATTTGTTCTAGTAGGGGGAGGGAAGATTTGTTCTAGTAGGGGGATGGAAGATTTGTTCTAGTAGGGGGAAGGAATATTTGTTCTAGTAGGGGGAGGGAAGATTTGTTCTAGTAGGGGAGGGAAGATTTGTTCTAGTAGGGGGAGGGAAGATTTGTTCAAGTAGGGGGAGGGAAGATTTGTTCTAGTAGGGGGAGGGAAGATTTATTCTAGTAGGGGGAGGGAAGATTTATTCTAGTAGGGGGAGGGAAGATTTGTTCTAGTAGGGGGAGGGAAGATTTGTTCTAGTAGGGGAGGGAAGATTTGTTCTAGTAGGGGGAGGGAAGATTTGTTCTAGTAGGGGGAGGGAAGATTTATTCTAGTAGGGGGAGGGAAGATTTATTCTAGTAGGGGGAGGGAAGATTTGTTCTAGTAGGGGGAGGGAAGATTTGTTCTAGTAGGGGAGGGAAGATTTGTTCTAGTAGGGGGAGGGAAGATTTGTTCTAGTAGGGGGAGGGAAGATTTGTTCTAGTAGGGGGAGGGAAGATTTATTCTAGTAGGGGGAGGGAAGATTTGTTCTAGTAGGGGGAGGGAAGATTTGTTCTAGTAGGGGGAGGGAAGATTTGTTCTAGTAGGGGGAGGGAAGATTTGTTCTAGTAGGGGGAGGGAAGATTTGTTCTAGTAGGGGGAGGGAAGATTTGTTCTAGTAGGGGGAGGGAAGATTTGTTCTAGTAGGGGGAGGGAAGATTTATTCTAGTAGGGGGAGGGAAGATTTATTCTAGTAGGGGGAAGGAATATTTGTTCTAGTAGGGGGAGGGAAGATTTGTTCTAGTAGGGGGAAGGAATATTTGTTCTAGTAGGGGGAGGGAAGATTTGTTCTAGTAGGGGGAGGGAAGATTTGTTCTAGTAGGGGGAGGGGAGATTTGTTCTACTAGGGGTAGGGAAGATTTGTTCTAGTAGGGGGAGGGAAGATTTGTTCTAGTAGGGGGAGGGAAGATTTGTTCTAGTAGGGGGAGGGAAGATTTGTTCTAGTAGGGGGAGGGAAGATTTGTTCTAGTAGGGGGAGGGAAGATTTGTTCTAGTAGGGGGAGGGAAGATTTGTTCTACTAGGGGGAGGGAAGATTTGTTCTACTAGGGGGAGGGAAGATTTGTTCTAGTAGGGGGAGGGAAGATTTGTTCTAGTAGGGGGAGGGAAGATTTGTTCTAGTAGGGGGATGGAAGATTTGTTCTAGTAGGGGGAAGGAATATTTGTTCTAGTAGGGGGAGGGAAGATTTGTTCTAGTAGGGGAGGGAAGATTTGTTCTAGTAGGGGAGGGAAGATTTGTTCTAGTAGGGGGAGGGAAGATTTGTTCAAGTAGGGGGAGGGAAGATTTGTTCTAGTAGGGGGAGGGAAGATTTGTTCTAGTAGGGAGAGGGAAGATTTGTTCTAGTAGGGGGAGGGAAGATTTGTTCTAGTAGGGGGAGGGAAGATTTGTTCTAGTAGGGGGAGGGAAGATTTGTTCTAGTAGGGGAGGGAAGATTTGTTCTAGTAGGGGAGGGAAGATTTGTTCTAGTAGGGGGAGGGAAGATTTGTTCTCGTAGAGGGAGGGAAGATTTGTTCTAGTAGGGGGAGGGAAGATTTGTTCTACTAGGGGGAGGGAAGATTTGTTCTAATAGGGGTAAATTGAGGGGGTTGTGCTAGGAGGAGGGATGGGGGGGTTGTGCTAGGAGGAGGGATTGGGGGGGGTTGTGCTAGGAGAAGGGATTGGGGGGGGTTGTGCTAGGAGGAGGGATGGAGGGATTGGGGGGGGGGGGGTTGTGCTAGGAGGAGGGACTGGGGGGGTTGTGCTAGAAGGGATGATTTGAGATGGGAGGATTTGTGCGTGGATGAGAAATTTTGGGGGTGTTAGGAAGGGAGGTTGGGAGGAAATGTGCTAGTAGGGATGATTGGGGGGTATTTGTATTAGGAGGGGAAATTTGGGAGGGAGGATTTGTGCAGGGAGCAGGAATTTGGGGGGGTGACGGGGGGATGATTTGTTATAGTAGGGATAATTTGAGGGGGGTGTCCTAGAAGGAGTGATTTGTTTTGGGGGATGGTGGTGGTGGGAGGAGATGTGGTAGGGGGAGCGATTTGGGAATAGGGGGATTTGTGACAGGATGGGAAATTTTCGGGGTGTTAGAAAAAGGGATTGGGGGGTGGGGTGTTTGTACTAGGAGGGGAAATTTGGGAGGGAGGATTTGTGCAGGGAGCAGGAATTTGGGGGGGTGACGGGGGGATGATTTGTTATAGTAGGGATAATTTGAGGGGGATGTCCTAGAAGGAGTGATTTGTTTTGGGGGATGGTGGTGGTGGGAGGAGATGTGGTAGGAGGAGCGATTCGGGAATGGGGGGATTTGTGACAGGATGGGAAATTTTCGGGGTGTTAGAAAAAGGGATTGGGGGGTGGGGTGTTTGTACTAGGAGGGGAAATTTGGGAGGGAGGATTTGGGCAGGGAGAGGGAATTTTGGGGATGAGGGGTTAAGATTTTTTCTAGTAGAGGTAATTTTAAGCGCATGTGCTGTGAGGGGTGATTTGTGTTGGGGGATGGTGGTGGTGGAGTGGAGGGGGGGGGGGATGTTCTAGGAGGAGGGATTTAGGGGGTTGTCTTAGAAGGAGTGATTTGGGATTGGGGGATTTGTGATGGTAGGTATGATTGGGGGTATTTGTACTGGGATGAGGGGTAGTTTTTCGGTTTGGGGAGAATTATGGCTTGGGGGCCAAGCGTGCGGATTAGTGCTCAATTTTTTTTTCTGCAGTGGGGGGGGGGGATTTTCCTTAGACATATGGTGCTCATACATCTTGGGGGGGGGGCTGCAGTTTGACTTCTTTGCCCCCCCAAATCCCTCCTCCTAGCACAACCCCCCTCCCGCAATTCCCTCTTCCTAGCACATATCAGCCCCCCACCACCATCCACCAGCACAATTCACCCCTCCTAGCACACACACCCCCTCAAATTACCCCTACTAGAACAGATCTTACCCCCGTCACCCCCAAGTTGAGTTGGACTTCCATGTCACCTATTTATTGTTACTGATGATTATTATGATTATCGTTGTTATTATTGTTTATTGTTTATAGTTATTAGTGTTTGATTTGCTCCGGCAGTAGAGTGAGGATCTCGGCTGTGGCCTGGGATCAGGATAAGAGGATTTCTCTCGCCGTTCGGCTGCATAAAACCGAATAAAAACCGAGATATAAAAATATATGACACAAAAACAAAAAAAGAGAGCGAGAGGAATAGACGCGGCCGCCCGCTGTGCGTCTGATGGAGCAGCGCTGAGATCTTGAAAGCTAATTGTTTTCTGGGAGACATTTGTCACAATTTGCGCTGCAACAATGTATCAATTTTAGTCTCAGGTGGTGCGTTTCCTGACAGAGGCGGATGAAGGGGTCTCTGCGTGCGTCCGATGGGGGATTTCCATGTAAGTGGAGTTCGCCTCAAATGGAGCCATTTATTTGGATCAAGCCCGCCGGATGACAACCCGGCATTTAATACCAAAGTTATTTCAGCTTTAAAGGATAAAGAATCGTTTCTCACATTTCGGAAGATTTTCTACATTTCTGGGCTTTGGGGGAGAAAAAAAAAAGGTCCAGAAATAGACACGTCCTTCGCTGTCTGTCTATAGCCCTATTA
The DNA here is from genome assembly GCA_037952925.1 of Lithobates clamitans. Lineage (NCBI taxonomy): Eukaryota > Metazoa > Chordata > Amphibia > Anura > Ranidae > Lithobates > Lithobates clamitans. Next base: position 256,380 of record JBBGZY010001930.1, read on the forward strand.
GAGTGTAAGCTCTTGGGATCAGGGCCCTCCTATACCTCTTGTATTGAATTGCATGGTCTTTACCTTTTAACCACTTGTTGACCAGGCCTTTTCTGACACACACACAAAAAAAAATAAATCAATATTTCTTTGCTAGAAAATGACTCGATGCAACGATCGCCATTTTATTCTTTGAGGTCCATGCAAAAAAAAAAAAAATTTTTCTGCTAGAAAATGACTTAGACCCTCCAAACATTATACGTATTTTTTTTTTTTTTTACCATAGACCTTAGAGAATAAAATGGCGATCGTTGCAATATTTTATGTCACAGGGTATTTGTGTAGCAATTTTTCAAATGCAACTTTTTTTTTTTAAAATACACTTTCATGATAAAAAAAAACCAAAACAAAAAACATAATACAGTGGAACCTCAGATTGCAAATAACACGGTTTACGAGCGTTTCGCAATACGAGCTATTTTCTTTTATTCTGCCTTGATTTGCGAGCGTTGTCTTGCAAGACGAGCAGGATTCAAGCCGCTGGGGTGTGCAGTACCGCGTTTGGCCAGAGGTGCGGGGGCGCCGGTGATGCCCGGAGACACTTGGAGTTCCCAAGTGTCTCCAAGCGTCACCGGCGCCCCCGCACCTCTGGCCAAATGCGGTACTGCACACCCCAGCGGCTTGAATCTTGCTCATCTTGCGATACAGTGACTGCTGGTGTATGCAGTACTGTATGTGGCCAGAGGTGCGGGGGCGCCGGTGTATGCAGTACCATATGTGTCTCCAGGTGTCTTCTGCGCCCCTGCACCTCTGGCCACATGCGGTACTGCATACACCAGTGCCACCACACCTCTGGCCACATACAGTAGTGCATACACCGGCCCCCCTGCACCTCTGGCCCCATACAGTACTGCATACATCGGCGCCCCCGCACCTCTGGCCACATACAGTACTGCATACACCAATGCCCCAGCACCCCTGGCCACATACAGTAGTGCATACACCGGCCCCCCTGCACCTCTGGCCACATACAGTACTGCATACACCAGCGCCCCCGCACCTCTGGCCACATACAGTACTGCATACATCGGCGCCCCCGCACCTCTGGCCACATACAGTACTGCATACACCAGCGCCCCTGCACCTCTGGCCACATACAGTACTGCATACATCGGCGCCCCCGCACCTCTGGCCACATACAGTACTGCATACACCAGTGCCCCCGCACCTCTGGCCACATACAGTAGTGCATACACCAGCGCCCCCGCACCTCTGGCCACATACAGTAGTGCAAACACAGGCCCCCCTGCACCTCTGGCCACATACAGTACTGCATACACCGGTGCCCACACACCTCTGGCCACATACAGTACTGCATACACCAGTGCCCCCGCACCTCTGGCTACATACAGTACTGCATACACCAATGCCCCCGCACCTCTGGCCACATACAGTAGTGCATACACCGGCCCCCCTGCACCTCTGGTCACATACAGTACTGCATACATGGGCGCCCCCACACCTCTGGCCACATACAGTACTGCATACACCAATGCCCCCGCACCTCTGGCCACATACAGTAGTGCATATACCAGCGCCCCCGCACCTCTGGCCACATACAGTAGTGCAAACACAGGCCCCCCTGCACCTCTGGCCACATACAGTACTGCATACACCAGTGCCCCCGCACCTCTGGCCACATACAGTACTGCATACACCAATGCCCCCGCACCTCTGGCCACATACAGTAGTGCATACACCGGCCCCCCTGCACCTCTGGTCACATACAGTACTGCATACATGGGCGCCCCCACACCTCTGGCCACATACAGTACTGCATACACCAGCGCCCCCGCACCTCTGGCCACATACAGTACTGCATACATCAAAAGTGTTAAACTGTATCATTTCATAAATGGTTTAGAGCTTGTTTACACATGCATTGCCCCCTGAAGAGCGATCCTCGTGAATCACTTTTCAGAGGGTGATTGATAGGCGGTGATAGGTGCATTGCATGCAGTTGCAGGGTGGTTGTGACAGAGCCCTATTCACTTGAATGGGTCACCTTTGGTGGGCAGTATCGTCTGCTTACAGGACTAGGATATAATTCTTGCCACAAAGCAATGCATCGAGGCTACTGCAAGTATACATCCCCGCCTAGCGGCCTCTACAGCTTAATTAAGGGGTGGTAAAAACATGGATCAATCATCTGTTTGTTTGTTTTTACCACCCCCATTCACAAGTGTAAACTCAGTCTTAATGACTTATTCATGGATACAAAGTAACATTAATTTGTATCTTTTATATCCTCTCGGGGTTCCGCTTTAACGAGTGGGTGTGTTTAATAAAGTGCCGGCCACTTCTGCTATCTCTGAGTAGAGTGGAATATAGACGATGTATACACTTCTCTGACATCACCCGCCGGGCGTGAAAACCGCCTTTCACCGGTCCCCCGCCTGGCCTGGCACGATGGGGGGGCTCTGGGAGCTGCAATCTACTCTTTGAATGAGATGTTTATTTCCTCCATTCGGGGAAAGCTGTCATCTCCCGGAGGAGCGCAAACAGCGGAGCGGCCGCCGTGTCTGCGATGATGTGCGGACCGGATGGCGGGGCGATGGAATATTTATAGCGGGATTGTATAGTGACAGCGTGTCTATAGATGGTGCCGCTCTGAACACCGAGCTGAATGGCAAATTGTAATCCCGTCTTCCCACCAAAGCTCCACGTCTGAGAAAAGAGTCGCCTCCCACCATGCATTATATGCCACACAATCCCCCTAAAGAGATCATCTCTCCCCACAATCCCCCCTAAAGAGATCATCTCTCCCCACAATCCCCCCTAAAGAGATCATCTCTCCCCATATAATCCCCCCTAAAGAGATCATCTCTCCCCACAATCCCCCCTAAAGAGATCATCTCCCCCCACAATTCCCCTAAAGAGATCATCTCTCCCCACAATCCCCCCTAAAGAGATCATCTCTCCCCACAATCCCCCCTAAAGAGATCATCTCTCCCCACAATCCCCCTAAAGAGATCATCTCTCCCTACAATCCCCCTAAAGAGATCATCTCTCCCCACAATCCCCCCTAGAGAGATCATCTCTCCCCACAATCCCCCCTAAAGAGATCATCTCTCCCCACAATCCCCCTAAAGAGATGATCTCTCCCAACAATCCCCCTAAAGAGATCATCTCTCCCCACAATCCCCCCTAAAGAGATCATCTCCCCCCACAATCCCCCTAAAGAGATCATCTCTCCCCACAATCCCCCTAAAGAGATCATCTCACTCCACAATCCCCCTAAAGAGATCATCTCCCCCCACAATCCCCCTAAAGAGATCATCTCTCCCCATATAATCCCCCTAAAGAGATCATCTCTCCCCACAATCCCCCTAAAGAGATCATCTCTCCCCACAATCCCCTAAAGAGATCATCTCTCCCCACAATCCCCCTAAAGAGATCATCTCTCCCCACAATCCCTCTAAAGAGATCATCTCCCCCCACAATTCCCCTAAAGAGATCATCTCTCCCCAAAATCCCCCTAAAGAGATCATCTCCCCCCACAATCCCCCTAAAGAGATTATCTCTCCCCACAATCCCCCCTAAAGAGATCATCTCTCCCCACAGTCCCCCTAAAGAGATCATCTCCCCCCACAATCCCCCTAAAGAGATCATCTCGCCCCACAATCCCCATAAAGAGATCATCTCCCCCCACAATCCCCCTAAAGAGATCATCTCTCCCCACAATCCCCCCTAAAGAGATCATCTCTCCCCACAATCCCCCCTAAAGAGATCATCTCCCCCCAAAATCCCCCCTAAAGAGATCATCTCTCCCCACAATCCCCTCTAAAGAGATCATCTCTCCCCACAATCCCCCTAAAGAGATCATCTCCCCCCACAATTCCCCTAAAGAGATCATCTCTCCCCACAATCCCCCCTAAAGAGATCATCTCTCCCCACAATCCCCCCTAAAGAGATCATCTCCCCCCAAAATCCCCCCTAAAGAGATCATCTCTCCCCACAATCCCCCCTAAAGAGATCATCTCCCCCCACAATTCCCCTAAAGAGATCATCTCTCCCCACAATCCCCCCTAAAGAGATCATCTCTCCCCACAATCCCCCCTAAAGAGATCATCTCCCCCCAAAATCCCCCCTAAAGAGATCATCTCTCCCCACAATCCCCTCTAAAGAGATCATCTCTCCCCATATAATCCCCCTAAAGAGATCATCTCCCCCCACAATCCCCCCTAAAGAGATCATCTCCCCCCACAATCCCCCCTAAAGAGATCATCTCCCCCCACAATCCCCCTAAAGAGATCATCTCCCCCCACAATCCCCCTAAAGAGATCATCTCTCCCCACAATCCCCCCTAAAGAGATCATCTCTCCCCATATAATCCCCCTAAAGAGATCATCTCCCCCCACAATCCCCCCTAAAGAGATCATCTCCCCCCACAATCCCCCTAAAGAGATCATCTCTCCCCACAATCCCCCTAAAGAGATCATCTCTCCCCACAATCCCCCTAAAGAGATCATCTCCCCCCACATTCCCCCTAAAGAGATCATCTCCCCCCACATTCCCCCTAAAGAGATCATCTCCCCCCACAATCCCCCTAAAGAGATCATCTCCCCCCACAATCCCCCTAAAGAGATCATCTCCCCCCACAATCCCCCTAAAGAGATCATCTCCCCCCACAATCCCCCCTAAAGAGATCATCTCTCCCCACAATCCCCCTAAAGAGATCATCTCTCCCCACATTCCCCCTAAAGAGATCATCTCTCCCCACAATCCCCCTAAAGAGATCATCTCTCCCCATATAATCCCCCTAAAGAGATCATCTCTCCCCACAATCCCCCCTAAAGAGATCATCTCTCCCCACAATCCCCCTAAAGAGATCATCTACCCCACAATCCCCCCTAAAGAGATCATCTCCCCCCACAATCCCCCCTAAAGAGATCATCTACCCCACAATCCCCCCTAAAGAGATCATCTCTCCCCACAATCCCCCTAAAGAGATCATCTCTCCCCACATTCCCCCTAAAGAGATCATCTCTCCCCACAATCCCCCTAAAGAGATCATCTCTCCCCATATAATCCCCCTAAAGAGATCATCTCTCCCCACAATCCCCCCTAAAGAGATCATCTCTCCCCATATAATCCCCCTAAAGAGATCATCTCTCCCTACAATCCCCCTAAAGAGATCATCTCTCCCCACATTCCCCCTAAAGAGATCATCTACCCCACAATCCCCCTAAAGAGATCATCTCTCCCCACAATCCCCCTAAAGAGATCATCTCTCCCCACAATCCCCCCTAAAGAGATCATCTCTCCCCACAATCCCCCTAAAGAGATCATCTCTCCCCACATTCCCCCTAAAGAGATCATCTCTCCCCACAACCCCCCTAAAGAGATCATCTCTCCCCATATAATCCCCCTAAAGAGATCATCTCTCCCCACAATCTTCCTAAAGAGATCATCTCCCCCCACAATCCCCCCTAAAGAGATCATCTCTCCCCACAATCCCCCCTAAAGAGATCATCTCTTCCCACAATCCCCCCTAAAGAGATCATCTCCCCCCAAAATCCCCCCTAAAGAGATCATCTCTCCCCACAATCCCCTCTAAAGAGATCATCTCTCCCCACAATCCCCCTAAAGAGATCATCTCCCCCCACAATTCCCCTAAAGAGATCATCTCTCCCCACAATCCCCCCTAAAGAGATCATCTCTCCCCACAATCCCCCCTAAAGAGATCATCTCCCCCCAAAATCCCCCCTAAAGAGATCATCTCTCCCCACAATCCCCCCTAAAGAGATCATCTCTCCCCACAATCCCCCCTAAAGAGATCATCTCCCCCCAAAATCCCCCCTAAAGAGATCATCTCTCCCCACAATCCCCTCTAAAGAGATCATCTCTCCCCATATAATCCCCCTAAAGAGATCATCTCCCCCCACAATCCCCCCTAAAGAGATCATCTCCCCCCACAATCCCCCCTAAAGAGATCATCTCCCCCCACAATCCCCCCTAAAGAGATCATCTCTCCCCACAATCCCCCCTAAAGAGATCATCTCCCCCCAAAATCCCCCCTAAAGAGATCATCTCTCCCCACAATCCCCTCTAAAGAGATCATCTCTCCCCATATAATCCCCCTAAAGAGATCATCTCCCCCCACAATCCCCCCTAAAGAGATCATCTCCCCCCACAATCCCCCCTAAAGAGATCATCTCCCCCCACAATCCCCCTAAAGAGATCATCTCCCCCCACAATCCCCCTAAAGAGATCATCTCTCCCCACAATCCCCCCTAAAGAGATCATCTCTCCCCATATAATCCCCCTAAAGAGATCATCTCCCCCCACAATCCCCCCTAAAGAGATCATCTCCCCCCACAATCCCCCTAAAGAGATCATCTCCCCCCACAATCCCCCTAAAGAGATCATCTCCCCCCACAATCCCCCCTAAAGAGATCATCTCTCCCCACAATCCCCCTAAAGAGATCATCTCTCCCCACAATCCCCCTAAAGAGATCATCTCTCCCCACATTCCCCCTAAAGAGATCATCTCTCCCCACAATCCCCCTAAAGAGATCATCTCTCCCCATATAATCCCCCTAAAGAGATCATCTCTCCCCACAATCCCCCCTAAAGAGATCATCTCTCCCCACAATCCCCCTAAAGAGATCATCTACCCCACAATCCCCCCTAAAGAGATCATCTCCCCCCACAATCCCCCTAAAGAGATCATCTCTCCTCACAATCCCCCTAAAGAGATCATCTCTCCCCACATTCCCCCTAAAGAGATCATCTCTCCCCACAATCCCCCCTAAAGAGATCATCTCTCCCCATATAATCCCCCTAAAGAGATCATCTCCCCCCACAATCCCCCTAAAGAGATCATCTCTCCCCATATAATCCCCCTAAAGAGATCATCTCCCCCCACAATCCCCCTAAAGAGATCATCTCTCCCCACAATCCCCCCTAAAGAGATCATCTCTCCCCACAATCCCCCCTAAAGAGATCATCTCTCCCCATATAATCCCCCTAAAGAGATCATCTCTCCCCACAATCCCCCTAAAGAGATCATCTCTCCCCACATTCCCCCTAAAGAGATCATCTACCCCACAATCCCCCTAAAGAGATCATCTCCCCCCACAATCCCCCCTAAAGAGATCATCTCTCCCCACAATCCCCCTAAAGAGATCATCTCTCCCCACATTCCCCCTAAAGAGATCATCTCTCCCCACAATCCCCCCTAAAGAGATCATCTCCCCCCACAATCCCCCTAAAGAGATCATCTCTCCCCATATAATCCCCCTAAAGAGATCATCTCTCCCTACAATCCCCCTAAAGAGATCATCTCTCCCTACATTCCCCCTAAAGAGATCATCTACCCCACAATCCCCCTAAAGAGATCATCTCCCCCCACAATCCCCCCTAAAGAGATCATCTCTCCCCACAATCCCCCTAAAGAGATCATCTCTCCCCACATTCCCCCTAAAGAGATCATCTCTCCCCACAATCCCCCTAAAGAGATCATCTCTCCCCATATAATCCCCCTAAAGAGATCATCTCTCCCCACAATCCCCCTAAAGAGATCATCTCCCCCCACAATCCCCCCTAAAGAGATCATCTCTCCCCACAATCCCCCCTAAAGAGATCATCTCCCCCCAAAATCCCCCCTAAAGAGATCATCTCTCCCCACAATCCCCTCTAAAGAGATCATCTCTCCCCACAATCCCCCTAAAGAGATCATCTCCCCCCACAATTCCCCTAAAGAGATCATCTCTCCCCACAATCCCCCCTAAAGAGATCATCTCTCCCCACAATCCCCCCTAAAGAGATCATCTCCCCCCAAAATCCCCCCTAAAGAGATCATCTCTCCCCACAATCCCCCCTAAAGAGATCATCTCCCCCCACAATTCCCCTAAAGAGATCATCTCTCCCCACAATCCCCCCTAAAGAGATCATCTCTCCCCACAATCCCCCCTAAAGAGATCATCTCCCCCCAAAATCCCCCCTAAAGAGATCATCTCTCCCCACAATCCCCTCTAAAGAGATCATCTCTCCCCATATAATCCCCCTAAAGAGATCATCTCCCCCCACAATCCCCCCTAAAGAGATCATCTCCCCCCACAATCCCCCTAAAGAGATCATCTCCCCCCACAATCCCCCTAAAGAGATCATCTCCCCCCACAATCCCCCCTAAAGAGATCATCTCTCCCCACAATCCCCCTAAAGAGATCATCTCTCCCCACAATCCCCCTAAAGAGATCATCTCTCCACACATTCCCCCTAAAGAGATCATCTCTCCCCACAATCCCCCTAAAGAGATCATCTCTCCCCATATAATCCCCCTAAAGAGATCATCTCTCCCCACAATCCCCCCTAAAGAGATCATCTCTCCCCACAATCCCCCTAAAGAGATCATCTACCCCACAATCCCCCCCAAAAAGAGATCATCTCCCCCCACAATCCCCCCTAAAGAGATCATCTACCCCACAATCCCCCCTAAAGAGATCATCTCTCCCCACAATCCCCCTAAAGAGATCATCTCTCCCCACATTCCCCCTAAAGAGATCATCTCTCCCCACAATCCCCCCTAAAGAGATCATCTCTCCCCACATTCCCCCTAAAGAGATCATCTCTCCCCACAATCCCCTTAAAGAGATCATCTCTCCCCACAATCCCCTTAAAGAGATCATCTCTCCCCATATAATCCCCCTAAAGAGATCATCTCTCCCCACATTCCCCCTAAAGAGATCATCTCTCCCCACATTCCCCCTAAAGAGATCATCTCTCCCCACAATCCCCCCTAAAGAGATCATCTCTCCCCACAATCCCCCCTAAAGAGATCATCTCTCCCCACAATCCCCCCTAAAGAGATCATCTCTCCCCATATAATCCCCCTAAAGAGATCATCTCTCCCCACAATCCCCCTAAAGAGATCATCTCTCCCCACATTCCCCCTAAAGAGATCATCTACCCCACAATCCCCCTAAAGAGATCATCTCCCCCCACAATCCCCCCTAAAGAGATCATCTCTCCCCATATAATCCCCCTAAAGAGATCATCTCTCCCCACAATCCCCCTAAAGAGATCATCTCCCCCCACAATTCCCCTAAAGAGATCATCTCTCCCCACAATCCCCCCTAAAGAGATCATCTCTCCCCACAATCCCCCCTAAAGAGATCATCTCCCCCCAAAATCCCCCCTAAAGAGATCATCTCTCCCCACAATCCCCTCTAAAGAGATCATCTCTCCCCACAATCCCCCTAAAGAGATCATCTCCCCCCACAATTCCCCTAAAGAGATCATCTCTCCCCACAATCCCCCCTAAAGAGATCATCTCCCCCCAAAATCCCCCCTAAAGAGATCATCTCTCCCCACAATCCCCCCTAAAGAGATCATCTCCCCCCACAATTCCCCTAAAGAGATCATCTCTCCCCACAATCCCCCCTAAAGAGATCATCTCTCCCCACAATCCCCCCTAAAGAGATCATCTCCCCCCAAAATCCCCCCTAAAGAGATCATCTCTCCCCACAATCCCCTCTAAAGAGATCATCTCTCCCCATATAATCCCCCTAAAGAGATCGTCTCCCCCCACAATCCCCCTAAAGAGATCATCTCCCCCCACAATTCCCCTAAAGAGATCATCTCTCCCCACAATCCCCCTAAAGAAATCATCTCCCCCCACAATCCCCCCTAAAGAGATCATCTCTCCCCATATAATCCCCCTAAAGAGATCATCTCCCCCCACAATCCCCCCTAAAGAGATCATCTCCCCCCACAATCCCCCTAAAGAGATCATCTCCCCCCACAATCCCCCTAAAGAGATCATCTCCCCCCACAATCCCCCCTAAAGAGATCATCTCTCCCCACAATCCCCCTAAAGAGATCATCTCTCCCCACAATCCCCCTAAAGAGATCATCTCTCCCCACATTCCCCCTAAAGAGATCATCTCTCCCCACAATCCCCCTAAAGAGATCATCTCTCCCCATATAATCCCCCTAAAGAGATCATCTCTCCCCACAATCCCCCCTAAAGAGATCATCTCTCCCCACAATCCCCCTAAAGAGATCATCTACCCCACAATCCCCCCTAAAGAGATCATCTCCCCCCACAATCCCCCCTAAAGAGATCATCTACCCCACAATCCCCCCTAAAGAGATCATCTCTCCCCACAATCACCCTAAAGAGATCATCTCTCCCCACATTCCCCCTAAAGAGATCATCTCTCCCCACAATCCCCCTAAAGAGATCATCTCTCCCCATATAATCCCCCTAAAGAGATCATCTCTCCCCACAATCCCCCCTAAAGAGATCATCTCTCCCCATATAATCCCCCTAAAGAGATCATCTCTCCCCACAATCCCCCTAAAGAGATCATCTCTCCCCACATTCCCCCTAAAGAGATCATCTACCCCACAATCCCCCTAAAGAGATCATCTCCCCCCACAATCCCCCCTAAAGAGATCATCTCTCCCCACAATCCCCCTAAAGAGATCATCTCTCCCCACATTCCCCCTAAAGAGATCATCTCTCCCCACAATCCCCCTAAAGAGATCATCTCTCCCCATATAATCCCCCTAAAGAGATCATCTCTCCTCACAATCCCCCCTAAAGAGATCATCTCTCCCCATATAATCCCCCTAAAGAGATCATCTCTCCCCACAATCCCCCTAAAGAGATCATCTCTCCCCACATTCCCCCTAAAGAGATCATCTCTCCCCATATAATCCCCCTAAAGAGATCATCTCTCCCCACAATCCCCCTAAAGAGATCATCTCTCCCCATATAATCCCCCTAAAGAGATCATCTCTCCCCACAATCCCCCTAAAGAGATCATCTCTCCCCATATAATCCCCCTAAAGAGATCATCTCTCCTCACAATCCCCCTAAAGAGATCATCTCTCCCCCCACAATCCCCCTAAAGAGATCATCTCTCCCCACAATCCCCCTAAAGAGATCATCTCTCCCCACATTCCCCCTAAAGAGATCATCTCCCCACAATCCCCCTAAAGAGATCATCTCCCCCCACAACCCCCCTAAAGAGATCATCTCTCCCCACATTCCCCCCTAAAGAGATCATCTCCCCCCACAATCCCCCCTAAAGAGATCATCTCCCCCCACAATCCCCCTAAAGAGATCATCTCTCCCCACAATCCCCCTAAAGAGATCATCTCTCCCCACATTCCCCCTAAAGAGATCATCTCTCCCCACAATTCCCCTAAAGAGAACATCTCTCCCCACAATCCCCCCTAAAGAGATCATCTCCCCCCACAATTCCCCCTAAAGAGATCATCTCTCCCCACAATCCCCCTAAAGAGATCATCTCCCCCCACAATCCCCCTAAAGAGATCATCTCCCCCCACAATCCCCCCTAAAGAAATCATCTCACTCCACAATCCCCCCTAAAGAGATTATCTCCCCCTACAACCCCCCCTAAAGAGATCATCTCCCCCCACAATCCCCCCTAAGGAGATCAAATCTCCCTAAAATCCCCCCTAAAGAGATCATCTCCCCTACAATCCCCCCTAAAGAAATCATCTCACTCCACAATCCCCCCTAAAGAGATTATCTCCCCCTACAACCCCCCCTAAAGAGATCATCTCCCCCCACAATCCCCCCTAAAGATATCATATCTCCCTAAAATCCCCCCTAAAGAGATCATCTCTTCCCACAATCCCCCCTAAAGTGATCATCTCTCCCCACAATGCCCCCTAAAGAGATCATCTCCCCCCACAATCCCCCTAAAGAGATCATCTCTCCCCACAATCCCCCCTAAAGAGATCATCTCCCCCCACAATCCCCCAAAGAGATCATCTCTCCCCACAATCCCCCCTAAAGAGATCATCTCCCCCCACAATCCCCCTAAAGAGATCGTCTCCCCCCACAATCCCCCTAAAGAGATCATCCCTCCCCACAATCCCCCCTAAAGAGATCATCTCTCCCCACAATCCCCCTAAAGAGATCATCTCTCCCCACAATCCCCCTAAAGAGATCATCTCCCCCCACAATCCCCCTAAAGAGATCATCTCCCCCCACAATCCCCCCTAAAGAAATCATCTCACTCCACAATCCCCCCTAAAGAGATTATCTCATTCCACAATCCCCCTAAAGAGATCATCTCTCCCTACAACCCCCCCTAAAGAGATCATCTCCCCCCACAATCCCCCCTAAAGAGATCATATCTCCCTAAAATCCCTCCTAAAGAGATCATCTCCCCCCACAATCCCCCCTAAAGAAATCATCTCACTCCACAATCCCCCCTAAAGAGATCATATCTCCCTAAAATCCCCCCTAAAGAGATCATCTCTTCCCACAATCCCCCCTAAAGTGATCATCTCTCCCCACAATGCCCCCTAAAGAGATCATCTCTCCCCACAATCCCCCAAAGAGATCATCTCTCCCCACAATCCCCCCTAAAGAGATCATCTCCCCCCACAATCCCCCTAAAGAGATCGTCTCCCCCCACAATCCCCCTAAAGAGATCATCCCTCCCCACAATCCCCCCTAAAGAGATCATCTCTCCCCACAATCCCCCTAAAGAGATCATCTCTCCCCACAATCCCCCTAAAGAGATCATCTCTCCCCATATAATCCCCTAAAGAGATCATCTCTCCCCACAATCCCCCTAAAGAGATAATCTCTCCCCACAATCCCCCTAAAGAGATCATCTCTCCCCACATTCCCCCCTAAAGAGATCATCTCCCCCCACAATCCCCCTAAAGAGATCGTCTCTCCCCACAATCCCCCCTAAAGAGATCATCTCTCCCCACAATCCCCCTAAAGAGATCACCTCCCCCCACAATCCCCCCTAAAGAGATCATCTCCCCCCACAATCCCCCCTAAAGAGATCATCTCCCCCCACAATCCCCCTAAAGAGATCATCTCTCCCCACAATCCCCCTAAAGAGATCATCTCTCCCCACAATCCCCCTAAAGAGATCATCTCTCCCCACAATCCCCCTAAAGAGATCATCTCCCCCCACAATCCCCCTAAAGAGATCATCTCCCCCCACAACCCCCCTAAAGAGATCATCTCCCCCCCCCCACAATCCCCCTAAAGAGATCATCTTCCCCCACAATCCCCCTAAAGAGATCATCTCCCCCCATATAATCCCCCTAAAGAGATCATCTCCCCCCCCACAACCCCCCTAAAGAGATCATCTCTCCCCACATTCCCCCCTAAAGAGATCATCTCCCCCCACAATCCCCCCTAAAGAAATCATCTCACTCCACAATCCCCCCTAAAAAGATTATCTCCCCCTACAACCCCCCTAAAGAGATCATCCCTCCCCACAATCCCCCCTAAAGAGATCATCTCTCCCCACAATCCCCCTAAAGAGATCATCTCTCCCCACAATCCCCCTAAAGAGATCATCTCTCCCCATATAATCCCCTAAAGAGATCATCTCTCCCCACAATCCCCCTAAAGAGATAATCTCTCCCCACAATCCCCCTAAAGAGATCATCTCTCCCCACATTCCCCCCTAAAGAGATCATCTCCCCCCACAATCCCCCTAAAGAGATCGTCTCTCCCCACAATCCCCCCTAAAGAGATCATCTCTCCCCACAATCCCCCTAAAGAGATCACCTCCCCCCACAATCCCCCCTAAAGAGATCATCTCCCCCCACAATCCCCCCTAAAGAGATCATCTCCCCCCACAATCCCCCTAAAGAGATCATCTCTCCCCACAATCCCCCTAAAGAGATCATCTCTCCCCACAATCCCCCTAAAGAGATCATCTCTCCCCACAATCCCCCTAAAGAGATCATCTCCCCCCACAATCCCCCTAAAGAGATCATCTCCCCCCACAACCCCCCTAAAGAGATCATCTCCCCCCCCCCACAATCCCCCTAAAGAGATCATCTTCCCCCACAATCCCCCTAAAGAGATCATCTCCCCCCATATAATCCCCCTAAAGAGATCATCTCCCCCCCCACAACCCCCCTAAAGAGATCATCTCTCCCCACATTCCCCCCTAAAGAGATCATCTCCCCCCACAATCCCCCCTAAAGAAATCATCTCACTCCACAATCCCCCCTAAAAAGATTATCTCCCCCTACAACCCCCCTAAAGAGATCATCTCTCCCCACAATCCCCCCTAAAGTGATCATCTCTCCCCACAATGCCCCCTAAAGAGATCATCTCCCCCCACAATCCCCCTAAAGAGATCATCTCTCCCCACAATCCCCCCTAAAGAGATCATCTCTCCCCACAATCCCCCTAAAGAGATAATCTCCCCACAATCCACCCTAAAGAGATCATCTCCCCCCACAATCCCCCTAAAGAGATCATCTCTCCCCACAATCCCCCTAAAGAGATCATCTCTCCCCACAATCCACCCTAAAGAGAACATCTCTCCCCACAATCCCCCCTAAAGAGATCATCCCACTCCACAATCCCCCTAAAGAGATCATCTCCCCCCACAATCCCCCCTAAAGAGATCATCTCTCCCCACAATCCCCCCTAAAGAGAACATCTCTCCCCACAATCCCCCCTAAAGAGATCATCTCACTCCACAATCCCCCCTAAAGAGATCATCTCTCCCACAATCCCCCCTAAAGAGATCATCTCCCCCCAAAATCCCCCCTAAAGAGATCATCAATCCCCCCTAAAGAGATCATCTCCCCTCACAATCCCCCCTAAAGAGATCATCTCTCCCCACAATCCCCCTAAAGAGATCATCTCTCCCCACAATCCCCCCTAAAGAGATCATCTCCCCCCACAATCCCCCTAAAGAGATCATCTCTCCCCACAATCCCCCCTAAAGAGATCATCTCCCCCGACAATCCCCCTAAAGAGATCAAATTGCCCCTAACATAGAGCCTCCCATGGAAGCACAACCAGGCCAGATCCCTGAATTTAGGGGGCACTCTGTCCAAATGAATAAGTCTCAACCCTGCCCTCAAAACTGGGCCTGGGCAATCCCTTAAGGCCAGTGGGTCATGAAAGACTTCGCTCAAGACTCGACTCATAAGGACTTTGCTTGGAACCGATCTGAGATCTTCAGCCGACATTCGCCACTGCCGTAGTAACTTCAGGCACGGAGCGACATAGGCTGGTAGCTGACCACAATGACCCCTGAGATTCTTCACTTGGCCACCTTCTTCCCAAAGTCATAGAAAAGGCCTAAACCAAGATCTAAATATGCCTGCCCATCCAGGAGGTTCCACTGCAAGCATATTACCAATATTAAACTTGAGAAAAAGCAGTGAAAAGAAAAGAACTGGGTTGACCATACCTAAGCCACCCTCCCTCCTGGATAGATAGGTGACATTCCTCTTGATGGGGTTCAGTCTGTTCCCCCACAACATCTGGAAGAACACACTACTGACCCTAGCATAGAGAGACACTGGCAAGATGCAGACAAAGCTGACATACAAGAAGATCGGAATCAGGTAAGTCTTAATCAGATCAACCCTTTCCCTCATAGATAACTTCCATCTCTTCCAGCTGACCACCTTAGTATTGGCAATTTCCAGTCTGCCTTCCCAGTTTTTGAGGCCATAATCGCCGGGTCCAAATTCAATGCCTAGAATCTTAATTCTTTCCTGGGGCACTGGAAAGGTGTCCAGGAGATCAAACCCCTAACCTTCCTTTCCCATCCAGAAAACTTCACTCTTTTCCTGATTGATCTTGGAGCCTGATGCTTCAGAATACCGTGATGTCAGAGAGACCACCTCCTCTGCTTCATCCGCCCCGGTGATAATCACCGACACATCGTCTGCATAGGCAACAACCCTTAAAGGCGGCTCACCCAGGAGCCCCACTGGCACCCCACACAACATGCCGCTCTCTAGCCTCCTGCTGAAAGGGTCGATTGCAAACACATAGAGCAGGGGACTCAGGGGACAACCTTGACGTACTCCAGAGCCAACCTCAAAGGACTGCCCAACCCAACCATTAACAAGGGGAAAGCTTTCTGCTCCCTTATACAAGACTTTCAACCAATTGACAAAACCATCCGGCAGACCGTACTTACTAAGGAGCAACCACAGGTACTCATGGTTAACACGATCAAAAGCCTTTGCCTGATCCAATGTCAGCAAATACTTTCCCCAGCCTGCAGCCCTGCACCGCTCCAAGGCCTCCCGGACAGCTAAAACCGCTGTGAAGGTGCACCTACCCTGGACCGAACAGTGCTGATGGCGAGAAAGCAAAGACTCTGCTACTGACGATAGGCACCAGAAAAATATCTTTGCCAGTATCTTTCTATCGACATTAAGAAGGCTGATGGGGCGCCAATTCTCAATCATCGAAGGATCTTTACCCTTTGAAAGAAGAATCACAGCCGAGTGCCTCATGGAAGGCGGAAGTACCCCCTCAGCAAGGCAACTGTTAAAAACCTCTACCAAATGTGGGGCCAGAATAGACTTAAAAGCTTTGTAAAACTCAGCTGTCAAGCCATCCGGTCTAGGTGACTTTTTGATGGCAAGCTGTTCAATTGCCCTCATCACCTCTTCAACTGTGATTTCCTCTGTCAAATTCATCAATGGGACATCTTCATCATTTAGACCTGGAGTAGAGTCCAAAAAGCTTTCCATCTTGTCACGGTCAAGCTCTTTCCTCCCAAGAAGGTCAGCATAAAAGGACTTCACGACCTCCAGAATCCCTGACCTGGACTTTGTCAAGGAACCTGTACTGTCCTTAAGGCCAACGGCCGTTTTAACAGCTACACCTTGTTTGCAGTTCTGGTAAGGGTCAGGCGAGTGGTACTTCCCATAGTCCCTCTCCAGAACCAAAGAGGCATGCCGGTCATATTGACACTTCCTGAGAAGGAGTTTCACTTCAGAGATTGCCCCAGGATCTCCTCCTCTCGAGACAAGAATATCCAGCTTCCTCCGTAAACGTTGGTAGGTCATGTATTTATTAAACTGCTTTCTATTGGCTAGGCCCCTGAAGAATCCAGCGATCCTCTTTTTGGTCAGCTCCCACCACTCAGCCTTGCTGCTACAAAAGTCCAGGATGGTCACCTGTGCCTGAAAGAATTCCTCAAAGGATTGTCTTACATTTTCTACTTCCTTGAGTAGAGTCGAATTCAATCTCCAGATGCCCTTACCCCTCTGAGGGGCGTCTGAAGCATTCAGGACCACAGATAGCATACAGTGATCAGAGAACTCCACTGCCTGCACCACTGGGGGTGAGAAAGCAAAGGTCTCCTTAAAAAAAAACCTATCTATCCTACTCTGACTATTACCTCGATGAAAGGTGAACCCGGTGTCATCCGGGAGGTGCTTAATGTGCACATCCACAAGACCAGCATCCCTAACCATACTATTTAAAAAAACGCTATCATATCCCAGCCTGTCCTTGAAGTCCTTCCTGTCCTTGGGCCTAGTTACTGTATTAAAGTCACCTCCAAAGACCACTTGCCGGGATGTAAAAAGAAATGGCTTGATCCTTGTAAAAAGGCATTTCCTGTCCCACTTTGTGTGCGGCCCATAAACATTAATTAGTCGCAGGTCCAGCCCTCCCACAAGGACGTCTAAGACCATACATCTCCCAATCTCCACCTCAATAACCCGCCGGACAGTTACCATGCCGGTTTTAAACAACACCGCCACACCGCCGTAAGGCTCGGCCGCAAGAGACCAGTAAGATGGACCATACCTCCACTCTCTCTTGGCCATATGAATATCTGCCAAGAAGGTGAGCCTAGTCTCTTGCAAAAATAAAATTTCAGCGTCTAATTGGCTGAACAAAAAGAAGGCCATAGAACGAGCTTTTACTGACTTTTCCATTTCAGAATCGGAACTTCGCTCCGAAGAAGCTCCAAATGAAGAAATATCCCAATTAGAGGACCTATAACGGTTGGAGACAGGCACTGGAGCCCGTTTCGTCCTCACCACCTGCTTCTTCCGCTTTCCAACCTTCCTTCTCTCCTCCAGGTACTGCAGGTCCGCTTCAGAGATGCCCTCATCTCTTGTTTTTTTCTTTGATGTCTTTACAGAAGACTTCTTTAGAGAGGAAGAAGCAACCTTTTTAGTACATGCTACCACTCCTGGTGGGGGGGGTGCTCCCTTTGAGTCAGACTTAGGAGGGGTAGACTCCTGGGGGGTAACTGACTCGGGGGGCACAGACTTGGAAGGTTCTGACACATGAGGAGAGGGTACAGTAGGCTGGGGGGACACAGAGACAGATACAGAAGGAATACTTACAGACACCGGAGGGGTGGCCACAGGAACTGGAGAGGGATCCTGAACAGGACCAGGGGAGTCAGTCACCGCAGAGGAGGATGGTACACCAGGGGCCTCACCCTCCATCCTGTCCAGCCTTGACAAGTCATCTAGTACCTCCTTCTCCATATTGTGCCAGGCTTCAGGACATCTGCTATAGGGGTGGCCAAGGCTCAGGTACAGGTTGCACCTGATCATCTCGGTGCAGTCCTTGACCATATGACCCTGACCCCGACACACTGAACATATCAAGGCTGAACAGGAGGAGCTCAAATGCCCCTTTTCTCCACAGCGGTGACACAGCTTCGGCTGACCAGGGTAGAAAATAGTCATCCTATCCCTCCCTATAAAAGTTGAGGAGGGCAGGTGACGGACAACATTCCCATCTCAGCCAACCTGATTGTTACTGACCAACCCCCAGTCCAGATGTTACGCTCATCAAGGATTTTATCGGGCTTAGTCAAAACTTCACCATAGTTCTTTAACCAGACCTCTAAATCTCGAGCAGGAACACTCTCATTAGTGAGAATAATTGTGATTTTTTTCACCGTTGACCTTTGTGAAACTGCAACTGGGGCCAGACCTTCGCATTCGCGTCTTGACCTGCACCGAGCCTCATATCGCTCCCAGAACAGGTCAAGACCCTCTGGCCTGGTGAAACTAACTGTATAATCCCGTGTCCCAGCTACATGTATTAGGGCATACAGATCGTTTGCCCCAAAACCCATCTCCAAAATCATATCCACCACTGCACGCCGAGCTGGAGGGATTGCACCACCTTCCCATTTAAGAATCACTACATTTCGTCTCGGACCCCCAGCAAAAGCCAGAGACCCAAGACCAGATCCCGGGGTGCTCAAAGTGGTAGGGGGAAAACCTGCTTGGGGGCGGAGCTACCAGGAGCAGAGCGTACCACCTGAGCAAATGTAGACTTATCAGGGCCAAGGCCCCACACTGATGTCACAGTAGTCTGTACATTACTATTATTATTATTATTATCTGCTGGAACAGAGTTGGTAGGACTGTCCATCACACTTGTACTGGGATATATACGGTATATATATAATTTTCTTCTATTGGTTAAACTAGCCAGAGTAACTATGTAACTATTTAATGTTACAGCTAAAGTTTTTTTTTATTTTTACTTTTCCTCCTGTATTTCTGCTTTAAATAAAAAGGTAATTTCCAATAAAATTGCCCCAGAGCGCCCCGCGGACCGGTGATTTCGGTGATATTTTGTGAATACAACTTTCAGGTCAGACAACTCTCTTTTCTAACCATTTTTCATAAATCCAGAGTCGTTGAAGGACAGGAGAACTGGGTAAGCTGCCATCTGTATTGTCGAAAAGGAAAGTGCGTCCACGGTTAGTCTCTCCTGCCGCCATCTGTGCTGAAGTTTTATTCCGCAGCGTGGTGTATGCCGGAGAGGTGTTGGGTTTTAGTTGTTTGGTGCTGTCACGTCTCCCGTCTCTCACACCAGGGAAACGCCGAGAAAAATTGCTTGAGGTTTCCATTAAAAATGTAATGGTCTCCGCTCGCCGCGGCGAGGACAGGAATATCTGTGTGTAACCCAGACAGGCTGAGATAGGAGATGAAGAGGAGGCGCAAATCAATGGCGGTTCTGACACCTCGCCTCCAAAAGATCTTTTGTCATTATTTGCACAAAAAAAAACAAAAAACAAAAAAACAAAATAGACCTCAACAACTCTTATTTATAAAATGTGACCCTTCTTCATACAAAGCCGCCTGCGAGGAGAGGGTGAGGGCAGAGGATGGGGCATAAAATCGCACATTGCTACATAATTCCGATTCTCCGAGTTCTGTGTTGGGTTTTGGACACGATCTACGAAATGCGACATTAAAAAAAAAAAAAAAAAAAGAAAACGGAATTATTGCCGGGCTCGGCGGAGAAGATGACGCGGGTCACGGTTATAATTTGTCTTTATTCACCGTGACAAACACATTCCTTTTATAGATCTGTTGTGTAAGAACAATCACTTACAAAAAAAAAAAATGTTGGCTATTTCAAAGAAAAATAACGTGATTGTGATGTTCTGTGCAGTGGTGGCCCCCAGCTCATGCCCTCAATTATCAGGACAATAAAACAATATGTGCCAACCTATAACCGGCATTGAAATTCCAGAAGATGGAAAAACAAAAAAGGAATTTTATGCCCGGTTATCCATTTGAGTGAGAGATTCAGCTTGTGTTCTGTTTTGAATGCTGCTTTATGCATTGACCTTCCTCCTTAGACCCAGTCTGTCCCGGCAATGGGGTCACCTACTGACTTGGCACCTGTTTAGCCATAGCGCCCAACTGTCCCTGATTTGGAACTCAGTCCCTCTGTCCCTCTTTCCTCCTCATTTGTCCCTCATTTTGGTCCCACTATATTACCAGAAGTATTGGGACGCCTGCAGGGGCGTAACTAGAAATAGCAGGGCCCCATAGCAAAATGTTGTATGGGGCCCCCCTGCAAACAGCCCCCCCCCACAGCTGCCCTAGTGTCAATGCAGCGTGACCTGTGCCACATACAGCGTGACCTGTGCCCAATACAGCGTGACCTGTGCCCCATACAGTGTGACCTGTGCCCAATACAGTGTGACCTGTGCCCCATACAGTGTGACCTGTGCCCAATACAGCGTGACCTGTGCCCCATACAGTGTGACCTGTGCCCAATACAGCGTGACCTGTGCCCCATACAGTGTGACCTGTGCCCAATACAGCGTGACCTGTGCCCCATACAGCCTGGTCTGCCTGTGCCCCATACAGCCTTGTCTGCCTGTGCCCCATACAGCCCCACCTATGTAGCGGAAGAGGCAAGCCACCCGGATCAGCAGAGAGCGGGATTGCCCGCTGTAATAGCTTTCATTTGAATTTCCTGTCTTCCCGGGGCTCACGTCACATAGCCCCACCTCTTGGCCTGACGCCTTTGATGACGTTACATGTCCTGCATTGGATCGGCATTTTGACTATCAAAGGCATCGGGCCAAAAGGTGGAGCTATGTGACGTGAGCCCCGGGAACACTGGAAGTTCTAATGAAGGCTCTTACATCAGGCAATTCAGCTCTCTGCTGATACGGACAGCTCGCCTCTTCCTCTCCTCTCTCTTCCCCTGGCTGGGAGACTGTGCCGGCGGTGCTCTCATCCTCACTGGGCCCCACTCGGCTGCGGGCCCCATAGCGCCCGCATGGGTCGCTATGGTGGTAGTTACGCCCCTGGACGCCTGCCTTTACATGCTCATGGACTTCAATGGCATCCCAGTCTTAGTCCGTGGGGTTCGATATTGAGTTGGCTCCGCCCTTTGCAGTTGTAACAGCTTCACCTCTTCTGGGAAGGCCGTCCACAAGGTTTAGGAGTGTGTCTATGGGAATGTTTGACCATTCTTCCAGAAGAGCATTTATGAGGTCAGGCAGTGATGTTGGACGAGAAGGCCTGGCTCGCAGACTCCACTCTGATTCATCCCAAAGATGTTCTATTGGGTTGAGGTCAGGACTCTGTGCAGGCCAGTCAAGTTCTTCCACCCCAAACTCACTCATCCATGTCTTTATGGACCTTACATTGTGCACTGGTCCAAACCATTTGGTGGAGGGGGGATTATGGTGTGGAGTTGTTTTTCAGGGGTTGGCCCCTTAGTTCCAGTGAAGGGAACTCTTAAGGCGTCAGCATACCAAGACATTTTGGACAATTTCATGCTCCCAACTTTGTGGGAACAGCTTGGGGACGGCCCCTTCCTGTTCCAACATGACTGCACACCAGTGCACAAAGCAAGGTCTGCAGAACGAACTAGATTCTTTTGATCCATAGGAGGAATAGAGCCAAACCAGCTGGGATATTTTCACCAAAGAAATTTAGCAGAATACATTGTGGCCTAAATTTATGAGGAAAGATTATTTACTTGCAAAATTTTATAACGGAAACGAAGAAAAACATGTTTTTTTTTTCATTTTTTTTTTTTGTTGCAAAAAATAAAAACCCCAGTGGTGATTTCAATACCACCAAAAGAAAGCTCTATTTGTTTAAAAAAAAATTGTCGCAATTGTTATTCAAAGTGTGAAAGCTGAAAATTGTCCTGAAAGTGCCCGGTATTGAAGAGGTTAAGAAGACATGCTGGACTTGAACATTTGGAGAGCAGCAGCATGGCCGGTATCCCTCTCTATACGATGAGCGGTAGAGAAGAGCGGGGTCCAGGCTCTTTCTGTAGAGTAATGTTGGAGATGATGGGAGATGGATTATGGTAAGCAGTGTCAGAGGTGGTCTTTCATTCTATAGCTCCACGTCTCGTGTTTCCTCTTCACCGCTGGACTCCCTTCGCTGTTTTAGTAAATATTTGCTGGGAACAGAAAATGAGAGGGATTAGGAGACATGAATGAGAGGATACACGGGTGGAAAAGTGTTTTCATTATCCGACGTGTGTAAAAATGTTGCATTGACGTCAACAGGAGGGGAGGTGAGGACTGCTCACACTTGATAAAATACATCCCGTTGGGTTATTATGTGGAGCTCCGCTAAGAGTCCTAAGCTGCAAATATCACAGCCAAAGGTAAAAGAACTGGAAATAAACAAAAATAAATAACTCTGTTTGGATACATAGTAGAAAATAAACCTATCCACGGCTTGGTGGTGGTTCTGTAGATGCGTATCACATCCTGGCATCCTCAATGGCCAGGCATAGGATGGTCAAAGAAGCTTCAACAAGCTTTAAGCCCCATTCACATTATGTGATTTGGATTTGCAGGCAGAATCGTTACCAAACATATCAAGTCTTGAAAATATAACTACTGTAAATTCTATTAGGATTAGGTTTCCTGTATGAATTAATAAAGCTGTGGCCTTGCCATTTCAATGAAGAACACTTCTGGTGTCCTTTTCGGGAGGGAATTCATGCAGGCAAGCTACTGTGTATTCAGTATGGTGCTGGAGATATATAGCTCTATGCTCCTCAAGAGTCAAGAAGATGAGATGATTGACACTGTCCCAGCCGCTAAAGTCTGTGTGGGTGTGTGACGTTGACCTAGACTTGGTTGGTGATAGATTACCTTCCAGGGAAACACAAGAACAAGCCAAGAGAAGAATCTACTGTGGCTGCTCAATGCTTGGAGGAACTATCAAACTATCAAAGACTATCCTTCCTTGGAGGGACCACCCTCTTAAAGAAATCAGACTGGTTGAAATTTCATTTGGTGGGTTTTTTCCTGGATCTCAAAGTGGACCTTCACCTAGGAAGGTAAGGATGGCTTATTTCCCCCCAGGCTCTAACATATTTGGTGCTTACTTGGTACACATCACATGTCCCAGGAGACCATAGGGTAAGGTGACCAGATTTTTAAAATGAAATCCGGGGACATATTTTTTTTTTTTTACTAGTAATGGCAGCAATCGACGACTCTTTGCCCATTTCCGTCGCCGCTGCCCGCCTCACAGCCTATCAACTCTAAAGCCCCATACACACTATCAGATTTTCTGCTGATTCTTTCCTTCAGATTTACCAAAACCATATAATATGAGCTCAAACCTTAGGAGTTTCAATTTGTCTGCAATCAGGCAGGCCCTTGCACTACATGGTTTTGGTAAATCTGAAGACAAAAATCAGCAGAAAATCTGATAGTGGAAATGGGGCTTTAGTCTTCGGGCCCCGGCTACTACTGGGTGGGGAGCAGAGGAAGATCACTCCACCAGGGAAGGCAAGGAGATAAGCAGGCAGGCGGCTGGCCGGGACTTGAGCCAAGGCAGAAGAACATGCGAGTGGAGCTGAATGGGCATGCGCCCGAAACTGAAGAAATAGTCCCTCCGCTCCAACCATCACATGATCATCAGAAAGGGGCACAGATAATGGAAAAAATAAACCCCCATAAGCTAATAGGAGCGGCAGAGGAGGGGGGGGGTGCAATTCAGATTTTTTCTTTTTATTCTGCATGGGCTGTCTTTGAAATTGCCCCAGCCCCTGTACAAATCCAATCCGGGGACAAAACTAGGGACAGACTTAGTCCGGGGACAGTGTCCTCAATCCAAGGACTGTCCCCAGAAAGCGGGGATGTCTGGTCACCCTACCATAGGGCCAGCTTTACTGTTGTCAGGCCCCAGGTCTGAACTTGTGACCTCTGCTGTGTCTGTCAATGTCTCTTCTTGCTGAGGTACATGGGATGCTGGACAGCCCAGCTAATAATTCCTTGAATTATCCTGCCTTGTTTCTCTTGAACCTTGAACCCTTTGTTCTTCCAGTGAACTTCCTGTTTTATCCATGCGTTTGCACTTTCTGTTTACCAGATTATTGTGCTCTCTCCAGCCGTTATCTCTCTCTTGATGCCAACCCACAACCACTTGTTATCAACCTTTGGCTTGTTCGCTGACCATGCTTCTGCTTGATCCCAACTGTTATATCTGCTACTGGACCCCGGCTTGCTCACCTCCTGGTGGGGTGATGCTGAGGACTGCGACCTGGTACTAACATGCAGCAAACCCATCCCCACCATCAGGAGCTTTGGTGAAGACTGGTTAGTGCTTAGATCTCACATCTCGGGTGAGCCCACATCATCCGCCAGGGTGTCCTGCTTGTGTACTTATCCTGCTGGTTGGTGGGAGCCCCTCTACTGCTATAGCTACTTTCCTCCAAGCCTGACCCCGGACCCTGACAACTGCACTGCAGTGTCTCGCACAAGTGTTTTTGGAGTTGGCTTTAAGACATCAGGAAGTGACAGCTGACCTCCAAATCCAAGATGGCAAGCCCATAGCTCAGTGAACAATCAGCTGCAGGTAGGTAGGTGCTGGACCACTGGGCTGGTATGTATCTACTTCATAAAAGTCAGCAGATACAGTGCTGGGACAACTAGCGCCCATAGTGAAGGTGCCAAATGACCCCCGCCCCCCCAAAAAAATGAGCATTATGTGTCAGGAAAAATCCCCTTCTCCTCTCCCGTTGAAAATCTTAATCCAGCACAAATCTCTACCCCCACCCAGGGGTGTACCTAGAGCATTTGGCACCTGGGGGGATCCTATATCTGGCACCCCCCCCGTTAAAATGTAAAAACACCCCACTGTGCCCCCTGCATACCTCTATATCCCCAAATATCTCTTTGTCCCTACTGTGTACCCCCTTTTCTCAACTGCACCTCCGCACCCCTTTACATTACACAGCACCCTGCACCTCTGGACCCCTTTACATTACACAGCACCCTGCACCTCTGGACCCCTTTACATTACACAGCACCCTGCACCTCTGGACCCCTTTACATTACACAGCACCCTGCACCTCTGGACCCCTTTACATTACACAGCACCCTGCACCTCTGGACCCCTTTACATTACACAGCACCCTGCACCTCTGGAACCCTTTACATTACACAGGACCCTGCACCTCTGGAACCCTTCACATTACACAGCAGCCTGAACCTCTGGACCCCTTTACATTACACAGCACCCTGCACCTCTGGACCCGTTTACATTACACAGCACCCTTCACCTCTGGACCCCTTTACATTACACAGAACCCTGCACCTTTGGACCCCTGTACATTACACAACACCCTGCACCTTTGGACCCCTGTACGTAACATAGTACCCTGCACCCCTGGACCCCTTTACATTACACAGCACCCTGCACCTCTGGACCCCTGTAAATTACACAGCACCCTGCACCTCTGGACCCCTGTACATTACACAACTGGCCCCCCTAATCCCTTTTCTTAACACAAATCTCCATCCTAGCACAAATCCCCCCCCGCAGATTTTCCCTCCTAGCATAAACCTGCCCTAATCATCCCTACTAGCACAAATCACCACCCAATCCATTTTCCTAACACAAATCCCCCTCCTAGTACAAATCCCCCCACTCCCAAATCTCTCCTCTCAGCACAAATCCCTAGAAATCATCCACCCTCCAAATTTTGCCTCCTAAAATAAATCATATGTCACTGCTGCCAACAAATTTTCTTCTTGCCCGTACAACCCCCCCCACCCATTCTCCACCCTCCCTCCCCCAAACCCTTCTCCTAGCACTAATCCTCTTCTCTCTCCCCCTTCTAGCACAAATACTTTCATCCCCAGCACAAACGTTTGTTACTCTGAAGCTACTGTCAATACTCCCAACAGCTTGTAGGTAGGAACTCTCCACACAGTGCTCGCCACCTCACATGATACCACTGCGCCCAGGGCGGCTCTCCCTCCTGCCCACCCCTTTTCCCGGCCCTGACTACAGTATTTGTAGCTGCGGCGCTTACATCCAAGCAGCCCAGAAGTACAGCGGGAGCTCTAATAATAATCCCGAGATGCAAATGAGCAGATCTGGCCGATTATAGAAGGAAGCCTACATGACGGGGGTGCTTTGGAGGCCAGCGAATGTATAACTCTGGTGAGTTTATTGTGCCTGGAGTTGGGCTTTAAAGCCACAAAAAGTTTTGATTATAGGGATCCAACCGAGAAGACCCATATGTTGCCAGCATCTCATTTTAGACAAAAATTATACAGGAAGTACCCCCCCAAGGAAATACTAAGGGACTTTGTGGGCAACTAATAGACAAATAAGTAGAAAAAAATATATTCAAATTTATTAATATAAAAAATAGTGGTGCATCAAACACCAACAATAATATGCATAAAGAAAATGAACAGAATCACATGACAAGTATATAAAACAATGCAAATCCTTCAATATTAAGCCCAACACGTTTCTGGACCTGTGGACCTATATATTTACAAGTTGGGGGGGCACACTCTGAATGTGTGCCCCCCAACTTGTAAGTATATAGCCATACAAAAAATTTTCTAGGCCCCGCACCCACTTAGACCCCTTTTCAGCAGCCGTGGTCTCTTCTTCTGTGGCCACACTACCTATGGCAGTTTTTATTGCATCTCCTTCACCTGACTCGTATGTTTGTTTTTATCTGGCTTCAGCGATGGTCGTTTCTTTGGCCCTGAATGTGATTCTGATGTATGATTTTGTCTCATTATGGAATGTCAGTATAGCTGCACTACCTCGTATGAAATGCCCCCGAAGAAAGGACGCTACACAGGTCCAGAAACGCGTTGGGCTTAACATTGAAGGATTTGCATCGTTTTATATACTTGTGATTCTGTTCATTTTCTTTATGCATATTATTGTTGGTGTTTGACGCACCACAATTTTGACATTAATTACATTTGAATATATTTTTTCTACTTATTTGTCTATTGGTTGCCCACACAAAGTCCCTTAGTGTTTCCTGGGGGGAGGGGGGGTACTTCCTGTATAATTTTCTCACAAAAAGTTTTGGCTACTGTTGTATTCGCAGTTCTATTTTCTTCTCTTCCTCAGAACTGAAAGGGTTATCGTCTTCTCTGGGAGCGAGGACCTCGGATGGCCTCGGCGTGGTGATAAATGAAAGTTGTGGTCCAATGTCTACCTGACACAATGTTCCCGTTTTATTACTCTGCCGAAACACAAGATGATGGAAGCAGCCGCACTTTTAAATTGCCCCTTCCATTATTCAAGCTTAATTACGGTATCCTCCCGAGGCTTATACTGTATATGTCCCGGCAGTGGGCCCCTCGCTTTCTCCTGTGTATCCTTTTCTTTCTGACCCCCGGGGGGGGCTTTTCTTTTCTTTCCGATCCCCGGGGGGGGGGGGGGGGGCACCGGATTATTATTTTTCAGAAGACGCAGTGGAATCAGATCTGCCGGCTCATGGAAAACCTGGTTAAGATTGGAAGGCGCTTCCTGTGCAGTGCGCCATTAACTAATATCCACAGAATGGAAATGAAAAGTGCAGTGGGCGGCCGGCTGGCCCATTGGGGGTCGTATTGATGCCTTCGGAGAACCCGCTGCACCAATATAATTCGGTCAGCTGCACTGCATCTCATCATACCGGCTCCTCGGAATCCCTCCGTAGGTGAATGTACTTTTCTGAACTCCAGGGGAGGTATTAAAAAACATCACCGAATCCAGAATCAATTGATCTTTTTGTACATGAAGCATAAACACCCGACTCCGTTCTATGACTCTCTGTCTGCCAATGTACTTTTACAAACAATGCGGTCTACAAGGGGTTAGAGCAAGCTCACAGTTCACACCTTGGAGATTGATATTGATTTTTACAACCAACTAATGGCTTTCAGATAAAAGTGATTTGGGCACCTTTATGGGACTCTGAATGTGTGCCCCCCCAAACACCACTGGTGGTTCCGGGGCTCACTTGTTCTTCTAGGGAACCCAGGACTGCAGGAACCCCACATGGAGGAGAAATACATACCTCCCAACTCTTTGAGATGGGAATGAGGGACACCTATCAGCAAAAGTATGCAGGCATAGGACACACCCCTTGCCACGCCCCCTTAAAGGAGAATTGTACAAAAAAACAAGATTGGTGAAACCCACAAGTGATTTTTTTTTTTTACCACTACTATTCCTTTATATTGGCTTTTGGAATTTACAAATGCAGCAATTTAGGAATCGGATGATAGGTTTAGCGCTGGAAAACACTTTTTGATAGATAAAAAGTGCATTTTATATACATCTATATGGATCAGGCCAAAATGAGGGACAAATGAGGAGGAATGAGGGACAGAGGGACATTGCTCCAAATCAGGGACAGTCCCTCTAAATCAGGGACAGTTGGGAGCTATGGAAATATATTTCAAATATATTAAAAAAAAAATGATATATGTTTAATTCATCCCAAAGGTGTTCTATGGGGTTGAGGTCAGGACTCTGTGCAGGCCAGACAAGTTCCTCCACCCCAAACTCGCTCATCCATGTCTTTATGGACCTTGCTTTGTGCACTGGTGCGCAGTCATGAAGGAAGGGGCCGTCCCCAAACTGTTCCCACAAAGTTGGGAGCATTAAATTATCCAAAATGTCTTGGTATGCTGACGCCTTAAGAGTTCCCTTCACTGGAACTAAGGGGCCAAACCCAACCTCTGAAAAACACCCCCACACCATAATCCCCCCTCCACCAAATGATTTAGACCAGTGCACAAAGCAAGGTCCATATAGACATGGGTTAGCGAGTTTGGGGTGTAGGAACTTGACTGACCTGCACAGAGTCTTGACCTCAACCCAATTGAACACATTTGGGATGAATTAGAGCGGAGACTGCGAGCCAGGCCTTCTCGTCCAACATCAGTGCTTTACCCCACAAATGCTCTTCTGGAAGAATGGTCAAACGTTCCCATAGACACCCTCCTAAACCTTGTGGACGGCCTTCCCAGAAGAGTTGAAGCTGTTATAGCTGCAAAGGGCGGAGCCAACTCAATATTGAACCCTACGGACTAAGACTGGGAGACTGGGGTGCCATTATACTGTATGTGCGTGTAAAGGCAGGTGTCCCAATACTTTTGACAATATAGTGTATGTCACATATATAATTTTTTCTCGAAAGATATTGGAAATATATTTCTCTTCTATGTGGGACTCCATATCCAGGACCCCCCATGACTAATCTCAGAAGGAACGTACAGTACTGTGCAGGGGTTTTAGGCAGCTGTGATGCTAATGCTGTAAATGAGGAATGTTTTCACAGTTCAGAGTGTTAATAGTTTATTTTTTTTTTATCAATTATCAAAATGGAAAGTAAATGAACAGAAGAGACATCTAAAGGAAATCAATATTTGGGGTGCCCCCCCCCCCCCCTTCCCCTTTGCCTTCTTCTAGGTAGACTTGCACCCAGTTGTTGAAGGAACTCGGCAGGTAGGTTGTCCTATGTTCATCTTGGAGAACTAAGCACAGATCTTCTGTGGATGTCGGCCGCCTCCAATCCTTCTGTCTATTCAGGTCATCCCAGACAGACTCCATGATGGCGAGATCAGGGCTCTGTGGGGGCCAAACCATCACTTCCAGGACTCCTTGTTCTTCTTTACACTGAAGATAGTTCTTAATGACATTGGCTGTATGTTTGGGGTGGTTGTCCTGCTGCAGGATAAATTTAAGGGGCAATCACACGCCTCCTTGGTTGTATGGCATGATGTGTATCTGCCTGTATTTCTCAGCATTGAGGACACCATTGATCCTGACTAAATCTCCAACTCCATTTGCAGAACTGCAGCCCCTAAATGTGGCAAGGAGACTCCACCATGCTTCACAGTTGGCTGTAGATGCTCATTATTGAGCCACTCCCAGCCCTGCCCCCAACACAATGCCTCCTGCTACAGCCCAATATTTCACATTTTGAAATCATTGTTAGCATCAGGTGAAGTCAGGGTATGTCCACACATTCTGTACACGTTTATGCTCTTCTGAACTTTGGTTCACATAGGTTGGACTTGATGGACTTATGGTTCATTCTGCTTCCAGTTGAGGTTTTTCTTAGTTCCTCCAGGTATATTTTGGATTAATTGTGCAATCTTCTTGTAATATAGTTTTGGGTATAGGAGACACTTCACCTGCTGTCCAGTGATGCTCAGGTTCTTTAGACTAGTGAACACCTTTTGAGGAACATGTTTAAGCAGAATGTAGATTTGGGAACTTTATTGAAGTTCGGTGATTTTGGGACAATGAAGAAGTATTCCAGGTATGGATTGTTTGGACCAATTTTGTAACTATGTGTATCCCATACCTGTAGGATCCCTCTATAAGCTGGAAATCATTGTATACACACCGCTACTACAGGTATCTCCACTAGCTTGTAAAGCAAACTCTGAATGGTGCCAATTCCAGGCAGCCGACCTTCTGTGGTCACAATGTATGTAGAAGGGCAGCCACTCGGGATGGGACCAAGAAGCTAGTGGAGATCACTGTAGTAGTGGTGTAGTAGTGGTAGTGATTTCCAGCTTCTAGAGGGATCCCACAGGTATGGGATATACTGTACATAGATGGTCTAAGCTGAACCAATGTAAATCTGTAAAAATATCCATACCTTGAATTCTTCTTTAAGTTACTATCTTACTCCTGTTACCTCCACTAGCTTCCAGGTCCTGTTCCTAAAGGCTGTCCTGCTGCATTGCGAACACAGGAGGTCAGTCGCTTGTCAGGGGTACCATTCAGAGATCGCTTTGCAAGCTAGTGGAGATCCCTGTACTAACAGTATAGTAGTGGTGCCTACTACAGTGAGTTCTAGCTCTTAGGCATTGGGTGGTTGACGAATGATACAAAAATTATTGACTGCAACATTGGTACAAAAGAAATAACATAGCATAGCTTTTCCCTAGAAAGGCATATTCTGTTCCCAACAGTCTGCCAAATTACAGTGACATCTGACTAACAACTATCTCCCAGCTTGTGGGGCAAACTCTACCAGTAGATAGACTCTTGCACAGCTGAGCTTTAACTTTAAAGGCTAATATTTGTCCATCATTCCACTGGAAGCACCTGCTTGCAACTTGATGCCTTGATTGTAACGCCAATGCTGTGGACTACATGCCCATTTACTTAGCTTTACTTACTTTGCCTGAGTCTGACTCTTCTCCTGTATTTGCCCAAATGTTTGATGGAGTTCAAAACAAACCAGTTGTGCCTATGCAGGTCTATGCCACAGGATGACTTTAAAGTTGGCCAAGTGGAAATTATCACATTTTTTTTGGGGGTTTGAAGCGGCACCGAGTGGCAAGGTCGGTTCTTTACCGAGTCGCGGGATAGAGGCGGAGTGGAACTGCCCAACTGTTCCAGATCTCCTTTTTTTTTATTCCAGGGCGATTAAGCCGGATAGGGCGCATATATTCGTCAGGCTGTACCAAAATTCACGCTGGACTATCTAATGTGGTGTCCCCTAAAGCAAAGGCCCTCCATATTAGCGCCAATGCTTTCCCACTCTCTGTCCTTATGGGATGGCCTGAGATGTCTTTCGGAATTAACCTCGAAAATCAAACCGCTGGCACACATCTTCTGTAACCCTCAGTTATCTCTGGGTTTGGACATTCAAGCATTTAAGTGGTGGCTGGGCAGAGGGATGTATAAGATAGGGCACTTTTTAAATAAACTGGCACAAATTACTCTTACTCAATTACTCAAAGCCCCATACACACTATCAGATTTTCTGCTGAGTTTTCCTTCAGATTTACCAAAACCATGTTGTGTAAGGGCCTGGCCTGATTGCATACACATTGAAACTCCTAAGGTTTGACTTCATATTATATGGTCTTGCTAAATCTGAAGGAAAAACTCAGCAGAAAATCTGATAGTGTGTATGGGGCTTAATCTTCTGTATCAGTAATTTAGACATGCCCCTTCTGAAAAGTTCAGATTCATCCAACACTTTTTAGACTCGTGGGTGCAGAAAAAGTTTCAATGAAAACCCTCTATATGTTGGAATGGGAGAGGGACCTGGCCAAGGCTCGTGCACATAAGGGGGTACTCAATATTTCCTTGGTTAAAGCCAAGTTTGAAAGGACTGATGAGATGGTATCTCGTCCTGGCCAAATTAGCATTCAAAATTTCCTTCAACCTCCCCCCTGTGTTTTCGTGGTTGGGATCACATCGGAAGGATGCTTCACGTCCTGTGGGACTGCCCCCAAAAATCAAAGACTTTTGGAACAGAATATTTCACACTTTGAGGAAAATTACAGGGATTCCCCTTTCCAAAGCCCCTCAGATAGCTCTAATTAATTTCCCGGTTGAATCCGCACCTTCATTTTCTTTGTAGAAGAAGAAGAAAAATATTACACACATGCAAAAAAACATTCACCTCCAGCAAGGCTAGTTTAAAAACACCTAAACATTCTCAAAAAGACATTTTCAAAAATATGGGAATTTGGTCACACCATATTGCTATATGGTGCTAAGCCCACTTACTGCGACAAAGTACCCCATGATTAGTGGGTCCTACACTATCCATGGATTTGTGAGATCCTGCTTCTCTGAACCATGAGAGCTACACTGTTCTAAATGGGAGAATCTTGAGGTCTTCACCTATGACACAAGTGGACACTAATGAGAGGTACTAAATGAGGGAGTAGGATGCTTCACGTCCTGTGGGACTGCCCCCAAAATCAAAGACTTTTGGAACAGAATATTTCACACTTTGAGGAAAATCACAGGGACCCCCCTTTCCAAATCCCCTCAGATAGCTCTAATTAATTTCCCGGTTGAATCCGCACCTTCATTTTCTTTGTGTTACTTGGGGCCAAAATGACCATTGCTAGGGCGTGGAAGACGCCAACTCTTTTCTATGTGATGGCTAAAATTAAAATATCTTGCATTATGGCCCAAGAGAAGATGGTCAGTATCTTCCAAGATTCAGGGCGGAAATTGGAAGCTATTTGGGAAACTTGGGCCAAATATGTGCACCTATCCCTGTTATAATTATGAATGTTTTTCCTTCAAATAAATGAGCGATTCCTTTTAGGCATCTGGAACTCTCTCTCTCTCTCTCTCTCTCTCCTTTTCTTACCCTACTTTTTCGTTTTCCTCTCTTTCTCTATTCTCTTTGATCTATTTCCATTCAGGTTACGGGGTGGGGACCAGAGCCTAGGGAAACGGTAGGTTCTTGGTGGAGATGCCTTCAGACATACTCTCTTCTCAGGTATCTCTACCTACCTGTAGCTTAGCAATTATCTAAGAAGAACCATTATGGAGGAGAAACTCCGTTTATTGTTACCACCATCTCAAAAATATTATATATAAAGAGTAAGTACCCCCCGATACAAAGGGATTTTAAGGGCAAGCTTTTTGAGGACACAATATTTTCAAAAAATAGAAAAATGTATTTCATAAAAGCAGTGTAATGGTCAAAGATAACAACCATGCACAAAATGATACATAATATCCATATATAGTATATAAGAAAAGAGCACTTCTCCTATAGGCCGACGCGTTTCGAGAGATTCAAGATAAATCCCTTCTTCAGGGGCATGAAGGAGACAATAGTTGGAGACGCTCAATACTACATTCATGGAATCAAGTATTTATTAAAAAGAATATTAGGATGGTGCTGATCGGAAATGGAGACAGCGGACGCTGCTGTTCTGGGGTTCTCTGAGAGACAAACGCCGCTACTCTTCCACCAAGGATTGATATCCCCACAATTCCAGCCATATACTGCTCTGCACGAACCTGCTGCTGGGATTTACACTTTTTGGGGATCCTTGTGAGGGATCTCTCGAGCTTTGAGGACTTATGCTTTACTGGGTGACCTTCTTTTCATTTTGGATATGTGTCTGCATTTCCGATCAGCACCATCCTAGTAATCTTTTTTAATAAATACTTGATTCCATGAATGTGGTATTGAGCGTCTCCAACTATTGTCTCCTCCATTCCCCTGAAGAAGGAATTTATCTTGAATCTCCCGAAACGCGTCGGCCTATAGGAGAAGTGCTCTTTTCTTATATACTATATATGGATATTATGTATCATTTTGTGCATGGTTGTTATCTTTGACCGTTACACTGCTTTTATGAAATAAATTTTTCTATTTTTTGAAAATATTGTGTCCTCAAAAAGGTTCGCCCTTAAATTCCCTTTGTACCGGGAGGAGGGGTACTTACTCTTTATATACCTGTAGCTTAGCAGTCCTGGTCTTGGTTGAATGCCTCTAACATTTTAAACCTAAAGTGTACGTGAAACAGTATACAAGTCAGTATACAAGTCAGTATACACTATACAACTTTTGTCTGATTTCCTTTTGGATCTACCAAAACCAGGTAGCACAAGGCCCTGCCTGATTGCATACAAATTGAAACTCTTAAGGTTTGACCTCCATATTATATGGTTTTGGTCAATCTAAAGGAAAAACATCTACAGAAAATTGTATAGAGTGTATCCAGCTTAAATCCTTTCTTTATAAGTTTGCTTCACTTGTTGAGTTAGAAACATTATGTTAATTCTGTTTCACTTGCAGTGGAGTTGATGGACAGAGACCTGATGGGGTCGGTTCCTCGGTTCTGCCTCCCCCCCCCCCGGGGATCTCTATCCGATTCAAGTGACGCATTTTTCTTGCTTTATCGATTCCTCCTCTGCTTCTTCCAATTCAGGATCCACCGGAGAATCTCCCTTGATCTATTCATGGCTAAGTTTGTGGGAATATCTATTTCTTTTGTTACTCCATTCCCTTGTTATAGCAGCATGGATACCTTTTTTTATTCCATCTTGTACCCTGAGATGTCTGTTGCCTTCTTTTGATAACAATAAAAATCCAAAGCCAGCCCTATACTCTTGCAGTTGCCTTCAATGCCTGGAGTGAGGAGAAGCTTGGTGTAAAGTTGACCCTGGTCAGAGCTTACAAGCACTAAGTACCCCCTGCCGCCCCATGTGACAGTTCTGGTGTCTTACAGGCCAATCAACAAGTAACAGAACTGTCACATGGGAGGGGTGGGAGTGAGTTCCAGGGCTTCCATGTCCAGAAGTATTACTGTTTACTCCCAATGGTGAACCGATTAGTGGGGAGCCAAAGATAGGTGACTATAAGCTACTGTAGAAACCAGCATTAATATGGACCTCTTCCTTTCTCATGTTTTGTTTTGAATTTCCTTTTCCACGAGCATTTCTTAAGGGAAAGTCTTCCTCTTTCCCTCTCCAAGCTTAGCCTTAGCTTAGGGGGTCTCCAAAATTTCTAAACAAAGGGCCAGTTTGCTGACTATCAGACTTTGGTGGTGGGGGGGGATGGTGGACTCTGGCCAGTTGGAGTAGTAAATGCCTCAGCGTCATGGGGAGTAAACAATTGCCTTGTGGTCAGCGGGTAAAAAAAAAATACATAGCACCTAATGGTTGGTAGGAGGAAATATGCCCCATCATTGGTGTCAGTGGGAGGAAAAGTGCCCCATCTTTGGTATCAGTGGGAGAAATAGTGTCCCATTGCTGGTGTCAGTGGAAGAATAGTGCCCCATCATTGGTCTCAGTGGAAGAATAATGACCCATCATTGGTGTCAGTGGGGGGGGAATAGTGCCACATCGTTGATGTTGAAGGGGAGGAATTGTACCAAATCATTGGTGTCAGTGGGAGGAATAGTTCCCCATCGTGTCAGTGGGAGGAATAATGACCCATTGTTGGCATCAGCTGGAGGAATAGTGTCCCATTATCAGAGTCAGTGGGAGAAATAGTGCTCCATCATTGGTTTCAGTGGGAGGAATAGTGCCCCATCATTGGTGTCAGTGGGAGGAATAGTGCCCCATCATTGGTTTCAGTGGAAGGAATAGTGCCCCATCATTGGTATCAGTGGAAGGAAAAGTGCCCCATCATTGGTGTCAGTGGAAGAAACAGATCACCATCATTGGTGTCAGTGGAAGGAATATAATGCCCCTTCATTAGTATCAGTGGAAAGAATAGTGCCCCATCATTGGTGTCAGTGCAAGGAATAGTGCCCCATCATTGGTATCAGTGGGAGGAATAGTGCCCCATCATTGGTGTCAGTGGAAGGAATAGTGCCCCATCACTGGTGTCAGTGGAAGGAATAGTGTCCCATCATTGGTGTCAGTGGAAGAAATAGTGTCCCATCATTGGTGTCAGTGGGAGGAATAGTGTCCCATCATTGGTGTCAGTGGGAGGAATAGTGTCCCATCATTGGTATCAGTGGGAGGAATAGTGCCCCATCATTGGTATTAGTGGGAGGAATAGTGCTCCATCATTGGTGTCAGTGGTAGGAATAGTGTCCCATCATTGGTGTCAGTAGGAGGAATAGTGTCCCATCATTGGTATCAGTGGAAGGAATAGTGCCCCATCACTGGTGTCAGTGGAAGGAATAGTGCCCCATCACTGGTGTCAGTGGAAGGAATAGTGTCCCATCATTGGTGTCAGTGCAAGGAATAGTGCCCCATCATTGGTGTCAGTGGGAGGAATAGTGTCCCATCATTGGTGTCAGTGGGAGGAATATAATGCCCCTTCATTAGTATCAGTGGAAAGAATAGTGCCCCATCATTGGTGTCAGTGGGAGGAATAGTGCCCCATCATTGGTATCAGTGGGAGGAATAGTGCCCCATCATTGGTGTCAGTGGGAGGAATAGTGCCCCATCATTGGTATCAGTGGGAGGAATAGTGCCCCTACACTGGTGTCAGTAGAAGGAATAGTGCCCCATCATTGGTATCAGTGGAAGGAATAGTGTCCCATCATTGGTATCAGTGGAAGGAATAGTGTCCCATCATTGGTGTCAGTGGGAGGAATAGTGCCCCATCATTGGTGTCAGTGGGAGGAATAGTGTCCCATCATTGGTGTCAGTGGGTGGAATAGTGCCCCATCACTGGTGCCAGTGGAAGGAATAGTGTCCCATCATCGGTATCAGTGGGAAGAATAGTGCCCCATCACTGGTGTCAGTGGGTGGAATAGTGCTCCATCATTGGTGTCAGTGGGAGGAATAGTGTCCCATCATTGGTATCAGTGGGAGGAATAGTGCCCCATCATTGGTGTCAGTGGGAGGAATAGTGCCCCATCATTGGTATCAGTGGGAAGAATAGTGCCCCATCACTGGTGTCAGTGGGTGGAATAGTGCTCCATCATTGGTGTCAGTGGGAGGAATAGTGTCCCATCATTGGTATCAGTGGGAGGAATAGTGCCCCATCATTGGTGTCAGTGGGAGGAATAGTGCCCCATCACTGGTGTCAGTGGAAGGAATAGTGCCCCATCATTGGTGTCAGGAATAGTGCGCCATCATTGGTGTCAGTGGAAAGAATGGTGCCCCATCATTGGTGTCAGTAGAAAGAATGGTGCCTCTTTCTTGTTGTTGGTAGCAGGAAAAGGAGTAATAATGCCCCTAGGGCTGGATAATGGCAAGCATAGGGCTACATGTGGTCCGCAGGCTGTAGTATGGAGACCACTTCCTTAGGGAACAGATAACTTACCCACAAGATTTATGAAACTTGATGTATTTGCATCTCTGGTCATCGGAAGGAATTTCTTCAGGCCCATCGCTCTCTAGATCTTGGGATGTGTCCAGCCTTACCCATAATCCTCTAGGAGCTGCTCTACAATTCATCAGTCTGTTGCCCACATAGATAAACATTATTACCGATCGTCCATTTGCTGAAAGCTAATGTTTTGATTTAGTAACGATAATGGAACACCAGAGGAATGCACCGGGAAGGGTTTTAGCACAAGCTGAAGATTACCATTAAGCCAGGCGGCATTTTCTTATATTTTTTACGCTGACCACAGCTGCCAAATGGGCGACAGAAAAGAGATCTTAAAATTCTTCTAGATAATTTGCTTTTAATTTTACTGTAAGCTCCAATAATGTCTACTTAGAGAGGGATTGGAGTGTTTACAGAATGTGACAAATTATAGCAAATCCTCAATTATGCAAATGTAAGGATGGTATTGTAAAGTGAGCGATGGCGCTCGGCGAGCGCGGCGAATCCCTTCGATATTTCTTGTCACGGTTCATTAATTAGTGCGCGCGCTCCTCTCGCCTAATCACTTCTCTCCACCGAGGGATCTTATTAGAGGCATCAGAGAGAGGACGGGGCACGTATTAATAATCAGACGCTCTCGCCTCTCATTTTCCTCCCGCGCTCTTTTCCTCTTCTTGGAACTTGGAGACGTCACGTCGGGGGTTTGTTTTGTGAAGGTGGAAAATTCATTATCTTCCTTTTGTTACACCTCGGCCTGTTTTCCTCGGCCTTCCCGCTGGTTTAACAAACTTGCCACAGAGGGGCTGTTTGTTTGCGACAGTTTTCTGCGTACTCACAAATCTGTTCAGTTTGGGTCCAATCTAGTTGGAGCAAAACCAATTTCATAATTTTTTTATGACCGTGCATGATGAGTCTGGGACTTTAAAGAAGCCAAAATGAGTTTACAACATGATCATGTGAGGTAAACATACATATTTTTTCAATATCAAATTTTTAAATTAATGATAAAAGTTATCAAAATAACTTGCAATTCCAACAACAGTGCAGCCACTTCTGCTCTACATGTTTCACCCAGAAGAGCTTCCTCAGGAGACTTAAGAGTGCTGCATAAAGTTGATTACTGTTTGGTTAATTAGAGTTATTTAAACACCTTCTTTTATACATATTTTAGGTGATTTTTTCCCTTGTCGTTTCCCTATAGTTGCACAACGCGCCCCATGGGCCTTGGCTCTAGAGGAACTCCTATACTTCATTGATCCGAGTTTTTTGATTTTTTAAGCATCCGGTAGGCCTCTTCTTAACTCAATATTTTTTGTATAATTATTCATGTAAAACCAAGTCTAGTAGCTCTTCTTAACTCAATATTTTTTGTATAAAAAAATTAAAATCTATATAAATACAACGTATTGTAAATTAATTCACCTATAGCATAAACTTTATGCAGCACTCTCAAGTCTCCTGAGGAAGCTCTTCTGGGCGAAACATGTAGAGCAGAAGTGGCTGCACTGTTGTATGCATTGCATGGCCTCACATGATCATGTTGTAAACTCATTTTGGCACCTTTAAAGTCCCTAAACCTGCATTTACTGTATGAGTCATCCAGCCCTGACCTAAAGTAAGCCCATGACCCAATTAGGACCCACAAGTCAAGCATCAGTCAAAACATACATTTTCCTGCACTCACACTAGAGGGTGCTACATATCATAAATGTCAAGTAAAAAATAATAATGGGCACGGCGCCAAATATGAACGTGCACTCTCACAACCTGATGCTGCTCCTAAAATTAGTGAATACTAATAAACAATAGACAAAACAATAAAAGGGCGCATCAATAGTGCAATAATTAACAACAAATATCAACAAATATCGCGTTACCTACTGAGGTAACACAATATTTATTGTTAATTATTGCACTATTGATGCGCCATTTTTTTGTTTTGTCTATATCATAAATGGTTGCCTTGTTTTGTATTTCATAATGTAGTGTTTTTACTTTTTTTTCATCTCCTCCAGCTTCTTTAGCCGCCCACTTCCTGTCTACATGTACTCCCATCAGCATCCGCTGCCCATTATTGGTCTCAACCCTGATGGTAATAACTGGGGGCCATGTCTGTGCAAGGTGTGTAGGCGTGGCTAGCACACTGGACAGTAGTGACTGTAGTTGATTGGACCATAGTAGCAGGACTGTGGCAGACTGGACAGTGTCGGGCTAAGATGGGAGCTCGGGTGGGCCAGGACTAGACTTAATGCTGGAGCAGGGACGGCATGGCCCAAGCTAGTTGGCCAAGGGGAGAAAAAAACTATAACTGCAGCCCTGTAAAAACAATGGTTGGTTGGGCGATAGGCCAAGCTTGCCCCAGTCCGGGCTGTAGAAAACCCTCTGTTGGTAGAATGGCTGAAGTCGGTGATCAGACACAATCAGCACCAGTAAATGAACCGGTCAATGATGGGCCGTGTGTGGTCAGAC
The DNA here is from genome assembly GCA_037952925.1 of Lithobates clamitans. Lineage (NCBI taxonomy): Eukaryota > Metazoa > Chordata > Amphibia > Anura > Ranidae > Lithobates > Lithobates clamitans. Next base: position 296,677 of record JBBGZY010001930.1, read on the forward strand.
GACTACTGATGACTCTGAACTGACACATCAGCCTTTTTCATCTCTATCACAGGGAGACTGCGTTCAGTTCAGATGGCAGACACCGTGCCAGACGGAAAATCAATGAAACTGTCACTCTGCACCTCACTCGCAGTCTCACAAGTGTAATCGATCCATAAGTGAAGATTAGAGGACTGAGCCACAATGAGGGATGGTGTGCACCCGCAAACTGTGCAAGAAGAGAATGAAGAGACCGTCATGGCCAACAGCAAGGCTTGCACCAAACAGACTACAAATCCCAGCATCCCACCACTGAAAACTGCATTGCAATTAATCATATCTATCTATCTATCTATCTATCTATCTATCTATCTATCTATCTATCTATCTATCTATCTATCTATCTATCTATCTATCTATCTTTCCCTCTGTGTGCAGTGACTGGCCTCCGGCCAATTACAGAGGGGGCATTGTCTTAAAGGGGTAGTGTTTGGGTTGCTCAGTGTTTGAGTAGCCCTATGTTATGATCTAGCATTTTCCTTTATCTCTGTGATCCTCTGCATTCCCATTGCTCCCAATGCATTCCATCTTTGCTCACAGTGTATTCTGGCCTTGCTCCTAGTGTTTTCGAGTCTTGCTACAGTATCTTTCAGCCTTGCTCCCAATGTATTTCTGCCTTACTCCTGGTATATTCCAGCCTTGCTCCCGGTATATTCCAGCCAGCCTTGCTCTCAGTGTGTTCCAGCCTTGCTCCCAGTATATTCCAGCCTTGCTTTTGGTGTGTTCCAGTCTTGCTCCCGGTATATTCCAGCCTTGCTCCCAGTATATTCCAGCCTTGCTTTTGGTGTGTTCCAGTCTTACTCCCGGTATATTCCAGCCTTGCTCTTGGTGTGTTCCAGCCTTGTTTCCAGTATTTTCCAGGCTTCCTCTTGGTGTGTTCCAGCCCTGCTTCCGGTATATTCCAGCCTTGCTCCTGGTATGTGCCAGCCTTGCTCTTGGTGTGTTCCAGCCTTGCTTCCGGTATATTCCAGCCTTGCTCCTGGTATGTGCCAGCCTTGCTCTTGGTGTGTTCCAGCCTTGCTTCTGGTATATTCCAGCCTTGCTCTCGGTGTGTTCCAGCCTTGCTTCCGGTATATTCCAGCCTTGCTACTGGTGTGTTCCAGCCTTACGCCTGGTATTATGCAGCCTTGCTCTCAGTGTGTTCTAGCCTTGCTCCTGGTATATTCCAGCCTTCCTCTTGGTGTTTTCTGGCCTTGCTCTTGGTATATTCCAGCCTTGCTCTCGGTATATTCCAGCCTTGTTCTCGGTATATTCCAGCCTTGCTCTTGGTATATTCCAGCCTTGCTCTCAGTATATTCCAGTCTTGCTCTTTGTATATTCCAGCCTTGCTCCTGGTATTTGCCAGCCCTGCTCTCAGTGTGTTCCAGCCTTGCTCCCGGTAATTTCCAGCCTTGCTTTTGGTGCATTCAAGCCTTGCTTCTCATATATTCCAGCCTCGCTTATGGTATATTCCAGCCTGGCTCTTGGCATATTCCAGCCTTACTCCTGGTATAATCCAGCCTTGCTCCCAGTTTGTTCCAGCCTTACTCCTGGTGTACTCTACCCTTGCTCCAAGTGTGTTCTACAAAAAAAACAATTGAGGTGAAAAGTGCCAGAGGGGCATGGCTTATGTGAACAAGCACAGCTCTTTTTGTGTGAAACGCGTCAACTAATCATCATTGCAATTTTGTCTGGCTCATGACAATAAAGAAATTTCTACAGCATCTTTTGGATTCAAGTCTTTTTCAATCTTCAATCTTTTCTTCTCTTCAGGGCATGGCTTATGGCTGGGACTATGTCAGAAGACAACTGCTTTGATTAAACTTTATGGAGAGACTTTATGGAAGTGCAGCTTTGTTCTTGCCACACATGCAGAGTGGGCCGAGCTATTAAAGCCGGTGCCCAGCGCAGAGTGGGTCTACGCTGGGCACACACTCCAGACTTAAAGCTGTGCAGTCTTTTCCTTGTATCTACTCACTCTCTGCATCATGTTTTGACTCCCTGTCAGGGGGTGGGTCCATGACCCCCTGCACTTACCTGATGCTGGCCGTCATTCAACCAGGAAGATGGAGGACATCTAGAGGTTTAAAGAAATTCCTGCAGGGCAAATTCTTGGAGAGTAGGCTTTACAGCTAGAACTTTTTTTAAATTTTTCTTGGGGCACCACTACCCATCCCCCCTTTCCCCCCAAAAAATCAAAGTAATTGATTTTAAAGTGCAGGCCAGTGATTCGGACCTACATGACAGATGTAGGCCAGTAGCGGCAGCCTACATACATTTCATAACAAGTTTCCTTTAAATAGGGTAAAATTAGATTGCCTGGCTGAGATAGGTGAGCTCACGAAAGCACAAAAAGTCATGTCGCGGGGCCCCCTGACACCCGCCCCGGCTCAGCCATCAAAGACGGAGTGTTAGCGAGTTAAAGGACACTGACAGCTGATGTCATCCAGGGAGTTGTGACAGCCATAAATGATTAATCTCCCCTTGTAAAAGCAATCTCGCAGAACCGCCTGTTTCCACGACAAAGCCAGCGCTTGTCTTTTAATAAATTTGCAAGCTATGTATTTTATATGTACACATCCCGGCGCATAACATCCATCGAGCGTGGACGATACCGCCAGTGACAAGCCTTTAATGAATTCTGCAGGCGCTACTTTGTAGCAAAGAACGCGGTTAATTTAGCCACAATTCCCAAGCGGGGAGATGTCTGCGTCGGGATGTCATTGTCCCCGAGACGCAGGATAGGAAAAGAATGAATATTTTAATAATAATGGTGCTTTTCAAGCACTGGCTGCTCTTTATGGAATCCAACAACGGAAGAAAATCAACAACCTCGAAAAAATGATAGATAAATCAATTTATCGACTGTGATTTGCGCCGAAAGATGAGATTGTACAAATATCCCGGAGTTCTCAATGATAAAGTTACGGGTGAAATGATTTAATATCACAATTGTTGGTAGAAAAGTCACACGACTGTGGAGAGGGATCGGATGAGTTCTTGTGACTCTCCTTTGAGCAGGAATCAAAAGACAACCAGCAAGTGCGCAATCAATCCTGGAGAGGTGGAAGTCTACCTAAACAATCCTGGGGAGGTGGAGGTCTACCTAAACAATCCTGGAGAGATGGAGGTCTATCTAAACAATCCTGGAGAGGTGGAGGTCTACCTAAACAATCCTGGAGAGGTGGAGGTCTACCTAAACAATCCTGGAGAGGTGGAGGTCTACCTAAACAATCCTGGAGAGGTGGAGGTCTACCTAAACAATCCTGGAGGGGTGGAGGTCTACCTAAACAATCCTGGAGAGGTGGAGGTCTACCTAAACAATCCTGGAGAGGTGGAGGTCTACCTAAACAATCCTGGAGAGGTGGAGGTCTATCTAAACAATCCTGGAGAGGTGGAGGTCTACCTAAACAATCCTGGAGGTGGAGGTCTACCTAAAAACAATCCTGGAGAGGTGGAGGTCTACCTAAACAATCCTGGAGAGGTGGAGGTCTACCTAAACAAGATGGAGGACTTTAATGTTATGTATGTAAACAAAGCAGGTGGAATTCCCTTTAAAATCCCCACCAGACAATTATCCTAGATGAGGGTGTGGTATGGATTTTAACCACTTGCTTACCGGGCACTTAAACCCCCCTCCTGCCCAGACCAATTTTCAGCTTTTAGCGCTGTCACTCTTTGAATGACAATTGCGCGGTCATACAACACTGCACACATAGAACATTTTTATCATTTTTTCCCCACAAATAGAGCTTTCTTTTGGTGGTATTTGAACACCTCTGGGTTTTTTACTTTTTGTTAAAAAATTAAAAAAAAAAACGAATTAAAAAAAAAAAATACAAAACCGTTTTATATTTTGTTAATACATTTTGCAAACTGGTAATTTTTCTCCTTCATTGATGTATGCTGATGAGGCTGCACTGATGGGCACCAATAGGCTGCACTGATGGGCACTGATAGGCTACACTGATGAGCACCGATAGGCTGCATTGATGGGCACTGATAAGGCGGCACTGGCGGGCACTGATAGATGGCATTGGTGGGCACTGATAGGCAGCACTGGTGGGCACTGATGAGGTGGTACTAGTGGGCACTTATAGGTGGCATTGGTGGGCACTGAGAGGTGGAACTGATGGGTGGCACTGATGGGCGCACTGAAGGGCATTGATAGGTGGCTCTGAAGGGCACTGATAGGTGGCAGTGATGGGCACTGATGGGTGGCAGTGATGGGCACTGATCAGCACTGGTAGGTGAAACTGATAGGCAGCACTGCTAGGTGGCACTGATGAGGCACTGATTGGCACCACTGGTGGGCATTGATAGGTGGCACTCATGGGCATTGATAGGTGGCACTGATTGCTGGCACTGTTATGCACTGGTGGGCACTGATTCGTGGCACTGTGGGCACTGGCGGGCGGCACTAGTGGGCACAGATGAGATGTCTGTGCATCTTCCTCTTTGGGACCGATGTCCCTTGCACAGAAGCCGGTGATTGGCTTTTTTTTCTCCTCACGCTATCAGCGTGAGGTTGAAAAAAAAAAAACGATTACCGATCTTCTGTTTACATCATGTGATCAGCTGTCATTGGCTGACAGCTGATCACGTGGTAAGGGGCAGGGATCGGCCCCTTACTCCGATCTGTGATCGCCCGAGTCTCATTGACTCTGTGATCACAGCGCGCGTCGTGCGTGTCCTGCAGGGGGCACGTGGGGAGATCGTGCAAAGGGGGAGGAGGTCCATTGACGGCCTCCTGGCAAAGTAGGTCCACGCTGTAGCCGTCATTCAGTTATAGCGCGGATCTGAAGGGGTTAAAGAGATCCCACAAAAAAACGGGGTCCCCCAAAATCCATTCCATACCTTATGTTTGGTTAAGAACTTCAGCCAGCGTCCCCACCCTTTGTTTACATCCATCTGCCAGCTGGGGAAATATCATTCATGGAGTTCATTGGGGATGGATCATCTCATGTACGTGATTTCGTGCATGAGGTCTGGGGGGCGTGGCCACCGGCGACCTGCTCCCGATGTGATTGGACACAGCGGGAGCCAATCAGCGGGTCCGGTGACCGCGGTGGCAGCTGGCCACCCGTGATCATTCGGAGGAAAGGCAGAACAGCGGTCTGAGAGGGAGGAAAAATGGAGATCTTGTGTTTCTGCTAACCGGAAACACGGTTCTCTGTTTTCCTCCAGTGTCAGCATTCCCCCCCAAAGTTAGTAAGCATTCCCCAGGGACACACTTAACCCTTTCATCGCCCCTGATGTTGACCCCTTCCCTGTCAGTGGCATTTATACAGTGACAGTGCTTTTTTTTTTTTTAAGCACTGATCACTGTATTGGTGTCACTGGCCCCTTGAAACAAGCTGCCCGGAAGTGGGATAGTCGGTTGCTCGAACACTGGCGGCCACCTGCGTCCTAGCAACCATTGACGCTGTGCGGCCTGCACACTGGGAAGCTGTAATTTAGTGATGGTCATAATAATACCAATGATTGAATGACTTCTTCCTGTGGCACCAATCAGAGGGTCACCTTGGTGAATGGTCCAAATTTGGCCAGTTAGTTTAGCCGGTCAGTGAACGGTGAACCTAAACTGCGTCCCTAGTGCCAACACTAGACAGGATGATTCCAAATAAAGCCATGCTGAGAATCCCTGGCCTGGGTCTGCAATGAGAACTCTCAGTGATCGCCAATGCCGACATCAATGCTGGGGGTTATTATTGCATCCACTGACACCAGTGCTGGGGGTTATTAATGAGTCCAATAATGCCAGTGCTGGCAGTTATTAATGTGTCCACTCACACCAAAGATGGGAAGATGGGAATTATTATTGCATTTACTGACACCAATGCTGGGGGATAATAGTGCGTCTGCTGACACCAATGCTGGCGGTTATTATTGCATCCACTGACATCAATGCTGGGGGTTATTATTACATCCACTGACACCAATGCTGGGGGTCATTATTGCATCCACTGACATCAATGCTGGGGGTTATTATTGCATCCACTGACACCAATGCTGGGGGTTATTATTGCATCCACTGACACCAATGCTGGGCGTTATTATTACATCCACTGACATCAATGCTGGGCGTTATTATTACATCCACTGACATCAATGCTGGGCGTTATTATTACATCCACTGACACCAATGCTGGGGGTTATTATTACATCCACTGACACCAATGCTGGGGGTCATTATTGCATCCACTGACATCAATGCTGGGGGTTATTATTGCATCCACTGACACCAATGCTGGGGGTCATTATTGCATCCACTGACATCAATGCTGGGGGTTATTATTGCATCCACTGACATCAATGCTGGGGGTTATTATTACTGCCACTGACACCAATGCTGGGCGTTATTATTACATCCACTGACACCAATGCTGGGGGTCATTATTGCATCCACTGACATCAATGCTGGGGGTTATTATTGCATCCACTGACATCAATGCTGGGGGTTATTATTACTGCCACTGACACCAATGCTGGGGGTTATTATTACATCCACTGACACCAATGCTGGGCGTTATCATTACATCCACTGACACCAATGCTGGGGGTTATTATTACATCCACTGACATCAATGCTGGGGGTTATTATTACATCCACTGACACCAGTGCTGGGGGTCATTATTGCATCCACTGACATCAATGCTGGGGGTTATTATTGCATCCACTGACATCAATGCTGGGGGTTATTATTGCATCCACTGACACCAATGCTGGGGGTTATTATTACATCCACTGACACCAATGCTGGGGGTCATTATTGCATCCACTGACATCAATGCTGGGGGTTATTATTGCATCCACTGACACCAATGCTGGGGGTTATTATTGCATCCACTGACATCAATGCTGGGGGTTATTATTACTGCCACTGACACCAATGCTGGGCGTTATTATTACATCCACTGACACCAATGCTGGGGGTCATTATTGCATCCACTGACATCAATGCTGGGGGTTATTATTGCATCCACTGACATCAATGCTGGGGGTTATTATTACTGCCACTGACACCAATGCTGGGGGTTATTATTACATCCACTGACACCAATGCTGGGCGTTATCATTACATCCACTGACACCAATGCTGGGGGTTATTATTACATCCACTGACATCAATGCTGGGGGTTATTATTACATCCACTGACATCAATGCTGGGGGTTATTATTACATCCACTGACATCAATGCTGGGGGGTTATTATTGCATCCACTGACACCAATGCTGGGGGTTATTATTGCATCCACTGACATCAATGCTGGGGGTTATTATTACATCCACTGACATCAATGCTGGGGGTTATTAATGCATCCACTGACATCAATGTTGGGGGTTATTAATGGATCCACTGACATCAATGCTGGGGGTTATTATTGCATCCACTGACATCAATGCTGGGGGTTATTATTGCATCCACTGACATCAATGCTGGCTGGTATTATTACATCCACTGACATCAATGCTGGGGGTTATTATTACATCCACTGACATCAATGCTGGGGGGTTATTATTGCATCCACTGACATCAATGCTGGGGGTTATTATTACATCCACTGACATCAATGCTGGGGGTTATTAATGGATCCACTGACATCAATGCTGGGGGTTATTATTACATCCACTGACATCAATGCTGGGGGTTATTATTACATCCACTGACATCAATGCTGGGGGTTATTAATGCATCCACTGACACCAGTGCTGGGGGTTATTATTGCATCCACTGACACCAGTGCTGGGGGTTATTATTGCATCCACTGACATCAATGCTGGGGGTTATTAATGCATCCACTGACACCAGTGCTGGGGGTTATTATTGCATCCACTGACACCAGTGCTGGGGGTTATTATTGCATCCACTGACACCAATGCTGGGGGTTATTATTGCATCCACTGACACCAATGCTGGGGGTTATTATTGCATTCAGTGACACCAGTGCTGGGGGTTATTATTACATCCACTGACACCAATGCTGGCTGTTATTATTGCATCCACTGACACCAATGCTGGGGGTTATTATTGCATCCACTGACACCAATGCTGGGGGTTATTATTGCATCCACTGACACCAATGCTGGCGGTTATTATTGCATCCACTGACATCAATGCTGGGGGTTATTATTACATCCACTGACATCAATGCTGGGGGTTATTATTACATCCACTGACATCAGTGCTGGGGGTTAATAATACATCCACTGACACCAATGCTGGGGGTTATTATTACATCCACTGACACCAATGCTGGGGGTCATTATTGCATCCACTGACATCAATGCTGGGGGCTATTATTGCATCCACTGACACCAGTGCTGGGGGTTATTATTACATCCACTGACACCAGTGCTGGGGGTTATTATTGCATCCACTGACATCAATGCTGGGGGTTATTATTACATCCACTGACATCAATGCTGGCTGTTATTATTACATCCACTGACACCAATGCTGGCTGTTATTATTACATCCACTGACACCAATGCTGGCTGTTATTATTGCATCCACTGACACCAATGCTGGCTGTTATTATTGCATCCACTGACACCAATGCTGGGGGTTATTATTACATCCACTGACACCAGTGCTGGGGGTTATTATTGCATCCACTGACATCAATGCTGGCTGTTATTATTACATCCACTGACACCAATGCTGGCTGTTATTATTGCATCCACTGACACCAATGCTGGCTGTTATTATTGCATCCACTGACACCAATGCTGGGGGTTATTATTACATCCACTGACACCAATGCTGGCTGTTATTATTACATCCACTGACACCAATGCTGGCTGTTATTATTACATCCACTGACACCAATGCTGGCTGTTATTATTGCATCCACTGACACCAATGCTGGCTGTTATTATTGCATCCACTGACACCAATGCTGGGGGTTATTATTACATCCACTGACACCAGTGCTGGGGGTTATTATTGCATCCACTGACATCAATGCTGGCTGTTATTATTACATCCACTGACACCAATGCTGGCTGTTATTATTGCATCCACTGACACCAATGCTGGCTGTTATTATTGCATCCACTGACACCAATGCTGGGGGTTATTATTACATCCACTGACACCAATGCTGGGGGTTATTATTACATCCACTGACATCAATGCTGGGGGTTATTATTACATCCACTGACACCAATGCTGGGGGTTATTATTGCATCCACTGACACCAGTGCTGGGGGTTATTATTACATCCACTGACACCAGTGCTGGGGGTTATTATTACATCCACTGACACCAGTGCTGGGGGTTATTATTGCATCCACTGACACCAGTGCTGGGGGTTATTATTACATCCACTGACACCAGTGCTGGGAGTTATTATTACATCCACTGACACCAGTGCTGGGGGTTATTATTACATCCACTGACACCAATGCTGGGGATTATTATTACATCCACTGACACCAATGCTGGGGGTTATTATTGCATCCACTGACACCAATGCTGGGGGTTATTATTGCATTCAGTGACACCAGTGCTGAGGGTTTAGTAATGCATTCAGTGACACCAGTGCAATTTAAAGAAAAATTCCAGGTATATCACCCGGGATGCCTGACAGCCTGTTTACCATTTGAAACCAGTTGCCCGGTAGTGGGATCGCTGGTTCCTAGAACCCCCCCGGCCTGGGCCTGCGATGGGAACCCTCAGCGATCCTCGAACGATTCTTCTCCTGCTGCTTTCTCCCGGCAACATAAAGTGTTAATAAAAAGATTTGACGTCAGAAGAGGCTTCGCCTTGTAATAAATGCGTCCCTCCAGAACGCGGCTTCTTTTCCCAGACACGGGGGAACAGATTTCTGGAAAAGTTTCATGTGGGCAGATTTTGGCAAACGATCTTTCCTGGCACATCTGTGCAATCCGCTCCCAGAGATCGAAGGTTTTTATTTTTAGAGTCACAGATTGGAAATTTCACAGCTAATGTGTTTTTTTCACCCGAGAACGCAACCGCGCTTTTTATGTGCCGTACTGCGGAGAGTGGCGAGGCTGGAGTCCCGCCAACGGCGGAGAAGTGAACCCGCCGCGCCCTTCCAGCCACCCAGCGCACTATAAGGGCAACGAGGACCTTTCTTTTATTTTAAGTTTGCCGCGGTCGGCCTGACGCATTTGCACAAGAAAAAGAATACATTGTAAAAGAAATACAAAAAGACACACGCGGAAGGAATTTTTTCCCACTCTGGAGCACATCCGGCCGCGCTTAAGACCCCTTTCACACTGAGGCGTTTTTTGCGTCATTTTAGCGCTAAAAATAGCGCTATTAAAACGCTCATAAAACGCTCCCCATGCATCTCAATGGACCCTTTGACACGGAGATGTTGCGCTGGCGGGGCGTTGAGAAAAGTCCTGCAAGCAGCATCTTTGGAGCAGCTTTTGGGCGTTGAAAAAAGCGCTTCAATACGCCCCTCTCCATTGAAATGAATTGAAAACGCTGTAAAAACGCCTGAATAGCGCCGATAATCCGCCCTGAGCTGTAGGAAAGTCACATGATCTCACAAAAAGGTAAACATGCAAGCAGATATGAGAGCATCTACATGTAGGGAGGTGGGGTTGTTCTTTGACGCCCACGCTTCAATAACGCTTGAAAAACGCCATTAAAACGCCCCCCAGCGCTGTGGTAACCTTACCGCTAGCGCTCCAAAAACGCTGTAAAAACGCGGTAACAATGCTAAGGCGTTTTAGGGCATTTTTGAAGCGGCTCAGTGTGAAAGGGCTCTACAGCGGCTGCACACCGATCCGCTGCGCTTCGGCCGCGGCGCGGTGTACCCGCTTTTTTTTTTTTAGACATGTGCGGTTCGTTTCGTTCCGAATTGAAATTCGGACTAATTTTCATTTTTCGGAAATTCGGATGTGCCCGAATTTCCAAATAACAATAGTACCGAATTTAAACCAATCCAAAACAACGAAAAAAAAAACCATTCGGACGAAATTTCGAATTTGAATCGTTTTCGAATTTCCAAAGAGAATAAAATAGAATAGAAAATAAAGACTAGAAAAAAAAAAAAATAACATACAAAAGAATAGATTATAATAGAGTAAAACAAAGTACAAGTAGAACAAAATAGAATAGAAAATAAAAGAAAAGAATAGAATAGACTAGAAAATAATAGAAACAAATAGAATACAATAACATAAAAAAATATATAACCATCTTCTTAAATTCGATTTTCAAATAGAATACATTTGAATTCAAATACATAAGAAAAAGAAAAGAATAGGATAGAAAAGAATAGAATAGAAAAAAATAATAATAGAATAGATTATAATAGAATAGAATAGAAAAGACTTTTTAAAAAAACAATAGAATAGAATAGAAAGAATATAACCATTTCCCAAAATTCAAATAGAATCAATTCAAATTTGAATAGAATAGAAAAAAATAGATTAGAATAGAATAGATAATAACAGAATAGTATAGAAAAAAAACAGAATAGAATAGAATAGAATAGAATGAATATAACCATCTTCTGAAATTCAAATCTCTATTAATAAATTTGAATAGAAAAGAATAGAAAATAAAAAAATAGAATAGAAAACAATAGAATAGAATAAACAAATAGAAAAATAATACAATTAAAAAAACAATAGAATCGAATGAATATAACTATTTCCCTAAATTCAAATAGAATCAATTTGAATAGAATAGAAAAGACTAGATTAGAATAGAATAGATGATAACAGAATAGTATAGAAAAAAACAACAGAATAGAATAGAATAGAAAGAATATGACCATCTTCTGAAAATCACATTTCTATTAGAATAAATTTGAATAGAAAATAATAGAAAATAAAATATTAGAATAGAAAACAATAGAATAGAATAAACAAATAGAAAAATAATACAATTAAAAAAAACAATAGAATAGAATGGAAAGAATATAAGCAATTCCAAAAATTCAAATAGAATCTATTCAAAATTGAATAGAATAGAAAATAATAGATTAGAATAGGAAGATGATTATATTAATATATATATTAATAATACTATTGTGTTATTTTCTATTCCTTCAAATTCAAATTGATTTTATTTGAATTTTGGAAAATGGTTATATTATTTCTATTCTATTCTATTTTTTTATTCTATTCTTTACTATTCTATTTGAATTTCAGAAGATGGTTATAAACTTTCTTTTTAATGCTATTATTTTTGTAATGTATTCTATTCCTTTCTATTCTATTATATTCCATTCTGATCTGTTCTTTTATTTTCTATCCTATTTTGTTCTCTTTTATTCTATTATATTATATTCTTTTATTTTCTGTTATATTCTTTTCTATTCTAGTATATATTTTTTTCTATTCTATTCCTTTATTTTCTATTCTATTTAATTCTCTTTGGAAATTGGAAAAGTATTCGATATCAAAAACTTTTCGAATTCGAATAAACAAAACAAATTCCGAAAACGAATTAAACGGATTCAACGAATTTAACTAAACACATTTTTGTAAATAGCGAATCGAAACAAAACAAAAAAAATTAGTTCTGCACATGTGTAGTTTTTGTGCAGGTTTGCGGCGCTTTCCCACAGAGTTTTATTGCGTTCTGCATTTTTAGTGCACTTTCGGAAAGCGCACTGAAACCACAGAGGATAATAGAACTCTACGGGAAAGCGCAGCTGACCCGCACAAAAAACGCATGTACCCTGCACTGCACCCGCACTGTGGGCGAAGCGCAGCAGGAGCAGTTCAGATTTGGGCGCGTAAGGGCAGGTGACCCCTCCTCCATGTTCCCCTCCTTGTTGGGTGCCAAGTGTCGGTCACCTAGGGGGTGCGAATTACAATAGTAACTAATTTTAAAAGGAATCTGAAATAACAAAGTTAAATTTCAGCCGAAATGTGAATCGAATTTGAAAACGTAATGGAATTTGAAAACAAATTTAAAATACACTATATTGTCAAAAGTATTGGGACGCCTGCCTTTACACGCACATGAACTTTAATGACAGTCTTAGCCCGTAGGGTTCAATATTGAGTTGGCTCTGCCCTTTACAGCTATAACAGCTTCAACTCTTCTGGGAAGGCCGTCCACAAGGTTTAGGAGTGTGTCTATGGGAATGTTTGACCATTCTTCCAGAAGAGCATTTGTGAGGTCAGGCACTGATGTTGGACGAGAAGGCCTGGCTCGCAGTCTCCGCTCTAATTCATCCCAAAGGTTTCCTATCGGGTTGAGGTCAGGACTCTGTGCAGGCCAGTCAAATTCCTCCACCACAAACTCGCTCATCCATGTCTTTATGGACCTTGCTTTGTGCATGGGTCCAAATCATTTGATGGAGGGGGGGATTATGGTGCGGCAGTGGCGGAACTACCGCCATAGCGACCCACGCGGGCGCTATGGGGCCCGGTCATAGTTGCCTTAGTTACCTTTTTTCATGATTTTTCGCTGCCTGCCGCCGCCGCTAGAGGTCCACGGCCGGCCGCCATTTTCCAGAAGACCAGACGAGTTAGAAAGAAATAGATGCAAACAAAGCCTGGGGAATGCCCAGGGAAAAACCAAAGCCTACTTACCACCAGCTCGCAGACAACCAAATGAACCTGTCTAACAGTACGCGTTAAAAACATAGAAAGAGATAGAGCTGCAGCGGCCCTGCCCACCCCCCCGGCCCCCGGCCTGTCTGTCATCTGTGACCTGTTGTGGAAAGGGGTGGGGGGTGGGTGGTGCCGCAGCTCAATTTCTATTGTAGCCGACCGGCTGGGATAAAGAAGGGCTCCAATGGGCGGGGGGGGGACACCAGAGATATAAGGAAGCACTCCGCTGGCTATGGACAGTGACACCTGAGATGTAAGGAAGCACTCCGCTGGGGACACCTGAGATGTAAGGAAGCACTCCGCTGAGGACACCTGAGATGTAAGGAGGCACTCCGCTGGGGACACCTGATATGTAAGGAGGCACGGCACTGGGAACACCTGAGCTGTAAGGAGGCACTCCGCTGGGGACACCTGATATGTAAGGAAGCACTCCGCTGGCTGGGGACAGTGACACCTGAGATGTAAGGAAGCACTCCGCTGGGGACACCTGAGATGTAAGGAAGCACTCTGCTGGGGACACCTGAGATGTAAGGAAGCACTCCGCTGGGGACACCTGAGATGTAAGGAAGCACTCCGCTGGGGACACCTGAGATGTAAGGAAGCACTCCGCTGGGGACGCCTGAGATGTAAGGAAGCACTCCGCTGGGGACACCTGAGATGTAAGGAAGCACTCCACTGGGAACACCTGAGATGTAAGGAAGCACTCCGCTGGGGACACCTGAGATGTAAGGAAGCACTCCGCTGGGGACACCTGAGATGTAAGGAAGCACTCCGCTGGGGACACCTGAGATGTAAGGAAGCACTCCGCTGGGTACACCTGAGATGTAAGGAAGCACTCCGCTGGGGACACCTGAGATGTAAGGAAGCACTCCGCTGGGGACACCTGAGATGTAAGGAAGCACTCCGCTGGGGACACCTGAGATGTAAGGAGCACTCCGCTGGGTACACCTGAGATGTAAGGAAGCACTCCGCTGGGGACACCTGAGATATAAGGAAGCACTCCGCTGGGGACACCTGAGATGTAAGGAGCACTCTGCTGGGGACACCTAAGATATAAGGAAGCACTCCGCTGCCTGGGGACAGTGACACCTGAGATGTAAGGAATAGGGTCCAATATTGAACCCTCCGGACTAAGACTGGGATGCCATTAAGGTTCATTTGCATGTAAAGGCAGGCGTCCCAATACTTTTGGTAATATAGTGTATCACCTCTTCTATCACAAACCCCCATATCCCCCCCACCTATACAAATCCTTCTAAATCACCACTCCTAGAACCCCTCCCAAATTTCCCCACCTAGAACAAGCGTGGTGTAGCGTGGGGGGGTGCGCAGCGGGCCGTGGCCCCAGGCGCAACATTTAGAGGGGCAAAATCCCCTGCTGCCCCCCCAAATTCCCCCACCCAACACACATACCCCCCCCAATCTTCTTGCGGTTCCCCCCCCCCCAACCTCACATGATACCACAGTGCCTAGGGCAGCCTCCCCTCGTGCCCACCAGTTGTCCCAGCCCTGCATGGCAATGTATGGAAAACACATAGAAAGGACCTATGTAGTCCTTCCCAGCCCCAGCAGATCGCACAAGCAGATTTCATTAGAAGAGGAATATTACACTGAATAGATTCTCCGGGTGACTGAAGAGCACTGGGGGTGGGGGTGGGGGAAGCGTCAGGGGTATGTGGCTGGAATATCATCCATGGAAGAGTAACATCGTGAGTTTTAGGAAGACACATACAAGAGCGGCAATTATTACCGCCAGATAGACAGAAGTGCCGAGTTTCGACACGCATGACGGGGACAAGATAAATGTTACTTTTATCACACGGATTAAGGCTGCTTAAGATACCGTGAATATTTCATGCCTGTCGGGCCGTCTGACTTGCCGGCTAAATTTAAGTCTCCGGTTATGAATAAAACAACGCGGCTTCTTCCATTAAAAGCGCATTAACTTCAGAGAACTTCCACGCTCAGACGATGGTGTAGCGCGGTGGAGTTAGACGATGGCGTGGCGCGGTATGGCGTAGCGCGGTAGAGTTAGACGATGGCATAGCGCGGTAGAGTCAGACGATGGCGTAGCGCGGTAGAGTTAGACGATGGCGTAGCGCGGTAGAGTCAGACAATGGCGTAGCATTGTAGAGTTAGATGATGGCGTAGCGCGGTAGAGTTATGCCCCATACACACGGTCGGATTTTCCAATGGAAAATGTGTGATAGGACCTTGTGGGAAATTCCGACCGTGTGTAGGCTCCATCACACATTTTCCATCGGATTTTCCGACACACAAAGTTTGAGAGCTTGCTATAAAATTTCCGATCGTGTGTACACAAATCCGACGCTCAAAGTGCCACGCATGCTCAGAATAAATAAAGAGATGAAAGCTATTGGCTATTGCCCCGTTTATAGTCCCGACGTACGTGTTTTACGTCACCGCGTTCAGAATGATAGGATTTTCCGACAACTTTGTGCGACCGTGTGTATGTAAGACAAGTTTGAGCCAACATCCGTCAGAAAAAATCCTAGGATTTTGTTGTCAGAATGTCCGATCAATGTCCGACCGTGTGTACGGGGCATAAGACGATGGCGTAGCGTTGTAGAGTTAGACGATGGTGTAGCGCGGTGGAGGTAGACGATGACGTGGCGTGGTATGGCGTAGCGCGGTAGAGTTAGACAATGGCGTAGCGCGGTAGAGTTAGACGATGGCGTAGCGTTGTAGAGTTAGACGATGGTGTAGCGCGGTGGAGGTAGACGATGACGTGGCGTGGTATGGCGTAGCGCGGTAGAGTTAGACAATGGCGTAGCGCGGTAGAGTTAGACGATGGCGTAGCGTGGTAGAGTCAGACGATGGTGTAGCGCGGTAGAGTCAGACGATGGCGTAGCGTGGTAGAGTCAGACGATGGTGTACCGCGGTAGAGTCAGACGATGGCGTAGCGCGGTAGAGTCAGACGATGGCGTAGCGCGGTAGAGTCAGACGATGGCGTAGCGTTGTAGAGTTAGACAATGGTGTAGCGTGGTAGAGTCAGACGATGGCGTAGCGTGGTAGAGTTAGACAATGGCGTGGCGTGGTATGGTGTAGCGTGGTAGAGTCAGACGATGGCGTAGCGCGGTAGAGTCAGACGATGGCGTAGCATTGTAGAGTTAGATGATGGCGTAGCGCAGTAGAGTTAGACAATGGCGTAGCGCGGTAGAGTCAGACGATGGCGTAGCGTGGTAGAGTTAGAAGATGGCGTAGCGCGGTAGAGTCAGACGATGGCGTAGCGTGGTAGAGTTAGACGATGGCGTAGCGCGATAGAGTTAGACGATGGCGTAGCATGGTAGAGTTAGACAATGGCGTAGTGTGGTAGAGTTAGACGATGGCGTAGCATGGTAGAGATAGACGATGGCGTAGCGCGATAGAGTTAGACGATGGCGTAGCGCGATAGAGTTAGACGATGGCATAGCATGGTAGAGATAGACGATGGTGTGGCGCGGTAGATTCAGACGATGGCGTAGCGTGGTAGAGTTAGACGATGGCGTAGCGCGGTAGATTCAGACGATGGCATAGCGTGGTAGAGTTAGACGATGGCGTAGCGCGGTAGATTCAGACGATGGCGTAGCGTGGTAGAGTTAGACGATGGCGTAGCGCAGTAGAGTTAGACAATAGCGTAGCGTGGTAGAGATAGACAATGGCGTAGCGCGGTAGAGTCAGACGATGGCGTAGCGTGGTAGAGTTAGAAGATGGCGTAGCGCGGTAGAGTCAGACGATGGCGTAGCGTGGTAGAGTTAGACGATGGCGTAGCGCGATAGAGTTAGACGATGGCGTAGCGCGGTAGATTCAGACGATGGCATAGCGTGGTAGAGTTAGACGATGGCGTAGCGCGGTAGATTCAGACGATGGCGTAGCGTGGTAGAGTTAGACGATGGCGTAGCGCAGTAGAGTTAGACAATAGCGTAGCGTGGTAGAGATAGACGATGGCGTAGCGCGGTAGATTCAGACAATGGTGTAGCGTGGTAGAGTTAGACGATGGCGTAGCTCGGTAGAGTTAGACGATGGCGTAGCGTGGTAGAGTTAGACGATGGCGTAGCGTTGTAGAGTTAGACGATGGCGTAGCGCGGTAGAGTCAGATGATGGCGTAGCGTGGTAGAGTTAGACGATGGCGTAGCGCGGTAGAGTTAGACGATGGCGTAGCGTGGTAGAGATAGATGATGGTGTAGTATGGTAGAGTTAGACGATGGCGTAGCATGGTAGAGTTAGACGATGGCGTAGAGCGGTAGAGTCAGACGATGGCGTAGCATTGTAGAGTTAGAGGATGGCGTAGCGCGGTAGAGTTAGACAATGGCGTAGCGCGGTAGAGTTAGACGATGGCGTAGCGTGGTAGAGTCAGACGATGGCGTAGCGTGGTAGAGTTAGATGATGGCGTAGCGCGATAGAGTTAGACGATGGCGTAGCATGGTAGAGTTAGACAATGGCGTAGCGTGGTAGAGTTAGACGATGGCGTAGCATGGTAGAGATAGACGATGGCGTACCGCGATAGAGTTAGACGATGGCGTAGCGCGATAGAGTTAGACGATGGCGTACCGCGATAGAGTTAGACGATGGCGTACCGCGATAGAGTTAGACGATGGCATAGCATGGTAGAGATAGATGATGGTGTGGCGCGGTAGATTCAGACGATGGCGTAGCGTGGTAGAGTTAGACGATGGCGTAGCGCGGTAGATTCAGACGATGGCGTAGCGTGGTAGAGTTAGACGATGGTGTAGCGCGGTAGATTCAGACGATGGCGTAGCGTGGTAGAGTTAGACGATGGCGTAGCGTGGTAGAGATAGACGATGGCGTAGCGCGGTAGATTCAGACAATGGTGTAGCGTGGTAGAGTTAGACGATGGCGTAGCGCGGTAGAGTTAGACGATGGCGTAGCGTGGTAGAGTTAGACGATGGCGTAGCGCGGTGGAGTCAGACGATGGCGTAGCGTGGTAGAGTTAGACGATGGCGTAGCGCGGTAGAGTTAGACGATGGCGTAGCGTGGTAGAGATAGACGATGGTGTAGTATGGTAGAGTTAGACGATGGCGTAGCGTGGTAGAGTTAGACGATGGCGTAGCGCGGTAGAGTTAGACGAGGGCGTAGCGCGGTAGAGTTAGAGGATGGCGTAGCGTGGTAGAGATAGACGATGGCGTGGCGCGGTAGAGTCTTCTTAGAACAAAAAAGTATCTAAATGTCTCACTTCCATCACATACCCTAAAAACAAGGGTTCTGTTCCCTATTTCTAGGGATGAGATGACCTGCCCTGGGTTCGGTATTGAGCGTTGTTTGGCCAACTTCAAAGAAGTTTGGATGCCGAACCCAAACCCACGTTGGAATCAAACTGTCAAATTAAACCGCCAATTTGGTGTAGCACCCTCATGCATAGGCCAAGGCCATTGTTTTTTTTTTTCATGTGACTCCTTTATAGTTGTAGCACCCTCCTAGAATAGGTTGCTGGAGAGGTTCAGGTAAATTTAGTCCTTTAGCTCCTCTGTAATCACCGGAGCGGTGTGCGATTCCTTTTGGCTGTTCTGGGTCTCACTGGCTGCAGGCTCAACTACTTCCCCTTCCTCCTAGTGGATTCTAGACTGTAGTGGGTTGGAAGAGGCAGACCCTGGGCTTGAATATTCATGTGGTCTCAGACTTCCGAAGACCCGTTATAAATGAAAAGGCGAACGGAGGTTCGCAGTCCAAGGACCACGGCTATGGAACGCTCTACCCGCGGACATCCGCTCGGAAGAAAACCATCTGGCCTTCAGGAAGAAGCTGAAGACCCAGACGGACACTGGCGGCAAAAGCGCCCTGAGGCGATTTAGTTTGCATATGTAGTGCTATACAAGTTATTCATTCATTCATTCACTCTCGGCTAGTCCCTGGGGAAAGAAGATGCCCCGTAGGTGGCTCTCCGGATTACAGAGAATGGCGGGAAAAAGAGAAAAATATCCAGTGAGCAGCAGTTGTGTGGAGGAAAATGCCTTGTTGATGTCAGAGGAGAATGGGCAGACTGGTTCCAGATTTTAGAAAGACAACAGTAACTCCAATAACCTCTCGTTACACCCAAGGTATGCAGAATACCATCTCTGAACGCACAACACATCCAACCTTGAAGCAGATGGGCTACAGCAGCAGATAACCACACCGGGTGCTACTCCTGTCAGCTAAGAACAGCAAACTGAGGCTACAATTGGCACAGGATCACCAAAATTGGACAATAGAAGCTTGGAAAAACTTTGTCTGGTCTGATGAGTCTGATTTCAGCTCCGACATTCAGATTGTGGGGTCAGAATTTGGTTCATGGATCCATCCTGCCTTGTATCACCGGTTCAGGCTGGTGGTGGGGGTGTAATGGTGTGGGGGATGGGATATCACCGGTTCAGGGTGGTGGTGGGGGTGTAATGGTGTGGGGGATGGGATATCACCGGTTCAGGCTCGTAGTGGGTGTGTAATGGTGTGATGGATGGGGTATCACCGGTTCAGGCTGGTGGTGGGGGTGTAATGGTGTGGGGGATGGGATATCACCGGTTCAGGCTGGTGGTGGGGGTGTAATGGTGTGGGAGATGGGGTATCACCGGTTCAGGCTGGTGGTGGGGGTGTAATGGTGTGGGGGATGGGGTATCACTGGTTCAGGCTGGTGGTGGGGGTGTAATGGTGTGGGGGATGGGATATCACCGGTTCAGGCTGGTGGTGGGGATGTAATGGTGTGGGGGATGGGATATCACTGGTTCAGGCTGGTGGTGGGGATGTAATGGTGTGGGGGATGGGATATCACTGGTTCAGTCTGGTGGTGGGGGTGTAATGGTGTGGGGGATGGGATATCACCGGTTCAGGCTGGTGGTGGTGGAGGTGGAGGTGTAATGGTGTGGGGGATGGGATATCACTGGTTCAGGCTGGAGGTGGGGGTGTAATGGTGTGGGGGATGGGATATCACCGGTTCAGGCTGGTGGTGGGGGTGTAATGGTGTGGGGGATGGGATATCACCGGTTCAGGCTGGTGGTGGGGGTGTAATGGTGTGGTTGATGGGGTATCACTGGTTCAGGCTGGTGGTGGGGGTGTAATGGTGTGGGGGATGGGCACGCTTTGGGCCCCTTAGTACCAATTGATCATGGTTTAATCATGACGGCCTACCTGAGTATTGTGGCTTACCATGTCCATCCCTTTATGACTACAGTGTCCCCATCTTCTGATGGCTCCTTCCAGCAGGATAATGCACATGTCACAAAGCTCTAATCATCTCACCACTGGACAATGAGGTCTCTGTACTCCAATGTAGTGTAGTGTAGTAGACAGAGCAGTGGTCAGTGTAGTGTAGTGGACAGAGCAGTGGTCAGTGTAGTGTAGTGGTCAGTGTAGTGGACAGTGTAGTGTAGTGGTCAGTGTAGCATAGTGGACAGAGCAGTGGTCAGTGTAGCGTAGTAGATGGTGTAGTGGTCAGTGTAGTGTAGTGGTTAGTGTAGTGGTCAGTGTAGTGTAGTGGTTAGTGTAGTGGTCAGTGTAGTGTAGTGGTTAGTGTAGTGGTCAGTGTAGTGTAGTAGACAGAGCAGTGGTCAGTGCTGTGTAGTGTAGTGGATAGAGCAGTGGTTAGTGTAGTGTAGTAGACAGTGTAGTAGTCAGGTAGGTCAGTGTAGTGGAGAGTGTAGGAATCAGGTAGGTTAGTATAGTGGTCAGTGTAGTGGTCAGTGTAGTGTAGTGGTCAGTGTAGTGTAGTGGACAGTGTAGTGTTGTGGTCAGTGCAGTGTAGTGGTCAGTGTAGTGGTCAGGTAGGTCAGTGTAGTGGTCAGTGTAGTGGTCAGGTAGGTCAGTGTAGTGGTCAGGTAGGTCAATGTAGTGGTCAGTGTAGTGGTCAGGTAGGTCAGTGTAGTGGTCAGGTAGGTCAATGTAGTGGTCAGTGTAGTGGTCAGTGTAGTGGTCAGTGTAGTGGTCAGGTAGGTCAGAGTAGTGGTCAGGTAGGTCAGTGTAGTGGTCAGGTAGGTCAATGTAGTGGTCAGTGTAGTGGTCAGGTAGGTCAGAGTAGTGGTCAGGTAGGTCAGTGTAGTGGTCAGGTAGGTTAGTGTAGTGGTCAGTGTAGTGGTCAGGTAGGTTAGTGTAGTGGTCAGGTAGGTTAGTGTAGTGGTCAGTGTAGTGTAGTGGTCAGTGTAGTGGTCAGGTAGGTCAGTGTAGTGGTCAGGTAGGTCAGTGTAGTGGTCAGTGTAGTGGTCAGGTAGGTCAGTGTAGTGGTCAGGTAGGTCAGTGTAGTGGTCAGTGTAGTGGTCAGGTAGGTCAGTGTAGTGGCCAGGTAGGTCAGTGTAGTGGTCAGTGTAGTGTAGTGGACAGTGTAGTGTTGTGGTCAGTGCAGTGTAGTGGTCAGTGTAGTGGTCAGGTAGGTCAGTGTAGTGGTCAGTGTAGTGGTCAGGTAGGTCAGTGTAGTGGTCAGGTAGGTCAATGTAGTGGTCAGTGTAGTGGTCAGTGTAGTGGTCAGTGTAGTGGTCAGGTAGTTCAGAGTAGTGGTCAGGTAGGTCAGTGTAGTGGTCAGGTAGGTCAATGTAGTGGCCAGTGTAGTGGTCAGGTAGGTCAGAGTAGTGGTCAGGTAGGTCAGTGTAGTGGTCAGGTAGGTTAGTGTAGTGGTCAGTGTAGTGGTCAGGTAGGTTAGTGTAGTGGTCAGGTAGGTTAGTGTAGTGGTCAGTGTAGTGTAGTGGTCAGTGTAGTGGTCAGGTAGGTCAGTGTAGTGGTCAGGTAGGTCAGTGTAGTGGTCAGTGTAGTGGTCAGGTAGGTCAGTGTAGTGGTCAGGTAGGTCAGTGTAGTGGTCAGGTAGGTCAGTGTAGTGGTCAGTGTAGTGTAGTGGTCAGTGTAGTGGTCAGTTAGGTTAGTGTAGTGGTCAGTGTAGTGGTCAGATAGGTCAGTATAGGAATCAGGCTGGTCAGTACTATTGTAGGAAGGGAAGGGACTCGGGGAGTGTGAAAAGTCCGCAGGTTAGGGGGGTACAAATGACTTGCCTTGCCCCGGGCGCTGACCACCCACACTACACCACTACACTGTGGACCTAATAAAGTGGCGGGTGATTGTGTGAAATGTGTGAACAGACACTTCCATATTAATGGAACAATAATAATCTGCACAGAATGTGGAGCACTGAACTGAGAATGTCTCCATAGATGACCAATATCAGAAAGCGAATAGGCGATCACACTGCGTTGCGTTGATTTGTCTGAAGAGATTATGAAGAACAATCTACATATAAGCAGCCTCTTGGTTGAACGTAGTCAGAGTCGGACACAAACCATTCTTTCTGTATAAATGAAATGAGAGAAATCTGTTGTAAGAATATGAAGTTTACAATCCAGAAGAGTCCATAGATGTCCATAGATGTCCGACATGAACTGAAGTCATTTCCATCACTCGAGCTCCTGAAGGGACAGAGCGCGCTGCGAATCGCAGACCATCCGAGGAATATTATAATTGCAGCGCTGAGCGCCATGTACATGTCCTTATGAATACAAATGAACCCCGTATGCCATGTAATCAGATGAATATGGAATAAATGGCGGCATGAATCATATGCAAGGATTCATGTATCTGTTACTGCCTTAGTTGGATTTATATTAGTTCCAGTCGCCGGCATATAGAAAAAAGAAATGACTTCCTATAATGTGATGGGTGAGAACAATAATAAAAAGGAAAGTTCTATGTGAATACTAAGGGAAGGGGGTCACTCCCCCTGTATATGGGAGATATTTATAGAGGAGGAGAGGAGGAAGGCTTGTTGGGCCATCATCAGTACAGCGCATGGAAACATTGCCTTCCACAGAGTAGAGCTTGGGGGTGGGGTGGCGGGGGAGGTGTGAGCACAGTTGGGTTTCCCAGGGGGGACTGGAACCCATGGATCTTTATGGACATACAGTGCCTGGAAAAAATATTCATACCCCTTGAAATGTTCCACATTTTGTCATGTTACAACCAAAAACGTAAATGTATTTTATTGGGATTTTATGTTATAGACCAACACAAAGTGAATGTGAAAAGTGTGTGTGGGGGGGGGATGAAGTTAGAAAAGGTACAGTACATGGGTCTAATGAGCAGAATGCTATCCAGAGGAAGCTAGAGTGCCGTGGCTAAGGACTACCGTATTTGTGTCACTTGCTAAAGCACCCAGCCAGCCAGGAAACGGGTGACATGACAAAATTGACGGTAGTAAGGGGTGTTATTCTTGGCCCCTTCACTAGCCGGTTTCGCACTTAGCAGGACCGACCCCACAGAGTACCTAGGAACTCAGCCTGGAGTCACAAGAGGAAAAGAGATGTGATAGGGGCCCCAGGAAGAACAAGCATGGAGTTATGGAGAAGTGTGTTTCCTGTATCCAATAGTAACATACTGAACTTTGTCGCTGGGAATGACGTGACGGGACTGCTGCACTGGTGGAGACTGGTACAATATCCGGGGTACCGTCTCAGAAATGCTGCCAACCTGGAAGGAGAACTGTTCTCTAACAGATATTATGTCTGAAGTGCTTAATGTTAACAGTGTAAGAAGTATGGCCACGGATTACAAGGAGTTAACTGTGCAAGTGTACTGCTTGCTTCCAAGTCTGGAGTCCTGCCTTAGTGTTGATTTTACGTAACCGCAGCTCCTGCCTAAGATTCAGGCATTAGCGAGTGCAGTTCCACAGTGTCCCCACTAGGGCGCCTAAAGCCCCACCCACACGCATAGCAAAATGAATGCACCTATACACAGAGTCAGAGCCATGAAGGTGCACATTGGGCACTGGCGTTCTGGTGCCCAGTGGCCTCTCTAAGGCAGTACAGGAAATCAGAAAATTGCTGAGTGGTCGTCAACTCTTGTGATCTGCAACCGGTCCTGCTTCCGCATCTAAACCCTGACCCAGCTTTCTCTGTGACCCTACTTGATCCTGGTCCTCTGTTATCGACTTTGGCTTGTGACTTCATCTCATTATCTGTCTGCTGATTCAGTACTGACTTTGCTCACCTGATGATACTGACCTTGGCCCGACTCCTGACTCTGCCTCTGCTGCCCGATTCTGCCTGCCTGGCCATGCTCCAGGATCCCACCTCTGCAAGTGACTAGAGGGCCCTCTGCAGGGATTCCAGCCCTGTGTAGACCATTCCTGCACAACACAAAGCATCTTCTGGCTGGATTCTTCTACAGGCTCCCATACCACTCCGTGCCCTGCTCTACTCTGCCTTCAACTCTAGGAGGAGTGGAACAGCAGGTGCAAGGGAAGCCCTCTCATCAGCTCAGCCTCCACCAGATACATAGCAGTAAAACCCAACAGGTTATGGTAAAGTGATCCGAAAAGAACCAAAAAGCCTCCAATGAACCAATGCATGGCACTACAGAGCCTTCTTGGAGGAGAAGCTGTCAGGTTTCAGTGGTGGTAGTGAAACCTTGCAGAATGCCAACCTAGGGTTCCACAGGACGCGGAGTCTAAACCCCAGTCTGCTTCTTCACCAGGGGTCCCCTGATGGTGGGTATGGATTTGCAGCAAGCTGGAAACAGGTTGCGGCCCTCAAATACACACAGCTGATGATACAGATAGTGCAGTCAGTGTAGTATACCGTATATAATACAGTGCAGAGTATATAGTGCAGTCAGTGTAGTATATATTACGCAGTGCAGAGTATATAGTGCAGTCAGTGTAGTGTATATAATACAGTGCAGAGTATATAGTGCAGTCAGTGTAGTATATATTACGCAGTGCAGAGTATATAGTGCAGTCAGGGTAGTGTATATAATACAGTGTAGAGTATATAGCGCAGTCAGTGTAGTATATATAATACAGTGTAGGGTATATTGTGCAGTCAGTGTGGTATGTATAATACAGTACAGAGTATATAGTGCAGTCAGTGTAGTATATATAATACAATGCAGAGTATATAGTGCAGTCAGTGTAGTATATATAATACAGTGCAGGGTATATAGTGCAGTCAATGTAGTATATATAATACAGTGCAGAGTATATAGTGCAGTCAGTGTAGTATACACAATACAGTGCAGGGTATATAGTGCAGTCAGTGTAGTATATATAATACAGTGGAGAATATATAGTGCAGTCAGTGTGGTATGTATAATACAGTACAGAGTATATAGTGCAGTCAGTGTAGTATATATAATACAGTGCAGAGTATATAGTGCAGTCAGTGTAGTATATATAATACAGTGCAGGGTATATAGTGCAGTCAGTGTAGTATATATAATACAGTGCAGGGTATATAGTGCAGTCAGTGTAGTATATATAATACAGGGCAGAGTATATAGTGCAGAATTTTTCTGTTTTGGGGTGCTTTTTTTGGGGTGAGTGCGGGTGGCTCGGGAACATGGTGTTTCGTTTTGTGTTTTTAATGAGAGAATGGCTTTAAAGTAGAGGTTGGGCTACCAGAATTTGGAAAGCTCACCAGTGGCATTGCACAAGTACCTAAAGGGTTAAACTCAGTTTCCTTCCCCATCTTGTCACATACGATGCTCATTCCCAAGCCCCCCCCCCCCCCCCAATCCCTCCGAAAACACCTCTGCTCCCCTCCCCGCTTCATCCTCACTCCATTCATCTCCCATTTGTACTGATAACATTTTATTATTCATTTTCCTTCTGAAGCGGCTCCCCTGGTATTTCGTGACATTAGACAGAATCCAGTAATAATCCTTGGCGTTCCACGTCGCGCACGGAAATGGGACGAATGGCTTAGACTCATTCCCAGACTTTTTTTTAAACTCTCTTTAAAAAGGGATAATGTTGGTGACTGCGCGCGCATGCTCGCCATCGGCATAGACTGCGAAATAGGTATTCTTTTCCCCTCGGTAATTCTGGCAGAGATTATGAAAATACCAGTATGGATAAATATATGCTATTGAAAAAATAAAGCGTTAAGGACGTTTTCAGTAAACTCAAAGGGATTATGTGATATTACAACTGGAAAGGGTGGTATTTGCGGGATTATGGCGAATGGCACGGCAAAGCCGAACAATATTGCATCTAAATGTAAATCAATTGGCTGGCTTTTAAAGGAGTCTTCCATTATAATGACTTATGACTTCAGCCAGAATTTTTGTTGTCTTTTAGCTTTGGATAGATCCCCAAAGGGGAAGATTTGCAATCATGTCGAGTTGTGCCACCGCCGCTGTCTGTGTGTAAGCAGCGGTCTTTCTGCAGATGTCCAACGTGCTCCCTGCCCAGTCAGAGCTAGACCTCTCCAAACTGCATAAAGGCTCCTTGCTGATCTGAAGTGTTATTAAACCCTCCATGGAGAAAATACAATGTAGCAGTATTAAAATGTTACTAAACCCAGCACTCTGCATTCACTATATCTGATCTCCCCAGGACTCTGCATTCACTATATCTGATCTCCCCAGGAGCCTGAATTCACTATATCTGCTCTCCCCAGGAGCCTGCATTCACTATATCTGCTCTCCCCAGGAGCCTGCATTCACTATATCTGATCTCCCCAGGACTCTGCATTCACTATATCTGATCTCCCCAGGAGCCTGAATTCACTATATCTGATCTCCTCAGGAGCCTGCACTCACTATATCTGATCTCCTCAGGACTCTGCATTCACTATATCTGCTCTCCCCAGGACTCTGCATTCACTATATCTGATCTCCCCAGGACTCTGCATTCACTATATCTGATCTCCCCAGGAGCCTGAATTCACTATATCTGATCTCCTCAGGAGCCTGCACTCACTATATCTGATCTCCCCAGGACTCTGCATTCACTATATCTGATCTCCCCAGGACTCTGCATTCACTATATTTGCTCTCCCCAGGACTCTGCATTCACTATATCTGCTCTCCCGAGAAGCCTGCAGTCACTATATCTGCTCTCCCCAGGATCCTGCATTCACTATATCTGGTCTCCCCAGGAGCCTGCATTCAGTATATCTGGTCTCCTCAGGACCCTGCAGTCGCTATATCTGCTCTCCCCAGGACTCTGCATTCAGTATATCTGGTCTCCTCAGGACTCTGCATTCACTATATCTGATCTCCCCAGGACTCTGCATTCACTATATCTGTTCTCCCCAGAAGCCTGCAATCAATATATCTGCTCTCCCCAGAACCTTGCAGTCACTATATCTGGTCTCCCCAGGACTCTGCATTCACTATATCTGATCTCCCCAGGACTCTGCATTCACTATATCTGGTCTCCCCAGGAGCCATGTGTGTCTGACATCACGCAGAGCCACCCTGCCCCAAAGCACCCACCCCCCCCATGTTGAGGGCATGTGGCCTGGTATGGTTCAGGGGGGGGGGGCACTCGCTCGCCCCCCCCCCTTTTACTGACATGTGGCCTGGTATGGTTCAGGAGTGGGGGCTTGCTCTCCCCTCCTTCTCCTGACCTGCCAGGCTGCATGCCAGACCCGAAGGGCCTGGTATGGATTGGGAAGGGGGAATCCACGCCGTTTCTTTTTCATTTTTTATAATCTGTATTGCTGGGAGCCGGCAATACATTACACCTGTGAGCAATTTTAAATTACATTTTTTTTCTTTAGAAATGTCATTATTGCTGCGGCATGTTCTATAAATTGTACAGATGCGCCACTTTCCAGGCAGACTAAGGGGACCCCTCACAGGCACATTATTTAAAGGAATATTTAATTTTTATTGTCAGCCTTGTCATTGTCCATCTGTAGCATTGTCCCTGATTGCAGCCTTGTCCCTGATTGCAGCCTTGTCCCCCATTGCAGCATTGTCCCTGATTGCAGCCTTGTCCCTGATTTCAGCCTTGTCCCCCATTGCAGCCTTGTCCCCCATTCCAGCCTTGTCAGTGTCCATAAGTAGTCTGCAGCCTTGCCCTGTGTCGTTTGCAGACATCTGGCATTTAAAAATGGCGCCGCCATTCTCGGCCGCTCTCGGCGGCTCTCACGGAGGCTTTCGGCCATTGTCGGCGGCTCTCACCCGTTCTCGGCGGCTTTCGGACGCACTCGGCTTTCTGCGGCTCACGCGGGACTGCGAGAGCTGCCGAGAATTGCCAAAAGCCGCCGAGAACGGCCGAGAGCTGCCGAGAATGGACTAAAGTGGCCGAAAGCCGCCGAGAATGTCCGAAACCCGCCGAGAGCCGCCAAAGGGCTCACAATTGGTGGGGGATCGGCGTATAATGACTCCTCTATAATGACACTACAGAGCGGCTACCTGAGCAACACGCAGCAGAAGCATCCCCTGCATCCCCCTAGATGTGCGCGCTTTATCCCAGCAGTACCCACTACTACTACTAGAGGTTATAACATTTATTACAGAGGTATTTATAATAGAGCACCGAAAACTTACATAGCAAAAAGACGGAGAGTAGAGAAACCAGCGGCCGGCGCCCTAGGAAGCAGTGCACCCTAGGCGGCTGCCTAGTTTGCCTAGTAGCAGCACCGGCCCTGCACAGATTTATTTGTAAGACATTTCGAAAATAAGTTATCACTTTCCTTCCACTTCACAATTATGTGCCACTTTGTGTTGGTCTATCACATAAAATCCCAATAAAATACATTTACGTTTTTGGTTGTAACATGAGAAAATGTGGGAAATTTCAAGGGGTATGAATACTTTTTGTATATAGACTAATATAAAAATATGCCATGTTACGTGTGTATATATAACCTGAAAAATGTCAGATGATGTGTCGAGGTTAGAATAGAATTATTTATTTGTTCAATGAAGTATCTCCATAAGGCTGAAGTCTTGGCTCTGTGTAGAAGATACAAGTTGTGTGGGATGAGAGGAAGGGAAGCCGGCCCTGAGCTGACAGCCCTAAAGAAAAAAAACCTGAAAGAGAATCCACGATTCCAGGAGCGGACGATCTGGAACAGACGGATTTCTGAGCTCTTGCAGCATTTTCCGCAGCTGTGACATAAATAAATCCCCCCAACCAGCCCGGGTCTAAATAAAACACAAAAAAACACACCGACTGTCCTCTGGACATATACCTGGACTACTCCGCAAGGAACGACTTCTAGAATATTCCTTTAGATTGGCTTTTGGAATCCGGCAGCAATTTAGTAATTGGATGAAAGGTTTAGCACCGGGAAACAGACAAACTTTATATACTACTATATAGATCAGACCAAAATGAGGGACACAGGGGGAGGAAAGGAGGATAGAGGGACTTTGTTCTAAATCCGGGACAGTCCCGCGAAATTAGGGACAGTTGGGAGGTATGGGGACAACCCAACATGTGAAATTCATGGGTTGGTCTCATAAAAACCCTTCCTTTATATATGGGGAGACTTCCTCCTATTCAAGGCCCCTTCCCACAATGTCTTTTTGATTTATTATCAGGGCTTTTTTTTCAGCGGGAACGTGGGGGAACATGGGGGAACGTGGGGGAACGTGGGGGAACGTGGGGGAACGCAGTTCCGGCACCTCCAGCACTGAATGTACTGTGTGTATTGGCAAGGGGTGCTGGGGTGGGCTTGGGCGATCTATTGTTGCTGGAGTGGATCTGTTTTTGAGTGGCGGTCTATTGTTGCTGGGAGGTCTATTGTTGCTGGTGGGGGAATCTATTGTTGCTGGGGGGTCAATTATTGCTGGTAGAGATCTACTATTGACAAAGGGGGGTCTATTGTTGCTGGCTGCTGGAGAGTCTATTGATGCTGGCGGGTGGTATTTTGTTGTGGGGGTCCATTTTTGCTGGTGGGGTCTTTTGTTTTTGATCAAATCTATTGTTGCTGGGGGGGGGGGGGGTGTCTATTGCTGCTGGCTGTGGGGGATCTATTTTACTACTTTTCTTGCTATCATTAACAAATTCTATACAAATTACTTAGCACCACAAAATGATACTTGGCTCTGTATTCTCTAAAAGGGGCAGTACTGGGAGGTGGGTGGGGGATGAAACCAAGGAACGTTGCTCAGGGGTGGGTAGGGGGTGGAGACAAGAAGTGACTCAGAAGGGGAGAGTTCCTGCACCTATTCTCTGAGAAAAAAAGCCCTGGTTATTATGCATGTGCATGAACTCAAATACGTTTGATGCCGTGGTCTTGCAGCATAGTCCAGGACACAGCATTAGCTCTACAGATGGCCAGGATGCAGGACTGTTGGCATGTATGTTATATCCTGCATAGCACCCTCCTAAATAGGCTGCTAGGAAAATTTAGATTTTGCCTTCTGCTGTAACTAGAGAAGCAGTAATTGTTTGGTCTGGTCTATTCGGGGCTTCGCAGGCTGGGAGTTTGATTGCTTCCCCCTGCCTCTAGAAGAAGTTTCTGGAGCTTAGGGAGGGAGGATTCAAATGACCAGCCTGCATATTGAGCGGCGCCTAGCCAGTCCCTGGAGGTGTGCCCAGTTGGTGGCTGGAAGGCTGTTAAATCAGTCTGAAGCCCTGAGGAGATCGTCTTTTTCCCTCCTTGAGGGAATAGATCAGTGAGCTGAGAGGAGGGGGGGGGGGGCTGCTTGTCCCTGGACCCCCTGGGACTGGATGCTGGATCACTTTACAAGAAACTGCACATATGAATTGATCTTGCTCCAGGATTTTGTCAGTAGAGCCTCCTGCTGTGTTGCACCTTAAATCTACTTCATACAGTAGGTTCACCCGGCTGTGAACCTATGGACTGTCCCAATATAGCTATACCTGCTCTGCAAAACTATCTCCAAAATGTTCTCGGTGTTCTTCAGAGCTTACACCACTCTGATAACACTTGCACACCTTATAATCAGTGGGGGCATCTGAAACTCAACCCCATGCCTCTTCACATACAAAACACCCTTAACCCCAGGTCTCACAGCTCAATCCAAGAGACCTTATACAAAAACCCCCCTAAGGATCCAATGCTTTAAAAACACCTTTCCAGGGCTTCAGTCAAGGAGGTCTCTCGTCTACTACTCCAGGGATCCAGTCCTTCCTGACAACTTCCCTGGGCCTCAATCGATGCGCTCTCACTCATACTTCTATATCCAGCCCTCTCTAGCACTTTTCCAAAGCCTCAAACAAGGAGGTCTTAAAAAACACCACTCAGTAAGACCGATACAGTTCTTTCTGCCTTTTTCCTAGGGCATCAGTCCTTGAGATCTCACACATACTACTTATGGTATCCAATTCTTTATGACTTCTTCCTAGAGCCTCTGTCTAGGAGGTCTCATACATACAGTATGTCTCCAGGGATCTAATGCTGTCTAGCACCTTCCCGGGGCTTCAATTCAAAAGTCTTACACATATTTCTCCGGGGATACAATCCTCTCTGACACCTTCCTAGAGCCTCAAATAAGGAGGTCTTACAAATACTTCTCCAGGGATACAATCCTTTCTGACTTCCTCCTAGGCCCTAAATCCAGGAGCTCTCACGTCTCCATGACTCCTTCCTAGGGCCTCAATCCATGCGGTCTCACACATTCTTCTCAAAGGATCCAATCCTTTCTGACACCTTCCTATCGCCTTAATATAGAAGCTTCTGGCACAACTGTCTCCAAAAATCCAACCCTCTCTGACACCTTCCAAGGGTCTCAAATCCAGGAGGTCTCACACAACCATCTCCTGGAATCCAAACCTTTCTGAGTCCTTCCCAGAGCCTCAATCTAGGAGGTCTCACACATACTATTCCATGAATCCAATCCTCTCTGGATTCCAGGTCCTAGAATCAGGAATGCATTTTTCTCTTCTGGTGTGACTACACTCACATGCACACTGCACCTGGTGCCCAATATTCCATCCTCCTCAACCCTCATTCACTCCATTTGCCACCCCACAGACACTTTTGATAGTGCCACTGGAGACAATAGAGCGCGTCACTATGTAAGCGTCACTCTTTGCAGCATTGAGGACTGCCCTCCGCCTATGCCAGAGAAGAAGAGAGAGGACCTGAGGACATCAAGTAACTGGCAAGAAGACTACTGGAAGAAAAATATGTATTAGGGTTGGGGGGACTTTTTTATGTGGAGACCTGCTTTAAAGAGTAAAGAGCAACAGTTTTGTTGAGGAAAAAAACCTTCCCCCTCTGGGTTATCCAGTATGTACATTGCAGGGATTTTAGCAATCTCTGTTGCAGATTCCTACTTTTGTTATTCTGAAGAAGTAGCTGTTTGTTTCTCTGTGTCCATGTGCATGTGAGTGATTTTATAATTATCAATGTGCTGCTGCACCCGCAGGGCTCTAATGAGGAAAGTGTCAGGGTCTGTATCCCTTTAGACGTGATTTCCCTTTGGGGGTATCTTACCAAAAATTTAAATGATTTGCAGGGGATGCCCAAAATCTGGCTTGTATCTTAGTGCAGACTTCTAGGAAAGTCAGTGAGCCAATCACACAAGCAGGAAATGACATTTCTGGGGGGTGTTCTGTATACCATCTGTGCACAGAGCACCTCCAGGTGGCCAAATTGTATTTTACAGAAAATTACTGCAGCTGCACATTTAAAAATGAAAGGTCATTTTTAAACATTCAATTACAATAAGACTTGTGTAGCAATTGTACAGTGCTGTGAAAAAGTATTTGCCCCCTTCCGCCTGCCCCCTTTGTCTTATCAGTCTACAGAATTTTTGCCCAAAAGTCTTGGGGGTCATCAAGATGTTTTTTTTAGCAAATGTGAGACGAGCCTTTGTGTTCTTTTTGGTCAGCAGTGGCTTTGGCCTTGGAACTCTCCCATGGAGGCCATTTTTGCCCAGTCTCTTTCTTATTGTTGAATAATGAACACTGACCTTACCTGAGGTAAGTGAGGCCTGCAGGTCTTTAGATGTTGTTCTGGGTTCTTTTATGACCTCCTGGATGAGTCGTCGTTGTGCTCTTGGAGTCATTTTGGTAGGCCGGCGACCCATAGGAAGGTACACCACTGTTCTAAATTTTCTCTATTTGTAGATAATGGCTCTCACTGCGGTT
Source organism: Lithobates clamitans (assembly GCA_037952925.1). Lineage (NCBI taxonomy): Eukaryota > Metazoa > Chordata > Amphibia > Anura > Ranidae > Lithobates > Lithobates clamitans. Next base: position 330,018 of record JBBGZY010001930.1, read on the forward strand.
CGCTGGAGTCCCAAAGCCTTACAAATGGCTTTGTAACCCTTTTCTAGCCTCATAGATGTCAGTTACTTTGTTTCTCATCACTTCTTGGATTTCTTTAGATCGTGGCATAATGTGTTGCTTTTTGAGATCTTTCATCGTGCCTCACTTTGTCAGACAGCTTCCATTTAAGTGACTTCTTAATTCAACGGGTCTGGCAGTAGTCAGGCCTGGGTGTGGCAAAGGAAATTTAACTTTCCAAAAAAATGTGGATAATCACAGTTCATTCATGATTTAGCAAGGGGGGCAATAACTTTTTCACACAGGGCCAGGCAGGTTTGGACAGCTTTTTTCCCCTAAGGCTATGTTCACACTTATCCGACACGAAAGCCGCACGGCTTCTGATCTGGCTTTGCCCTGCGACTTCATGTCCGACTTCCATACGACTTCAATGGACAGGATCTGACTTTGATCCGACTTTGAGATGATTGCGACTTGTCCTTTGACCAATCAAAACAATTCCTTTGCTTCTGGTATGAAGAAAACCTCACGCCGAATTTATAAAAAAAAACAGTGCGGGGTCACCTCCCCCAGATCCATACCAAGCCCTTTGAGTTTGGTATGGATTTTGAGGGGGAACCCCACGCCAACATTTAAAAAAAAAATGGCATGGCCCCCCCCTCCAAGACCATACCAGACCCTCGGCCTGGTATGGATTTTAAGGGGAAACCCCATGCCAAAAAATACCCCAAGAAAAAGCATCCAAAACCCATTCCAGACCCTTATCTGAGCACACAGCCTGGCAGGCCAGAAAGGGGGGGGCGTTCTCCCTCCTGAACCATACCAGGCCACATGCCCTCAACATGGGGGGGGGTGCTTTGGGGCAAGGGGGCTCTGCGTGATGTCCGACACACATGGCATCAGCAGGGGGGCTCTGCGTGATGTCAGACACACATGGCATCAGAAGGGGCGGAGTCACCCGGTTACATAACTGTGTGGCCCCGGGGACAAGGGCTTCTTCCCCACAAACCCTGGGCTATGGTTGTAGGGGCCTGTGGGCAGGGGGCTTATCAGAATCTGGAAGCCCCCCTTTAACAAGGGCGCCCCCAGATCCCAGCCCCCCCATGTGAATGAGTATGGGGTATTGTACCCCTATCCATTCTCAAAAAAAAAAGAAGTGTAGTGTTACAAAAAACAAAGGCGGTTTTTAACAAGTCCTTTATTAAAAGTGAAGAATGTCATCCCCCCATGCGGGAGACAAACAGACAGAAGGATGGGGGTGCGACGATCAGAGGCCTCCTTACCTTAGGAGGCAGATGACGAGTCCCGGGATGAATCTCTGATCTCCCCTCCTCCTCCTTCCTCCACGTCTGAGGCGGCAGGGAGTGCTGGATGGAGCTGCGAGTGAGCCGGCCCTGGAAGAGGGAGCCGAGTCCCCGCTGGAGCGGACTGCTGGCGGAGCTGCTCCCTGACTCTTCCAAGCTGGGGTGCCGGTGTGCCAGAAACCATGAACTCAGGCCAAGACAGAAGTACAGTTAAATCACACTTGTTTAATAATAAAATTATAAAGAACAAGCATAGTCAAAACATAGCCAAAGTTCATGAATGGATAGTCAGCCAAGCCAGAAGTCAGGGATCAATGTAGTGGAACAACAAGCAGGATCTGGAGCCAGAAGGGATGTCAGCAAAGCCAGTCTTGAAGAGGATCGCAGGTGAAAGTTTCTGTGATGTTGACCAAGGCGAAGGCAGAGCTCCTGTGGACTGGACGGCTTAAGTGGGCAGGACTGACGAGCAGGATCATCAACAGCTGAGTGACTGTGAAGATATAGGAGCTGGCAATTAGCCGACAGCTGAGCGGCCAGCTCAGAGAAGGAAGGGCTGAGCCCAGCCCTGACATGGTGCTTCTCCTCAAGGCCGAACAGGAAGTGGGTCCTAATAATCCCTGGCCAATTGGGTCCCAGGACCTGCTTCCTGATTGGCCAGGAGGAGGATCAGAAGAGACAATTCAATATTTTCACACAACTGGGTGGGCTCAGGGCGCAGTACTCTGCGCCCTGAGGCCACCCTTTTTTTTAAGCCATTTAGAGCCTCAGGCTGTAATCATGTGCTTAAAAAAAAAAAAACCCATTGGAATCCATGCGTCCGGCGCTCCACATGTAGATTAGGGTGAGTAAGGGGGGCGGTGCCCCTGCGCCCCCTATGGACGAGCCGCCACTGCCTTTAAGTGAACGAAAAATAGAAGATAAAGCCATCAATAGAATTGACTATCCGTATCTGTAACTACCTCTTGTTTGGGTATTTTATTGATGTCACATTGTTACTTTTTATTGCACTTTATGAGCAAAAAAACCACCAGCAGAATCCTATTTATTATACAATCAGCTTATCTTCTGAGTTTCCATCCATCAGAGAGTCATTTTATCTTCAACGCGTCTATAAAGAAATGTATTCCTTTGCCCCCCCAACGTCTAATATTTAACAAATCGCCTCTTTCCTCTCCTTTCTCATCATCAAAAACTTATCTGACAAACCGCCATAATACATGATCGTTTCACGCTTCTTTTTTTTCCCCTGAAAGGGGAAATATTTACCCGACTTCATTAAATTCCACAATTTTTGGCACCTGGCTAACATTTTGCAATGCTGGATGGCTCAACGGTGAATCATTCACAGCTCTGAAAATCTAGACGATCTTTTGGGACAATCAATAGACAATTTGCCTGCGCAGCACCTCTGCGGAATACACCCCCTTGTCTGATCTGGAAAACAATATTGATGTTTTTGTTGCTGTTTTAACGGGAAATGTTAAGTTGTTTCAAAGTTGGCACCACTGAAGTGTTTTTTTTTTTTTCATTTAATTTTTTACTGGTTGATGTTCTGAGATTTGAACGCGCTGATTATTTTCCTAACCGCCTTTGTTGTCACTGGAAATATGAATGGCTTCACTGACAGCCTCCCAAACAATAGGGAATAAATAATTTACAGTTTGCTTTATTTATTGTGAAGTTTTAGCCAGGAAATTAATGTTCTCCGCTCCAGGCTGCTGTTTATTTGGTATACACACTGGTATATAATGTTTGCAAATCTCTGAATTTTAAAATCTTTTTAAGGTTTGTGTCGCGGCATACAATGCATCCGGAAAGTATTCACAGGGCTTCACTTCTTCCACATTTTGTTACATTACAGCCTTATTCCAAAATGGATTAAATTCTTTATTTTCCCTGAAATTCTACAAGCAATCCCCCATAATGACAACGTGAAAGAGGTTTGTTTGAAATCTTTGCAAATTTATATAAAACTAAAAAAGGAATCCCATGTACAGAAGTATCACAGGCTCCTCCCATGTACATAAGTATCATAGACTCCTCCCATGTACATAAGTATCACAGGCTCCTCCCCATGTACATAAGTATCACAGACTCCTCCCATGTACATAAGTATCACAGGCTCCTCCCATGTACAGAATTATCACAGGCTCCTCCCATGTACATAAGTATCACAGGCTCCTCCCATGTACATAAGTATCACAGACTCCTCCCATGTACATAAGTATCACAGGCTCCTCCCCATGTACATAAGTATCACAGACTCCTCCCATGTACATAAGTATCACAGGCTCCTCCCATGTACAGAAGTATCACAGGCTCCTCCCATGTACATAAGTATCACAGACTCCTCCCGTGTACATAAGTATCACAGACTCCTCCCATGTACATAAGTATCACAGGCTCATCCCATGTACATAAGTATCACAGACTCCTCCCATGTACATAAGTATCACAGGCTCCTCCCATGTACATGAGTGTCACAGACTCCTCCCATGTACATAAGTATCACAGGCTCCTCCCATGTACATAAGTATCACAGGCTCCTCCCATGTACAGAAGTATCACAGGCTCCTCCCATGTACATAAGTATCACAGACTCCTCCCGTGTACATAAGTATCACAGGCTCCTCCCATGTACATAAGTATCACAGGCTCCTCCCATGTACATACCTATCACAAACTCCTCCCATGTACATAAGTATCACAGGCTCCTCCCATGTACATAAGTATCACAGGCTCCTCCCATGTATATAAATATCACAGGCTCCTCCCATGTACATAAGTATCACAGGCTCCTCCCATGTACATATATATCACAGCCTTTGCTCAATACTTTGGTGAAACTCCTTTGGCACCAATTACAGCCTCAAGTCTTGTTGAGTATGATGCTACAAGCTTGGCACACCTATTTTTGGGCAGTTTCTCTCATTCTTCTTTGTAGGACCTCTCAAGCTCCATCAGGTTGGATGGGGAGGGTCGGTGTACAGCCATTTTCAGATCTCCCCCAGAGATGTTCAATTGAGTTCAAGTCTGGGCTCTGGCTGGACCACTCAAGGACATTCACAGAGTTGTCCCGGAGCCACTCCTTTGTTATCTTGGCTGTGTGCTTAGGGTCGTTGTCCTGTTGGAAGATGAACCTTCGTACCAGTCTGAGGTCCAGAGCGCTCTGGAGCAGGTTTTCATCAAGGATGTCTCTGTACATTGCTGAATTAATCTTTTCCTTCATCCTGACTAGTCTCCCAGTTCCTGCCGCTGAAAAATATCCCCACAGCATGATTCTGCCACCCCCATGCTTCACTGTAGGGATGGTATTGTCCAGGTGATGAGCGGTGCCTGGTTTCCTCCAGACATGAAGCTTACAATTCAGGCCAAAGAGTTCAATCTTTGTTTCATCAGACCAGAGAATTTTGTTTCTCATTGTCTGAGAGTCCTTCAGGTGCCTTTTGGCAAACTCCAGGTGGGTTGTCATGTGCCTTTTACTGAGGAGTGTCTTCCGTCTGGCCACTCTACTATACAGGCCTGATTGGTGGAGAGCTGCAGAGATGGTTGTTCTTCTGGAAGGTTCTCCTCTCTCCACAGAGAAATGCTGGAGCTCTGTCAGAGTGACCATCGGGTTCTTGGTCACCTCCCTGACTAAGGCCCTTCTCCCTATCACTCAGTTTGGCCAGACGGCCCGCTCTAGGAAGTGTCCTGGTGGTTCCAAACTTCTTCCATTTACAGATGATGGAGACCACTGTGCTCATTGGGACCTTCAATGCTGCAGAAATGTTTCTGTACCCTTCCCCCGATCTGTGCCTCCATACAATCCTGTCTCCGAGGTCTACAGACAATTGCTTGGACTTCATGGCTTGGTTTGTGCTCTGACATGCACTGTTACCTGTGGGACCTTCTATAGACAGGTGTGTGCCTTTCCCAATCATGTCCAATCAACTGAATTTACCACAGGTGGACTCCAATCAAGTTGTAGAAACATCTCAAGGATGATCAGTGGAAACAGGAGGCACCTGAGCTCAATTCTGAGTGTCATGGCAAAGATGGCTAAAGATACTTATGTACATGGGAGGAGCCTGTGGTACTTATGTACATGGGAGGAGTCTGTAATACTTATGTACATGGGAGGAGCCTGTGATACTTATGTGCATGGGAGGAGCCTGTGATACTTATGTACATGGGAGGAGTCTGTGATACTTATGTACATGGGAGGAGCCTGTGATACTTATGTACATGGGGGAGCCTGTGATACTTATGTACAGGGGAGGAGCCTGTGATACTTATGTACATGGGGGAGCCTGTGATACTTATGTACATGGGAGGAGCCTGTGATACTTATGTACATGGGAGGAGCCTGTGATACTTATGTACATGGGAGGAGCCTGTGATACTTATGTACATGGGAGGAGCCTGTGATACTTATGTACATGGGAGGAGTCTGTGATACTTATGTACATGGGAGGAGCCTGTGATACTTATGTACATGGGAGGAGCCTGTGATACTTATGTACATGGGAGGAGCCTGTGATACTTATGTACATAGGAGGAGCCTGTGATACTTATGTACATGGGAGGAGCCTGTGATACTTATGTACATGGGAGGAGCCTGTGATACTTATGTACATGGGAGGAGCCTGTGATACATATGTATATGGGATTTTTTTTTCCTTTTTTATTTTCAATACATTTGCAAAGATTTCAAACAAACTTCTTTCACGTTGTCATTATGGGGGATTGTTTGTGGAATTTTGAGGAAAATAATGAATTTAAACTATTTTGGAATAAGACTATAACATACAAAATGTGGAAAAAGTGAAGCACTGTGATTGCTTTCCAGATGCACTGTACATAATCATGCTGTGATACCATCAGATTTAAAGCATCAGATAACAAGAGAAAAAGATAAAATAACAAAACTACATTTTATTGCACTATTCACGTTTGATCCAGAGATTTCCCTGCAGTACTTTTTTCTGCCACTAGATGTCCTCAGTCTGATGGCCAGCATCATTCAATATTCTTCCTCTGATCCCAGGTCATTCTAGACCTGCCCCCAGCCTGGGACTGGGACCTTTGTTCTGTTGTTCAAACACAAGCAATAAGACCTTTCAAGGCAGAGACTGTGACCTAAAGAAAGTGTTCCATGGTGCCGCAGTGATTGGTGGTCATGGTGAAAGGTGGGTGTTCCTAAAGTGCATTTATGGTGGCAAACCTTCACATCTTCTAACATCAGTTTTTTTCCTGCTCTTGGTATTCAGTCACATTGCATCTCAGAGTCGCAAAGAAAGTAGATACTAGAAGACTTACCTCTGCCAGAGAGCAGGTAGGTATATAATGTTCAATGTGTGCCACTAATGGCTGGGCCAATTAATGTCTGAATGGTGAAGTATCTCCACCCCAACATGTCTGATTACTAATGGTCCACAGGGGCAAATGTTCTCCTGCCCACTGGCCCCGTCCACCCCGAAATCAAACCAGGTAGAAATGACTTATACTTGAGATCCTTCCCCGCCCACTAGGATGCAGGAAAATGTCATTTAGGTATAGCCGACTAGGTTAGATGCAAGGCTGCAGGTAAAAATAGCAAACAGTTGGCTGATTTGCAATTTACCTTTTTATCCTGCACATTTACATTTCTTCAATACAGCATGGAAGTTTTGACAGTTTTGTATTTAAAAAAAAAAATAATAGAGTATTAGCTGGAATTCCCCTTTGACCCCTATGAAGGCAAATAACACACTCCGTGTATTGTGTCATTTAAACACTTAGATGTTTCTTTTTGTCTCCCTACAGATTTCAATCAGGGAACTTTCTGTTTCCTTGATTTTATTAGATGGACTTCTTATGAGATTTATTTTTTATTTTTTTGCTGCCTTTGATTGTGTTCTGCTTAGTCTGTTCCCAAAAGGACCGAAGTGTTAACTATCCTCATCCAAAAACACTTCTCAGACAGGATTTTTTTTTTTTTAATCTATGGATATTTTTTCCTGAAATCTTTATTGATTTATAGAGGCGGTGCTCTTAGTTATAGCTCAATTATTTATATCTACAATTAAATATTCTTGTTGATCTTGTATAACATTGTCTTCTGAGGGGAGATTCAATACGTGTCACTTCTCTGGAAGATAAATATTTGAGGAAAGACATGAGGTTTGTATAAGGAACTCTTCTCTACTTCTTTTCCTGCCTTCTTCCCCTCTCTACCTTCTTTCCTTCTTTCCTTCTCTTGCTTTCTTTCTTCCCTTCTTTCTTTCTTTCTTTTTCTTTCTTTCTTTCTTTCTTTCTTTCTTTCTTTCTTTCTTTCTTTCTTTCTTTCTTTCTTTCTTTCTTTCTTTCTTTCTTTCTTTCTTTCTTTCTTTTCCTTTATCTTTCTTTCTTTTTTTCTTTCCTTTCTTTCTTTCGTTCCTTTCTTTTTTTTTCTCTTTCTTTCTTTCTTCCTTTTTTCCTTTTTTCCTTTCTTTCTTTTCTTTCTTTGCTTTCTTTTCTTTCTTCCAACCTCTGCAGGGCTCATCTACACTTTCTTTGACTTTACCACACATTAAAGTGCTTCCTGCTTCAACATGCTTTTTTGATGTGTTTTCGATGCTTTAATGCAGCTTGGCAAATGCCCTGTGTGTTTTGATTTTATATTTGTATTAAAGGGGACCAGTAGAACCCCGGCTCATTAGTACCCCCATTTAGCAGATCCCCAGCTTATTAGTACCCTCATTTAGCACCTTCACCTTCCTGCTGCTCCGCCCTGCACACCAGATATGACGTCTGCACCAAACACTCCCAGAAAATATACATATGAACCACAAGTGACTGCTGATAACATCTTTCCAGTTCACTCGTTGGTTTCCCAGTGCGTTTTGGAATATCAAATTCCTGCAATACCTCCAAAACAAAGTTAAGCTAACAAAAAAAAGACTCTCAAAAGCTACAGGTGCTGTTAGCGAGCGTTGTCATAGACTTCTATGGAGGCTTTGGAGACACTTTGAAGCACCAAGGAAGCTGCATTTCCAATTGTGATAAGAAGCCTCTGTCAGAGGCGTCTTACCACGTGATCAGCTGTGACCAATCACAGCTGATCATCGTGTGAACCAGGAAGAGCCGGTAAACGGCATTCCTCGGTTCGCGCTGACAGGGAGAGCCAATCAGTGGCTATCCCTGTCAGAGGGGGGGGGGGGGTCTGTGCTGATAATCAGCACATTGATTATCAGCACAGCCCCCTCAGATGTGCCAATCACATGCCAATAAGTGCCCAGCAGTGTCCCCATAATAAAAAGACTGCCAGTGCCCACCACAGTGCCAATCAGTGTCCACCACAGTGCCAATAAGAACCCACCACAGTGCCAATCAGTGCCCATTGCAGTGCCAATCAGTGCCCAGCAGTAATACCTGTCAGTAACACATCAGTACCTCATCATCAGTGCTGCCCATCAGTGCCAATCAGTACCACCTATCAGTGCCAATCACAGCCGCCTGTCAGTGCCCATCAGTGCTGCCTATCAGTGCCCATCAGTGTTGCCTATTGGTGCCCATCAGTGCCGCCTATCAGTGCCCATCAATTCTACATGTCAATGCCACCTTATCAGTGCCGCCTCATCATTGCCCATCAGTGCCACCTCATTAGTGCCCGTCAGTTAGAGGGGGAAAAAAAATTTATGACAGAAACTGAGAAAAACTTTTTTATTTTCAAAAATTTTGGTCTTTTTTAGTTTGTTTAGCAAAAAATAAAAACCCCAAAGGTGATCAAATACCACCAAAAGAAAGCTCTATTTGTGGAAAGAAAATGATAAAAATGTAGTTTGGGTACAGTGTTGTATGACCACGCAATTGTCCTTCAAAGTGTGACAGCGCTAAAAGCTGAAAATTGTCCTGGGCAGGAAGGGGCGAAAGTACCTGATATTGAAGTGGTTAAACTGCGGGCGGTCCGATTTCAGATAGAAGTGGTCTCTGCGGCAGATTCGCCGCAAGATCACTTTTATCGGCAGAGGGTGAGGTGCCCCCGCCGCTCCGCGTTGCTCCTCGTCGCTCCTCGCCGCTTACTGGAGCCGTCGGTAGCGGCGGAGACGATCGTGTCCTTTCCTCTCTGGGGAAAGATGGCCCCCCACTCGACTCCATACCATTGAATGACGGAAGTGATGTCAAACGTCACTTCTGCCCAATGGTCTTAAAGGGGAATTTTTTTTCTTTTTTTTTTTAAAGACATTTTTTTTTAAATTGCTTTTTTTATTTAATTGCTTTTAAGTATAAATGTGAGATCTGAGGTCCTTTTGATCCCATACCTCACATTAAAGAAGTCCTGTCATGCTTTTTTTCTATTATAATGGATGTTTACACTCAAATTTTTTTTTTTTTAAGACAGTGTTAAAAAAAAAAAAAAAAAAGTAAAACAAATGTAGCATCCTTGTCCCTAGAATAGGGCTACAGGTACATTTAGTTGTGCTGGGTGGTAGTTAGCCTGGCTAATTTGTAGTGTTTAGTGATTACATGACGTCTGTTCTAAGTTGTGGCTTCTTGTCACGTACCTGGTGGAGATCGAGCTGTAGAGAGGGCTTCTCTTGCACCTCCTGTCCAACGCCCCTGATAGAGATGACAGGGAGTGAAGGACACAGAGAGTCACGAGGGCCGGTATAGCAGGTGGCACCAGCTGAGCCTTGACAGGAACCCGATGGCTGTAGATCACCGGACAGGCACTAGGAACTGGAACTCTGTGTTGCTGGATCAGCAGGCAGAAGCGTAGCAGGAACATATGCCAAGGGGGGTCATCGACAGCCGGGCAGAGCAGGTACAGGAACGCAGGGGCGGATCCAGGGGGGGGGCAACGGGGCAATTGCCCCCTCCGAGAAATGCGGGTGAGTGACTGTGAGAGAGAGCCGCTGTGCGGCTCCGGGAGTGAAAAAGCCGCTACGCGGCTCCGGGAGTGAGAGAGCCGCTGTGCGGCTCCAGGAGAGACAAAGCCGCTGGGCGGCTCCGGGAGTGACAGAGCCGCTGGGCGGCTCCAGGAGTGACAGAGCCGCTGGGCGGCTCCAGGAGAGACAGAGCCGCTGGGCGGCTCCAGGAGTGACAGAGCCGCTGGGCGGCTCCAGGAGTGACAGAGCCGCTGGGCGGCTCCAGGAGTGACAGAGCCGCTGGGCGGCTCCAGGAGTGACAGAGCCGCTGGGCGGCTCCAGGAGTGACAGAGCCGCTGGGCGGCTCCAGGAGAGACAGAGCCGCTGGGCGGCTCCAGGAGTGACAGAGCCGCTGGGCGGCTCCAGGAGTGACAGAGCCGCTGGTTTGTACAGTCCATGTGTTTGTAGGCGGGCTGCTGGGCCAATCAGGGAGCCGGCGGGCGGGGGAGCAGAGAGATGACATCATCTCTCACTGCCCGGCGCCTGCCCTGCATCCCTGCAGTTCCCCCCTCATCATGCAGGCAGCTGCGGCAGCAGAGAGATTACACCATCTCTCTGCTGCCTGTCTCTGGGACACAAGAGACCACCTTAGCAGGTGGCAAGTGACAATCTTCATCTGGTGACAGGCGACGTGGCAAGTGACAATCCGCAACATGTGGCAGGCGACGTGGCAAGTGACAATCCGCAACATGTGGCAGGCGACGTGGCAAGTGACAATCTGCATCTGGTGACAGGCGACGTGGCAAGTGACAATCCACAACATGTGGCAGGCGACGTGGCAAGTGACAATCTGCATCTGGTGACAGGTGACACGCTCGGGGCTCCCACTGATTCTGCATTATGGTGAGTTAAACTATTTAATTTTTTATAACAATGTAATAATAGTAATAATGCGCTTCAATCATCCTGACACCATAACAACCATGGTGCCGTGATGATTGAAGCGCTAACACCAGCCATTTCCCCGATAGATGTACCCCAAAAAAATATATTTTCTGGCAGTGCCCCTCCCGAGACTAGACTCTGGATCCGCCCCTGCAGGAACGTGAGACTGAAGCTAAGACAGGATACAGGCCGGGTTCAGTACACAATCGGGCAGCGAGGTACAGGAGCATAAGACAGGAGCAGAGTCAAACACAAGCCAAGGTCACAGGCAGACGGAAGCCCAAAGGAAGATGCAGGTGAAGCCGGGTCAAACAAAGGTAACTGGAACAGATCAAGGCATGGGTTACCAGGAACAAGCTGAAAGACCAGCAATGTGTGTGTGTCATTAAATAAAACTAATATATAATTGCGCTACTACAAAAAATAAAATAATAAACTTGTAGCTGCCAGCATTAAACAGTGTGGTAAACTGTGCAGTGAAGAGATGTAAATAGTTAACAAATGCAGCGCTAAATAAAATAAATAAGAGGATGATAAACTCATATCCTGTATACAAATATTGTGTATGGTGGTTACTACAAATATTGTTTATAAACCAAAATAAACATAGTAAACAGACAGTCCCAAACGACTGACAAAAGTGTCCATGGTTACATATAGTTACATAGTTACATAGTAGGTGAGGTTGAAAAAAGACACAAGTCCATCAAGTCCAACCTATGTGTGTGATTATATGTCAGTATTACATTGTATATCCCTGTATGTTTCGGTCATTCAGGTGATTATCTAATAGTTTCTTGAAGCTATCAATGCTCCCCGCTGAGACCACCGCCTGTGGAAGGGAATTCCACATCCTTACCGCTCTTACAGTAAAGAACCCTCTACGTAGTTTAAGGTTAAACCTCTTTTCTTCTAATTGTAATGAGTGGCCCTGAGTCTTATTAAACTCTCTTCTGCGAAAAAGTTTTATCCCTATTGTGGGGTCACCAGTACAGTATTTGTAAATTGAAATCATATCCCCTCTCAAGCGTCTCTTCTCCAGAGAGAATAAGTTCAGAGCTCACAACCTTTCCTCATAACTAAGATCCTCCAGACCCTTTATTAGCTTTGTTGCCCTTCTTTGTACTCGCTCCATTTCCAGTACATCCTTCCTGAGGACTGGTGCCCAGAACTGGACAGCATACTCCAGGTGCGGCCGGACCAGAGTCTTGTAGAGCGGGAGAATTATCGTTTTATCTCTGGAGTTGATCCCCTTTTTAATGCCAATACTCTGTTTGCTTTGGTAGCAGCAGCTTGGCATTGCATGTCATTGCTGAGCCTATCATCTACTAAGACCCCCAGGTCCTTTTCCATCCTAGATCCCCCCAGAGGTTCTCCCCCCAGTCTATAGATTGCATTCATATTTTTGCCACCCAAATGCATTATTTTACATTTTTCTACATTGAACCTCATTTGCCATGTAGTTGCCCCTCCCCCATTAATTTGTTCAGATCTTTTTGCAAGGTTTCCACATCCTGCGGAGAAGTTATTGCCCTGCTTAGCTTAGTATCGTCCACAAATACAGAGATTGAACTGTTTATCCCATCCTCCAGGTCGTTTATAAACAAATTAAATAGGATTGGTCCCAGCACAGAACCCTGGGGAAGCATATGTGGATGAATAAAAATTCATCCACATATGCAGTGCAGTGTTCTTTAAGTGAAAAAAGACAAAAGACGAGCGTGAATGATGCTTCCAATTCAGAAAGAAATCTTCATGTATTCGGAATCAATATATGAATGGCAGAAGTGGATACTCTTACCGGAAGAGGTGGACACAATCACCATACAGTGGAGTGTCACACAAGCTTTAAGGATCAATCGATCCCAGGGGTGCTTTGCTGGAAGGCACTGGTGGTAGGTTCCATCTAGGACAACCGTGGCTGTAGGGTGATGTGCGGATCCACAGTGGATGGATAGATGACCTTCAGAGGAAGCAGACTGCTGGGGGAGACGACTTCCACCCCATGGAAGTTCAGTTCATAAAGGAAGAAATAATCTCCACATAGGGCATGAATCCGGTATATAAAAGGTTATTTTATTAAGAAAGTGCCAGAAAATTCTTGACAAGCACTGAATAAATGGGAAAAAAGTGATCACAAAATAACTATAGAATCGCGTGGTGACAAGACATCAAAAGCTTCAGCGGCCCAACATGTTTCGGACAATGGTCCTTCAACTGGGGAATTTTTTCTTTCTTTATGAACTGAACTTCCATGGGGTGGAAGTCGTCTCCCCCAGCAGTCTGCTTCCTCTGAAGGTCATCTATCCATCCGCTGTGGATCCGTACATCACCTTACAGCCACGGTTGTCCTAGATGGAACCTACCACCAGTGCCTTCCAGCAAAGCACCCCTGGGATCGATTGATCCTTAAAGCTCGTATGACACTCCACCGTATGGTGATTGTGTCCACCTCTTCCGGTAAGAGTATCCACTTCTGCCATTCATATATTGATTCCGAATACATGAAGATTTCTTTCTGAATTGGAAGCATCATTCACGCTCGTCTTTTGTCTTTTTTTCACTTAAAGAACACTGCACTGCATATGTGGATGAATTTTTATATCACCATGGACACTTTTGTCAGTTGTGTGTGTCATTGCTCGGTTTAAATAGGCTGTCTAGCGCCAGTGTGTGCACGTCTGTGCGTGTGTGCGCCTGCTCGCGCCCACGCGCGGTCACGCATGCACCAATACATGTTTCTCCTTGTGCACACACTTGTGCCCGCGCCTTTGCGTCAATGCGCGTTTGTTAACCGGACTTCTCTTACACTTCTTCCTTCTGTCAGTAGGTGGTGCTGCTGCCTTTGACATTAGAGTGTCAAATCAGCCAATCATATTTGTGGCTAAGCATGCTGGGAAAGGCTATTTAATGGAAAGAAGTCAGGTGATCAGGGTCAGTGTTCCCGTCCAGGGCTTTGGCTTGGGTGGATGTGTGAAAAGTTCCTGGCTGCTGGCCCTGAGGCCTATCCAGGTGGCTTCCGGCTGCTAGGCCTCTCTGGGGCCTATCCGGGTGTTCAAGTTCCTGATTAGGAAAGCCTGCTAAAGATCCGTAACGATTCTAGAGGGATGGAGTTCTAAGGAAAAACCAGAGAGAGGACCCTTCATGAGTAGGAGGCTGTGAAGTGGGCAGGGAGGACTTCAAGAGAGAACTCATTCAAGGGAATCAGTGCATGGAGCAGTGAGTAAAGTTCAGTTACTATAGGAGACAGACTGTCCTACAAGGACAAAAAATAGAAAAAAAGGACACTCCTATGGCCACATCCGTATAAATTGTATGTCATAAAAAAGAAAAAAAGGAGTTCAACAAGGACTTTAGAGGCACAACAAACCTGAGAAAGTATAATCAAAATAACAATATAATCAATTTTATTAAATATAAATACATACAGAACAAAGACATTGACAAAAGATAATAAAAAATATACATGATACAAGCCCCGATGCGTTTCGTATAGAACTTCTTCAGGACACAGGGCACATTCAGGTTTCAGTTAATACACAAGAGGGTTTCACTTGTAAAGAGGCTTTCACAAGTTCAAAAACGGTAGTTCAAATTTATTTTAAGTATAGACGTCAAGGTTATAGCAATAGAGGTGGATGACCATCAACTGTTTCCATTTACAACCAATCCCGGGGTTCAGTTCCAACAAGGAAAAAGCCAATAAATAGCCAATAATGAATAGTAGCACTACAGCAACCATAGGAGGGCACCAAAGAACCCATAAACCGTATCTGCTCAATGGTCCATGTGGAACCGTGCAAATGCACTGGGAGAGGTTAAGGTAGAATTGGATGTAAATCCCCAGGAGGATACAGAGATGTTCCACAAAGTACAGATGAACTTGTTCAGCTTAAAGGCTCTTATTTCTGTACTGGTGTCCACCTTACCTCACCTATTTTTGTCTGGACAGTCTGCCAATCTGCCTATTGCTGATCGTTTTAAGGGTGTCCTGTGCCGTAATCCCCTCTCTCCCACAATTTTCCTGTTCTGAGAAATAAACTTCTCTATTGTTCAAAGCATAAAAGTGACTGGCGCCCAATTTCTTTCTTGTTCATCACCCACCATGCCCACAAACCTACACCCTGAGAATGTATGTCAGCCATCCCTACCCCCCCCCCCCCCCCAGGTAGTCACCATTAGTACCCCGGAAAATCGAGGTAGGCGCTACATAAATAATAATGAAAAGAAAATTTAAATCGCCCCGCCCCGCCGAGCTAGGGCGCAGAAGCGAACGCTTACGTAAGTCGCACCCACATATGAAAACGGTGTTCAAACCACACATGTGAGGTATCGCCGCGATCGTTAGAGTGGGAGCAATAATTCTAGCTGAAGACCCCCTCTATAATCTTAAAACTGGTAACCTGTAGAAATTTTTAAACAACGCCTATGGAGAATTTTTTAAGAGTCAAAGTTTGTCGTCATTTCACGAGCCGGCGCAATTTTGAAGCGTGACATGTTGGGTATCAATTCACTCGGCGTAACATCATCTTTCACAATATAGAATAAAATTGGACGAACTTTACTGCTGTCTTATTTTTTTATTCAAAAAAGTGTATTTTTTTTCAACAAAATTGCGCTTGTAAGACCGCTGCGCAAATACGGTGTGAGAGAAAGTATTGCAACGACCGCCATTTTATTCTTTAGGGTGTCTGAAAAAAAAAATGTTTTGGGGTTCTAGGTAATTTTCTAGCAAGAAAACCGGATTTTAAAGTGGTGTTCCAACGAAAAAAAAAAAAAAAAAAGCATGAATGTTCCTAAAAAATAAAAATAAAAAAAAACATTTGGAAATTTTTTTTTTTTTTTACTCACCTCTAAATGGCTGTTGCTAGGGGGTCCCTCGTAGTCTGCCTCCTTCAGTGCCTGGGCTGGTGACATCACTTCCCCTTGGCGCAGGAAGGGCTCAGTTCTGCCCCCTCCCTCTTGTCAATCACCTGGGACACATTACAGGTCCCAGATGACTGAGCGGCCAATCACGGCGCGCAGTGGGTGCCCGGCTGTGAAGCCACAGTCGGCGCCCACAGTTGTAATGCCGTCGCCGCCGAACGGAGGGGGAGACGAGTGGAGCCTCTATTCCCCGCATCGCTGGACCGCAGGACAGGTAAGTGTCCGATTATTAAAAGTCAGCAGCTGCAGTATTTGTAGCTGCTGACTTTTAATTTTGTTTTTAAAATGGGAACTCCTCTTTAAGTGGTTAAAAAAGTGTTGCCAAATGCCACATTTTGAAGCAAGCGTAAAGGAGTCCCAATGGTCTTTCTTTACAGCATGCTGGCAGAGGACAGGCTTTTTTACTCACGCTCTAAACACATCAAATAGAATGACTTTTCACACTTTTTTGGCTGCACCTGGAATGTGTTTAGCTGATTTAAACAGTTCAATTGGGAATTCAGTCTGGAGGAAGGATGCGGCAGACGCCATAAAGTGAGCAAAGTAACATTTACCGCACAAATGACTAACAAATTTCCTCCCGAACTTGTGAATATTTCAGAGCCCGGACTTGTCTCTTACACATAATTGCACTTTAAGCGCTCAGGTGATGATGCATCGTTCAAAAACCACATTTGCAAAGACAAAGGCGGCTCCATTACAGGAAATCCCTTTCAGCTGGGATGAAATATTGACGGAGTGAAGTGTGTTATGGCTTGTTCGTCCGTCTGTGTGTACATGGAAGATCTGCGCCAACATTGATAAGCTCCAAGACATCCTCTGGACCATTAGGAAGATGAAACGGCCATGTCAGCGATGGAAAGTGACAAACAAATAATTCTTCATCATTAGCAGATTCTGGCAAAAATGTTACAACTTCTGCATTAGAAAGAGGAATGTCAGGTCTTTTTACACGTTTGCCAGTATGGAAAATTCAATTTTCTTCTCAAATTGAAGGGATGGAGATTTAAAGTAGACCTAAACCCTACCTGAATGGCATCAGTCCACCATCTCAGATAACATTGCTGCCACCAATATGTCACAATGGCGCCTTCACCCTCACCCTGAACAGAGATTGTCCATCTATGTGCCAGTAGACCGAGAGTGATCATTGCTGGGGTCGGTGGACTCTGCTGTTAACCCTTTATAACAGCCTTTTACCTCGGAGGAAACCTCAGCAAAAAGTCTAAGATCCCCCTCAAATAATTTTCAAGTTTACAACTTATGGAACATTGGGGTTACCAGTAAGCTGTTGATATAACAATATTTTTTTTAAAATTAGCATTAAATAATAGAATAAATAATAAAACTTACCTCCCTGATGTAAAACTCGTGCTTGCATTTTTACTGCACAGATGCTTAATTCTAGGTCCAACTCGAGATAAGCAGTTTACAGGGAGTCAGCAGGGCAATGTACAGGGGTCAGCAGGGCAATGTACAGGGGTCAGTAGGGCAATGTACAGGGGTCAGTAGGGCAGAGAACGTGGGTCAGTAGGGCAAAGCACAGGGGTTCAGCAGGACAGTGTACAGGGGGTCAGTAGGGCAGAGCACAGGGGTCAGTAGGGCAGAGCCCAGAAAGACAGTAGGGCAGAGAACAGGGGTCAGTAGGGCAAAGCACAGGGGTTCAGCAGGACAGTGTACAGGGGGTCAGTAGGGCAGAGCACAGGGGTCAGTAGGGCAGAGCACAGAAAGACAGTAGGGCAGAGAACAGGGGTCAGTAGGGCAAAGCACAGGGGTTCAGCAGGACAGTGTACAGGGGGTCAGTAGAACAGAGCACAGGGGTCAGTAGGGCAGAGCACAGAAAGACAGTAGGGCAGAGTACAGGAAGTCAGTAGGGCAGAGCACATGGAGTCAGGGCAGAGCACAGGGGTCAGTAGGGCAGAGCACAGGGGGTCAGTAGGGCAGAGCACAGGAAGTCAGTAGGGCAGAGCACAGGGGGTCAGTAGGGCAGAGCACAGGGAGTTACTAGGGTAGAGCACAGGGGTCAGTAGGGCAGTGTACAGGGGTAAGCAGGGCATAACACAGGGGATCAGCGTGGCAGAGCAAAGGGGGTCAGCAAGGAAGACCATAGGGTCAGTAAGGCAGAGCACAGGGGTTCAGCAGGGCAGAGCACCGGGTCAGTAGGGCAGAGCACAGGGGGTCAGCAGGGAAGAGCAAAGGTTCAGTAAAGCAGAGCACAAGGGGTCAGCAGGGCATAGCACTGGGGGTCAGCAGGGCAGAGCACGGGGGTCAGCAGGGCAGTGTACAGGGGTCAGCAGGGCAGGGCACAGGGGTCAGTAAGATAGAGCAAAGGGGTCAGCAGGGTAGTGTACAGGGGTCAGTAGGACACAGCACAGGGGTCAGCAGGGCAGAGCACAGAGAGTCAGCAAGGCAGAAAAAAGGGGGGTCAGCAGAGAAGAACACAGGGGTCAGTAGGGCAGGCAATGTGGAGGGTTACTCACTCAGTCCCTTTTATCCTGCAGCATAGCTGGTGAATTCTGGCCGGGCATCCTGTTGGTCAGGTCCCACTCTGCAAGGCAGGGTCTCCAGGTTGAAGACTTCCAGACTTGAAGGGGGCGAGGGTTCCTCCTTGGTTCCTTCTTCTCTCTCTCTCCTATTTCCTTTCAGCAGCAGCAGCACTTCTGCCTGGAGGCAGAACCCCCCAGCACAGGGGTACCCACCAGGCCTCTGAATCCTGGAATCTCTCCCACATGACCAGGATCTACAGTATTAAAAGGTCCACTCTGACCCTACTGGGTGGTCCTTTCATCAGGGATTCAGGCTGTCATCTCCATACCCCCACCCACTAAGTTCTAGAACTTCCTAGAAGCATCCAGAAGGTAGGGGGAGGTACTAGAGACTCAGTGCCTGCCCACTAAACTACACTAATCTTCACTCAACCCCAATTTAACTGACTTCCCAGGCTTAAAGCGGAGGTCCGCCCACCCCAAGAAAAATTAAAAGTCAGCAACTACAAATACTACACCTGCTGACTTTAAATATTACACTTACCTGTCCAGGGAGTCCACGATGTCGGCAACCCAGCTGATCTTCAGATCGGCTGTTGGGTGCAGCCGCCACTATTGCTGGTAAGGGAACCCGCCAGTGAAGACTTTCGGCTTCACAGCCAGTCCCCTACTGCGCATGTGCGAAGCACGCTGTGCTTTCTAATTGGCCCGGTGGTGGAGGAAGTAGGAGGGAGGCCGAACTTCACTGCAGCGCCGTCTCCGGAAGTGGGGAAGGGGATTTGTCAAAAACAGGTCCCCCCTCCCCCCTCCCCTCTGAAAGGTGCCAAATGTCCACCAGGACCATCAGGGATCACCACCAGTATGCCACTCTAGACCACAAGGGATGCCAATCAGTGACCACAATGGATGCCAATCAGTGCCCACAATGGGTATTAGTGATTGGCAGGCATTATTTTTTGGCACTGATTGGCATCCATCCGTACCATCCATTAGTGTACATCAGTGCTACCTATCAGTACCCATCCATGCCCATCCATGCTGCCTATCAGTGCCCATCCGTGCCGCCTATCAGTGCCCATCTGTGGCACCTTTCAGTGCCAATCAGTGCCACCTATGTGTACCCATCAGTGCCACCTATCAGTGCCCATCATTGCCGCATATTAGTGCCCATCATCAGTGCCAGCTCATCGGTGCCCATCAGTGCCGCCTTACCGGTGCCCGTCAGTGCAGCCCCATCAGTGCCTATCAGTGAAGGAGAAAACGTACTTATTTACAAAGTTTTGTAACAGAAACAAAAAAAAGAAAAGCACGGCATGTCAAGCAAGTAAAACTGCAAAAATCATGTCAAAAATGCCTTTCAGGTGAAGCAAAAAGTACTTTTTGCTTTATATTTCCAGGGCTCTTCTCTCCGAAGATGTCTGCAGGTATGTATTGTCCGGCTTTTGATTTTCTTGGAGCCGGCACAGTGGAATTTGCTGACAGATGTAGATAGCCGGGCGATCCGGCGTTACGCGGTTATTGTTGTGTCTTGGGGGGACGCTCCTCACAATGTGCTCTGTAACTGATTTGCGCTAACCTTTGTGTACACCGCACAGACTCGGGGAGAGAAAAAATCTGCTTGACATTTCACAGAGTAGCTTCTGCCTCAAACAGTTGCCGTCCGGGGTGGCCTCTGGCTTCAAAACGTCTCCACATGACGTGCTCTAAGCTAATGCTCATTCAGAAACTTGGAGAAAAGATTTCTGAGGAAAATTCACTACTTCGGACTGAGGCAAAAGCAATTTAATCCTGAATGCTGGCTTCTTAAAAAAAAAGTATTTTCTAAAAATGAATTCATTTTTTTTATTTATCTGTGGCGCTTATCCCCAAAGGAGCCGCTGTTTTCTCAGGTCCTTTGTTCCCAGAACTCTGTTAGCAATACCACACTCTCCGACACACCCAGGCTGAAGAGGGGGTATTTATTGCAATAATTTATACAATATACTACAATGACCAAAGTAATGGAAACAGTAATGACCCCTCAGACAAATATGTGAACAGTAGCAAAATTAATTACACAGTTGGTAAAAAAAAAAACAACAGAGAATGACCCATAAACCCAATACTTAGGAAGGTCCTTTTTAAGGGCAATGCTGAAATAATAGTTCAGCAATCTCTGTCAAACTTTTTCTTTTTCTGGCTTTTTTTTTCTGGCCAGTACGTTGGGGCCCAAATCCAACACTGGAAAACTCAAAGATCCTCTAAACCCAGGTATAGATGCCTGCACTGTTTACTGTTTCCAAAGCAAACTATACTGTTCCTCTTTAAAAGGGTAGAGTAGGGTTAACATTTAATTGTTAAAAGTTTCTTCCAACAACCCTGGTCCTTCCCACAATCCACAACAGCTCAGTTTCCTCTTCCTCTGTGTTCCCTGGGTGGTGGGTGGGACTTTAACAGGCTGCTCACAGACCTATAATGACGCTGTCCTTTTTCTCCTGTTTCCCACAGCTGTGCTTAACAAGAGGAAGTGCAGGGCAACCGCAGTGATAATAGCCTAGTCCTTGCTGCCAGACAGGGCAGCATTGTGAACCAGGAGCTACATACCTTTTCAACGCTAGGCAGCATGTGTCAATGGAAATGGGACACTGGGTCGCTCGGAGGCAACAACGGGAGCCCTCTGCAAGGGTTTGGACTTCCGCTGCGGTCTCTTTGCGACGTTGGTTTTTCTGAAGCTAGCTAATGGATATGGGCACCCGGTTGGCTCCTTCACCGCGTCCCTCTGGAGGTACCCGCCTGGTTCTGGCGGTGTGATTCAGGCTTTACTGGACTCGGGCACGCCCATCGATAATGTCCCACTTTTCCACAGTTGAAGCAGATTCTTTGATTTGCTGGCCTCTTAGTCTGGGCAACCGTAAAGCTTAAGGACTTCTTGGACTCTGAAACTCCTTCTCTGGGTGAAACAGTGGGTTTAGTAGTCAGCAGAGCCATCATCTCTATCAGCTGCGATACCTGGAGTAGTAACTCCTTTACATCGAAGTTCCCCTTTTCACCAGAGCTATGCAGGGAATCTGCTGCTTTTGCGAATTGGATGCGGGATTTCACATCCAATAAACAATAGTGTAAACCCAGACTCAATCAAAATGAAGCATAAAACAGGATGCCAGTAACGTTTCCCCTTTAAGTCATTAAATAGCAATGTTCAAAGTGTAAGGCCTTGCTATTATCTTCACCGGCAGTTGGAGCTCAAAGAAACAAGAATTCCTTAACGTGACACAGTGATGGCAATCAAAGCAAAATGTCTGATTCTGATGTGTAGCAATCCTTTAAACAATCCAGATAAAGGGTGATTCTATGCACAGTGTTCAGAGGGTGGTATTAGTGGCTTGTAACAAAATCTACTTTGGGCAAGTGCCCTTTAACCGATCCTGAGAACGTTCGGTAACCTCCAGACGAATGATAAAACGATTCTTCCTACTGCATGCAGGCAGAGATGGCGATCGGTCTGTTGAATTAGTGAGCCGTCCGTTCAATGCTGTCAGCGATGCTGCAGAGGCGTCCCTCAGGTAGCATGCAGTGTTCGACGGAGGTCTCTCTCTGGTGGGACACCTGACTTCCACCGTCTCTACGCTTGGTAAGGTGCCTGCTACACTTGATTCCCAATAATCATTAAACCTTTTCCTGGACCTCATTACAATTTGTAACCCTACCGCTGTAGCGGAGTGCCGCTTGCTTTCCTCAAGGGCAGGTTCAGGCTTATTTAATTCCATTACCCACAATCCTGTAGGCTTTCAAATCCCCTTGGAATCCTGGACATACCCAGTAGATATAAATGTCTGATGGGATGGCAGTGACTAGGCATGTGGGCTATTATCAGGAGCTAGGCCTTCCAACGTATCAAGCATGTGGTGAGAGCCAGTGCATGCAGCTTCCTTGTAAGCCCCAGTCATGGTGGGCACTGTGCCAACTGGCTGCGGAATACGACTGTTCCAGGGTGTGGTATTATCTTCAGCCACCTGAGCCTCCAGACCAAAGACTCCTCCAGCCTTACCTTTGTGGAGCCTGCACCTAGGGAGAGAGTTGTTACAACCCCATTTCCGTAACCCAATCACTGATCCTCAACTCTCCTACTAACCCTCAATGTAACCCAATCACTAATCCTCAACCCTTCTCCTAACCCTTAGTGTTACCCAATCACTAATCCTCAACCCTCCTTCTGACCTTCAAAGTAATCCTATCACTAATTCTCAATCCTCCTCCTCACCCTCAATGTAACCCTATCACTAATCCTCAACCCTCCTCCTCACCCTCAGTGTAACCCAATCACTAATCCTCAACCCTCCTTCTGACCCTCAAAGTAATCCTATCACTAATCCTCAACCCTCCTCCTCACCCTCAATGTAACCCAATCACTAATCCTCAACCCTTCCTCCTCACCCTCAATGTAACCCAATCACTATTCCTCAACCCTCCTCCTAACCCTTAGTGTAACCCAATCACTAATCCTCAACCCTCCTTCTGACCCTCAAAGTAATCCTATCACTAATTCTCAACCCTCCTTCTCACCCTCAGTGTAACCTAATCACTAATCCTCAACAGTCCTCCTAACCCTCAATGTAACCCAATCACTAATCCTCAACCCTCCTTCTGACCCTCAAAGTAATCCTGTCACTAATTCTCAACCCTCCTTCTGACCCTCAAAGTAATCCTATAACTAATCCTCAACCCTCCTCCTCTCCTCACCCTCAATGTAACCCAATCACTAATCCTCAACCCTCCTCCTCTCCTCACCCTCAATGTAACCCAATCACTATTCCTCAACCCTCCTCCTCACCTTCAGTGTAACCTAATCACTAATCCTCAACCCCCCCTCCTAACCCTAGGTGTAACCCAATCACTAATCCTCAACCCTCCTTCTGACCCTCAAAGTAATCCTATCACTAATCCTCAAACCTCCCCCTAAACCTAAATGTAAGCCAATCACTAATCCTCATCCCTCCTCCTAACCCTCAATGTAACCCAATCACTATTCCTCAACCCTCCTCCTAACCCTCAGTGTAACCCAATCACTAATTCTCAACCCTCCTCCTCACCCTCAATGTAAGCCAATCACTATTCCTCAACCCTCCTCCTAACCCTTAGTGTAACCCAATCACTAATCCTCAACCCTCCTTCTGACCCTCAAAGTAATCCTATCACTAATTCTCAACCCTCCTTCTCACCCTCAGTGTAACCTAATCACTAATCCTCAACAGTCCTCCTAACCCTCAATGTAACCCAATCACTAATCCTCAACCCTCCTTCTGACCCTCAAAGTAATCCTGTCACTAATTCTCAACCCTCCTTCTGACCCTCAAAGTAATCCTATAACTAATCCTCAACCCTCCTCCTCTCCTCACCCTCAATGTAACCCAATCACTAATCCTCAACCCTCCTCCTCTCCTCACCCTCAATGTAACCCAATCACTATTCCTCAACCCTCCTCCTCACCTTCAGTGTAACCTAATCACTAATCCTCAACCCCCCCTCCTAACCCTAGGTGTAACCCAATCACTAATCCTCAACCCTCCTTCTGACCCTCAAAGTAATCCTATCACTAATCCTCAAACCTCCCCCTAAACCTAAATGTAAGCCAATCACTAATCCTCATCCCTCCTCCTAACCCTCAATGTAACCCAATCACTATTCCTCAACCCTCCTCCTAACCCTCAGTGTAACCCAATCACTAATTCTCAAACCTCCTCCTCACCCTCAATGTAAGCCAATCACTAATCCTCATCCCTCATCCTAACCCTCAATGTAACCCAATCACTAATCCTCAACCCTCCTCCTCACCCTCAATGTAAACCAATCACTAATCCTCAACCCTCCTTCTGACCCTCAAAGTAATCCTATCACTAATTCTCAATCCTCCTCCTCACCCTCAATGTAACCCAATCACTATTCCTCAACCCTCCTCCTAACCCTCAGTGTAACCCAATCACTAATTCTCAACCCTCCTCCTCACCCTCAATGTAACCCAATCGCTAATCCTCAACCCTCCTACTAACCCTCAGTCTTACCCAATCACTAATCCATAACCCTCCTCTTCACCCTAAGTGTAACCCAATCACTAATCCCCAACCCTCCTCCTAAACCTCAATGTAACCCAATCACTAAGTCTCAACCCTCCTCTTCACCCTCAGTGTAAACCAATCACTAATCCTCAACCCTCCTCCTAACCCTTAGTGTAACCCAATCACTAATTCTCAACCCTCCTCCTCACCCTCAATGTAAACCAATCACTAATCCTCATCCCTCCTCCTAACCCTCAATGTAACCCAATCACTAAGTCTCAACCCTCCTCTTCACCCTCAGTGTAACCCAATCACTAATCCTCAACCCCCCCTCCTGACCCTAAGTTTAACCCAATCACTAATCCTCAACCTTCCTCCTAACCCTCAGTGTAACCTTATCACCAGTACCTTGCAATAGAAATAAGGGATGACAGGTCCGCTTTATGGAGAGATGTGGTGTCAATAAAACTCCAAATCTCTCCTCTACTTTTAGAAGCAAATGAAGCTCTTTTGCTTTAAAAAAAAAAACTGGACTAGAAGTGATGTCTTGGGGTCGCTCCGGTCTTCCAAGACCATAGAGGGGATCGGAGATAATCTGGTCTTTGGTAATCTCAATGGTCAGCCGCACGAACCGTCAGATCGTTCCTCCAGTAAAAACAGTAAGCCTGGCGAGCAGCGGGAAGGGGGGTGACCTTTCCCACCGCTTCTGAAAGCGATCCAGCAGCTAATGAGCCAATCGGACCACTTCCATGAAAAAACAAAACAAAATATGGGATGGAGCTTGTGTGACTGGCAGCCTCTGTACTATTTGGGAGAACCCATCTATTTCCAGCAGCCCCTTTGGGGGTAAGCTCTATATAGCTCTATAAATGATGTAACGCCTTGACTGACCTCAGTATTGCAATGCGTTGCGCAGGCTCCAGACCCGAAGCTTTTCAAGACGCCCGTAACTCGCGGCTCTGGATCTGATATAAAGCTTTTATTGGAAGCCGGACAGAAAGTTACATAAGGAAGAACTGGCTATTGTAGCAAAGTCGTGATTGAAGTAACTGCAGCTCCGAAACACAGAGTGACCTGTGACCCCCCCGCGCCCCATCGAAGGCATCGCATTGTGTGGAACATCACAAGCCAGCCGCAGAAACCGGCGTTTTCTTTTCTGTAACTTGCTGCTCGCTTCAAATAAAGAATTGTTACAGGATCACTTCTACTTTCTATAGACCTGAAGATTTCAGACTATAATTTAAAGTGGATTTTGCTGTATTTTACCAGGTATGTAGTTTTTTTTTGTTTTTTTTTAAACAGGACTTTCAGCCTCTTTTCTCTGCAAAGTCTGCATCAATTCCTGACGTGTGTCAATATAAAGCAACAGTATCATTTTCCAAAAAAGATCCACCGGCTTCTATATCTCCTCTCCTTCTGTCTCTGCCAGTGGCGGATCTCCTCCCTCCTCCTCCTGGAGAGCATAGCTTCTCCTTTCAGCCATTTGGGAAATTATTACTATATGGTGCTAAGCCCACTTACTGCGACAAAGTACCCCATGATTAGTGGGTCCTACACTATCCATAGATTGGGAGATCCTGCTTCTCTGAACCATGAGAGCAATACACTCCTCTATATGGGAGAATCTTGACGACTCCACTCATGATTTGGTCAGAATGTTTCTTTGAATATGTTTAGGTGTTTTAAACTAGCCTTGCTAGAGGTAAATGTCTTTTTTGCATGTGTGCGCTGTAATATTTTATTCTACTGTACAGTCTTATGGCTGCACCATCTTTAGTGCATCTTTTAGGGTGTGCCCCCCAAATATCTTGTATGTCACACTTAGAGGCTCCTCTCTTCTCTTTTATACTCTGGAGCTCCTGCTGGATTTTGCTTCTAATCCTCTTGTGGAGGCTTCCATTTGTGGTTGGACATTTTATGGTTACACAACCGATCACATTGCTATAATCTTTTTATATGGACTATAAACTGAAGGACCTATGAATAAATGGTTGTGGAACGAATCATTTGAGTTTCCATTTTTTCTTATGGGGAAATTTGCTTTGATATACAAGTGCTTTGGATTACAAGCATATTTCTGGAAGGAATTATGCTCGCAATCCAAGGTTTTACTGTAAATGGAAGGTCCACTTTGCCTTGGGAAGGGCCGGAGTTCAGTGTGCTCTACGCATATAGAAAGTCAGCAGTTCATTACTGAGATGGTTATCAGGCAGACTGATGGTGATACCTGAAGGATCATTTCATTGCATTCGGCAGGTCAAGGTTCCTCTTTCTATATATTGGAATAAGGGAAGCCACTCCCACCCCAGTCTCTGATATCTAAGTGATATAAAGGAACCCTCTATACCTATAATCCACAATTCCCAATCTTTATCACCCGGCTAAATGTTATTTCTATTGGATGATTCATATAATTCTCAGTCCATATCCAGATATCCTGAGCCATGGATCTACACAAGCCTGAATGTATCGGGCCATTCTTATCTCTTGTCTCTCGGAATATACAGAAGTTCTCTGGAGAATCCCCAAATCGCTGATATAGCAAGTGAACTGTCAGTGCCAGATGGAAGGATAATGCCTTTGCAGCCATCCCTGACGGAGTGGTTAACGTATCCATTTTCATAATCCAGTTATCTGTCTTTTCAAATGAACAATTTCTTCAGTTGCGTGCAATAGATGCTGCCGCCTGCCTGAGACAGATCTGCGTATTAAATCCTGCTTTCTTCAGCTCACCCCTTCTCACCCCTGAGTCACAGGTCCCCTTATCCTGCTTGGTCTTCTCACCCCTGGACATCAGGTCACCACATCCTGCTTGGTCAGCTCACCCCTGGACCTCAAGTCACCACATCCTGCTTGGTGAGCTCACCCCTGAGTCACAGGTAACCACATCCAGCTTGGTCTTCTCACCCCTGAGTCACAGGTAACCACATCCAGCTTGGTCTTCTCACCCCTGAGTCACAGATCCCCTTATCCTGCTTGGTCTTCTCACCCCTGAGTCACAGGTCACCACATCCTGCTTGGTCAGCTCACCCCTGGACATCAGGTCACCACATCCTGCTTGGTCAGCTCACCCCTGGACCTCAAGTCACCACATCCTGCTTGGTGAGCTCACCCCTGAGTCACAGGTAACCACATCCAGCTTGGTCTTCTCACCCCTGAGTCACAGGTCCCCTTATCCTGCTTGGTCTTCTCACCCCTGAGTCACAGGTCACCACATCCTGCTTGGTCAGCTCACCCCTGGACATCAGGTCACCACATCCTGCTTGGTCAGCTCACCCCTGGACCTCAAGTCACCACATCCTGCTTGGTGAGCTCACCCCTGAGTCACAGGTAACCACATCCAGCTTGGTCTTCTCACCCCTGAGTCACAGGTAACCACATCCAGCTTGGTCTTCTCACCCCTGAGTCACAGATCCCCTTATCCTGCTTGGTCTTCTCACCCCTGAGTCACAGGTCACCACATCCTGCTTGGTCAGCTCACCCCTGGACATCAGGTCACCACATCCTGCTTGGTCAGCTCACCCCTGGACCTCAAGTCACCACATCCTGCTTGGTGAGCTTACCCCTGAGTCACAGGTAACCACATCCAGCTTGGTCTTCTCACCCCTGAGTCACAGGTCCCCTTATCCTGCTTGGTCTTCTCACCCCTGAGTCACAGGTCCCCTTATCCTGCTTGGTCTTCTCACCCCTGGACATCAGGTCACCACATCCTGCTTGGTCAGCTCACCCCTGGACCTCAAGTCACCACATCCTGCTTGGTGAGCTCACCCCTGAGTCACAGGTAACCACATCCAGCTTGGTCTTCTCACCCCTGAGTCACAGGTAACCACATCCAGCTTGGTCTTCTCACCCCTGAGTCACAGATCCCCTTATCCTGCTTGGTCTTCTCACCCCTGAGTCACAGGTCACCACATCCTGCTTGGTCAGCTCACCCCTGGACATCAGGTCACCACATCCTGCTTGGTCAGCTCACCCCTGGACCTCAAGTCACCACATCCTGCTTGGTGAGCTCACCCCTGAGTCACAGGTAACCACATCCAGCTTGGTCTTCTCACCCCTGAGTCACAGGTCCCCTTATCCTGCTTGGTCTTCTCACCCCTGAGTCACAGGTCACCACATCCTGCTTGGTCAGCTCACCCCTGGACCACAGGTCACCACATCCTGCTTGGTGAGCTCACCCCTGGACCTCAGGTCACCACATCCTGCTTGGTCAGCCCAACCCTGAGTCACAGGTAACCACATCCAGCTTGGTCCTCTCACCCCTGAGTCACAGATCCCCTTATCCTGCTTGGTCTTCTCACCCCTGAGTCACAGGTCACCACATCCTGCTTGGTCAGCTCACCACATCTTGCTTTGTGAGCTCACCCCTGGACCTTAGGTCACCACATCCTGCTTGGTCAGCCCAACCCTGAGTCACAGGTAACCACATCCAGCTTGGTCTTCTCACCCCTGAGTCACAGATCCCCTTATCCTGCTTGGTCTTGTCACCCCTGAGTCACAGGTCCCCACATCCTGCTTGGTCAGCTCACCCCTGGACATCAGGTCACCACATCCTGCTTGGTCAGCTCACCCCTGGACCTCAAGTCACCACATCCTGCTTGGTGAGCTCACCCCTGAGTCACAGGTAACCACATCCAGCTTGGTCTTCTCACCCCTGAGTCACAGGTAACCACATCCAGCTTGGTCTTCTCACCCCTGAGTCACAGATCCCCTTATCCTGCTTGGTCTTCTCACCCCTGAGTCACAGGTCACCACATCCTGCTTGGTCAGCTCACCCCTGGACATCAGGTCACCACATCCTGCTTGGTCAGCTCACCCCTGGACCTCAAGTCACCACATCCTGCTTGGTGAGCTTACCCCTGAGTCACAGGTAACCACATCCAGCTTGGTCTTCTCACCCCTGAGTCACAGGTCCCCTTATCCTGCTTGGTCTTCTCACCCCTGAGTCACAGGTCCCCTTATCCTGCTTGGTCTTCTCACCCCTGGACATCAGGTCACCACATCCTGCTTGGTCAGCTCACCCCTGGACCTCAAGTCACCACATCCTGCTTGGTGAGCTCACCCCTGAGTCACAGGTAACCACATCCAGCTTGGTCTTCTCACCCCTGAGTCACAGGTAACCACATCCAGCTTGGTCTTCTCACCCCTGAGTCACAGATCCCCTTATCCTGCTTGGTCTTCTCACCCCTGAGTCACAGGTCACCACATCCTGCTTGGTCAGCTCACCCCTGGACATCAGGTCACCACATCCTGCTTGGTCAGCTCACCCCTGGACCTCAAGTCACCACATCCTGCTTGGTGAGCTCACCCCTGAGTCACAGGTAACCACATCCAGCTTGGTCTTCTCACCCCTGAGTCACAGGTCCCCTTATCCTGCTTGGTCTTCTCACCCCTGAGTCACAGGTCCCCTTATCCTGCTTGGTCTTCTCACCCCTGAGTCACAGGTCACCACATCCTGCTTGGTCAGCTCACCCCTGGACCACAGGTCACCACATCCTGCTTGGTGAGCTCACCCCTGGACCTCAGGTCACCACATCCTGCTTGGTCAGCCCAACCCTGAGTCACAGGTAACCACATCCAGCTTGGTCTTCTCACCCCTGAGTCACAGATCCCCTTATCCTGCTTGGTCTTCTCACCCCTGAGTCACAGGTCACCACATCCTGCTTGGTCAGCTCACCCCTGGACATCAGGTCACCACATCCTGCTTGGTCAGCTCACGCCTGGACCTCAAGTCACCACATCCTGCTTGGTGAACTCACCCCTGGACCTCAGGTCACCACATCCTGCTTGGTCAGCCCAACCCTGAGTCACAGGTCACCTCACCATGCTTGGTCAGCTCAATTCTGAGTCACAGGTCACCTCACCATGCTTGTTCAGCTCAATTCTGAGTCACAGGTCACCTCACCATGCTTGGTCAGCTCAATTCTGAGTCACAGGTCACCTCACCATGCTTGGTCAGCTCACCCCTGAATCACAGGTCCCCTCATCCTGTTTGGTCAGGTCACCCCTGGACCACAGGTCACCACATCCTGCTTGGTCAACTTACCCCTGGGCCACAGGTCACCACATCCTGCTTGGTTAGCTCACCCCTGGGCCACAGGTCACCACACCCTCCTTGGTCAGCTAATTGTAACAACAAATAGCATGAATGTAGCCAGCTGGAACACTAAAAATACTAATCTTGATCTCTAATATCTACGCATTTCACCAATCATTGGCTTCTTCAGGAGATGTATGGGCTCAAATCTCATTGCAAGGAAATTGCATGTGATCTGAACAGGAATGTGGTGTGATTCCTGTCTGAATCGCATGCGGTTTCCCCACTGCTCCTGTGTGAACTCAGGCTTGTCATAGAGGCTTCAGCCCTGGTTCACTCAGGAGCGGTGCAGGACACCGCATGTGATTCAGACAGGAATAAAACCGCATTACTGTTCAAATCACATGTGATTCTTTGCAGTACAATTTGAGCCTATTCATTTTGTATGGGCTAAAAACGCACCACATGGTTATCGGTACTCGGTATCGGCCAAAAGTATTGGTACTCGTACTAGCCAGTAAAAAACTGGTATCGGTGCAACCCTCAGCGTGATGAATTTCAACAAATCCGAAATAAATTATAACAAAACGAAGGAATGAATGAAACTGAAATCGAATTTGAAAATGAATTTAAATTTGAAATGGAAACATATTGCAATAAACACAGCAAGGTATAAAAGTGAAATAAGATGATGATCCCTATTGAGGCTGCTTTATAGAATAAAAAATAATAGAACAGAATAGAGTAGAATAGAAAAGAATAGATTTGAATAGAAAAGAATAGAATAGAATAGAAAATAATAGAATAAAACAGAATAGAATAGAAAATCAAGGCATAAAATAGAACAGAAATTAAAAGAATAGAATATAAAATAAAGGAATAGAGTAGAAAAGAAAATAATAAGGCAGAATAGAATAGAACAGAAAATAAAAGAATAGAAAAAGTACAGAACAGAATAAAATAGAATATAATAGAATAAAGTCATCTTCCAATATTTCAATTTCGAAATTTGAATCGATTTGAAAATAAATATTCAAACTGAATCTGAATATATGAAACAAATTCCGAAAAAAAAAAACATTAGAACTAATAAGTGTGATGAAACAAATTAATTTGAAACAAAACAAAATAAATGTTTCCATTGTGCACATCTCTACTCTTCCGCAGCACTGTGTACAGTTGTAAGGCGTCGCCCAAGCCTGTCAATGAAAGGGTTTGAGTATTTTCAATGTTCCTTTTGAATCCACATAAACGGCCCTCTCTCTGCTCTATAGTATTATTTTTTTTAATTTTGACATTGGTACATGTCAACCTTGGGTTCCCATTCTTTTGTGTGCTTACTTAATAGCCATACAGATGGGCCACATTGAATAGCAAGGTTCACTCCCTCCCTTAGGCTTCAAGGGGTGAAGATTGGGCTTCAATATTCACTGTTGGTAGAATGTGATGATATTGTACGTTTCTAAGAAGCAGAGCAGATTTAAGTAGTCTATCCACAGGTTTTCTTTTAAACACAGCCTAGTAGTAATGTTTTGAGGAGAATTTATACTGTGTAATCACACAAGTAAAAGAGATGTAAAAACCTTTTCAAAATGCTGTAATGTTTTAAAATGGCTGTTTGCGTGAATGATCTGCAATAGTAGACACCATAAAGAAAAAGCAGGTGGACTCCTCTCTGAATGATTCACCAGCAGGAGGAAGGAGATCCTGATTCCTCTATATAGATCTTTATATCACTAGAGGAATCACCAGCAGGAGGAAGGAGGTCCTGATTACTCTATATAGATCTTTATATCACTAGAGGGATCACCAGCAGGGGGAAGGAGGTCCTGATTCCTCTATATAGATCTTTATATCACTAGAGGGGTCACCAGCAGGAGAAAGGAGGTCCTGATTCCTCTATATAGATCTTTATATCACTAGAGGGATCACCAGCAGGGGGAAGGAGGTCCTGATTACTCTATATAGATCTTTATATCACTAGAGGGGTCACCAGCAGGAGGAAGGAGGTCCTGATTCCTCTATATAGATCTTTATATCACTAGAGGGATCACCAGCAGGAGGAAGGAGGTCCCGATTCCTCTATATAGAGTTTTATATCACTAGAGGGGTAACCAGCAGGAGGAAGGAGGTCCCGATTCCTCTATATAGATCTTTATATCACTAGAGGGATCACCGGCAGGAGGAAGGAGGTCCCGATTCCTCTATATAGATCTTTATATCACTAGAGGGATCACCGGCAGGAGGAAGGAAGTTCCGATTCCTCTATATAGATCTTTATATCACTAGAGGGATCACCAGCAGGAGGAAGGAGGTCCCGATTCCTCTATATAAATCTTTATATCACTAGAGGGATCACCAGCAGGAGGAAGGAGGTCCTGATTCCTCTATATAGATCTTTATATCACTAGAGGGATCACCAGCAGGAGGAAGGAGGTCCTGATTCCTCTATATAGATCTTTATATCACTAGAGGGATCACCAGCAGGAGGAAGGAGGTCCCGATTCCTCTATATAGATCTTTATATCACTAGAGGGATCACCAGCAGGGGGAAGGAGGTCCTGATTACTCTATATAGATCTTTATATCACTAGAGGGGTCACCAGCAGGAGGAAGGAGGTCCTGATTCCTCTATATAGATCTTTATATCACTAGAGGGATCACCAGCAGGGGGAAGGAGGTCCTGATTCCTCTATATAGATCTTTATATCACTAGAGGGATCACCAGCAGGAGGAAGGAGGTCCCGATTCCTCTATATAGAGTTTTATATCACTAGAGGGGTAACCAGCAGGAGGAAGGAGGTCCCGATTCCTCTATATAGATCTTTATATCACTAGAGGGATCACCGGCAGGAGGAAGGAGGTCCCGATTCCTCTATATAGATCTTTATATCACTAGAGGGATCACCGGCAGGAGGAAGGAAGTTCCGATTCCTCTATATAGATCTTTATATCACTAGAGGGATCACCAGCAGGAGGAAGGAGGTCCCGATTCCTCTATATAAATCTTTATATCACTAGAGGGATCACCAGCAGGAGGAAGGAGGTCCTGATTCCTCTATATAGATCTTTATATCACTAGAGGGATCACCAGCAGGAGGAAGGAGGTCCTGATTCCTCTATATAGATCTTTATATCACTAGAGGGATCACCAGCAGGAGGAAGGAGGTCCCGATTCCTCTATATAGATCTTTATATCACTAGAGGGGTCACCAGCAGGAGGAAGGAGGTCCCGATTCCTCTATATAGATCTTTATATCACTAGAGGGGTCACCAGCAGGAGGGAGGAGGTCCTGATTCCTCTATATAGACCTTTATATCACTAGAGGGGTCACCAGCAGGAGGAAGGAGGTCCTGATTCCTCTATATAGATCTTTATATCACTAGAGGGATCACCAGCAGGAGGAAGGAGGTCCTGATTCCTCTATATAGATCTTTTTATCACTAGAGGGGTCACCAGCAGGAGGGAGGAGGTCCTGATTCCTCTATATAGACCTTTATATCACTAGAGGGGTCACCAGCAGGAGGAAGGAGGTCCTGGTTCCTCTATATAGATCTTTATATCACTAGAGGGATCACCGGGAGGAAGAAGGAGGTCCTGATTCCTCTATATAGACCTTTATATCACTAGAGGGGTCACCAGCAGGAAGAAGGAGGTCCTGATTCCTCTATATAGATCTTTATATCACTAGAGGGGTCACCAGCAGGAGGGAGGAGGTCCCGATTCCTCTTTATAGATCTTTATATCACTAGAGGGGTCACCAGCAGGAGGAAGGAGGTCCTGATTCCTCTATATAGATCTTTATATCACTAGAGGGATCACCGGCAGGAGGAAGGAGGTCCTGATTCCTCTATATAGATCTTTATATCACTAGAGGGATCACCAGCAGGAGGAGGAAGGTCCATGCTGCATTCCGCTTGGTGATACCAATAAAAGCTGCACAAGCTGCTTATTTTCCACTCAACAACAGCTACGCAAAACCGTAAAATCGGCGCCCGCCTCGTTTCAGTCTCGCTTTTCCCATCCTATAACCTTGCTTCACATTTGACAGACCTGCTCCTAGTAAAGAGGCTGACTTTCTCTCGCCAACCTGTTGCCGCGGTTTGTGATGATGCAGGAAGGAGAGGTTTGTAGGATGGCGGTTTTTCTGAGAATTGTTTTTTGCCCTGCAGAGATAATTCCGAGATCCTGATTATGCAGAGTACAGCTACAGCTGCCGGGGCTTCCCTGGCGTTGTGGAGAGGCTGAGCGGTTTTATCTCTTCTTCTTCTTTGTACAGAAATAGAAGTTGTTTTCTATTTGTCGTATGATGACGACTTACCTTCATTAAACAGGATGCTTTCCGAGACAAATTTCTACAACGCAACAGGAAAATCCTAAATGATTACCATCTCTTTATTTGTATTTATCATTAGCCTGGCTGATTACCATATGGAATGATTAAGGCTGATTTCAGAAGGACGATCGGACTCCTAATAGGAACTCATTATATGTCTCACACATGGCGGCCAACAGTAGATTGATCTCATTTGGTCACGGAAGAGAGCAATCACGCTGCACAGACATCAGTTATAGCTATATGCATACGAAATGTTATATCTATTATTAAAGTGGTTGTAAACACCCCCATAAACCCATTGAAGTGACTGGCCTCAGGGGATACACAGAGATGAAACAAATCCTCCTACATAAGTTGTACCTGTTTATCTGCAGCACCCCCTCCTCTACAGCCTTCTAAAACACACAGATCAAAGGCTTTTTCTCAGCTTCAGAAGGCAGTGGGCGTGGATCTGATGTCACACTTTGCACAGCATAGAGAGGAAAGCTCAGTGTAATCTGAGACCTGAGGGAAAGGACACGCAGCTTTGGGTGGGGGTGGGGGGTTCCTGGGACTGGGACTGCTTTTATTAGTTAGACTGTGGGAAGTGAGTCATGCAGATAAGGGAGAGATCAGATAGGAACCACACTCGGTGCTTTGGATTGAGGCAAGTATACTATAGGGCAAGAATCTTCAAACTGCGGCTCTCCAGCTGTTGCGTAACTACACATCCCATGAGGCATTGTAAAATTCTGACATTCACAGACATGACTAGGCATGATGGGAATTGTAGTTCCTGAACAACTGGAGGGCCGTAGTTTGAAGACCCCTGCTATAGGGGGATATGCTTTGCTCATTTTCCATTTCAGAGGTTTACAGCCACTTCAATGTCCCAAATCGTGAGTGAAAAGTACTCCATGGGTCATATTCTGTCTATCTTATAGTCTGGTCTGGACCAAGGTCTGGCCTTGAGTACCATCAAGGACAAATCTCGGCCTTTGCCTTTCTGTTTCAGAGACCTCCAGCCTCTCACTCTCTACTTAAAGTGTCACTAAACCCACATGGTATAGAAGAGATGTAGCAGTGGTATAGAGATGGTGTAGTAGTGGTGTAGTATTCATGTCTATACAGTGATTTCCAGCCTCTAGAGACATCCCACAGGTATGGTATATACCAGTGGTGTTGCTAGGGGATGGCTTCTGGGGCCATAGCCTTGAATCTGGGGGCCCATAGCCCCAAGTCTCTTACAGGGGCGGATCCAGGTGGGGGGGAAATTGCCCCCCCCCCAAGAAAGTAGTGGGTGGACAGGACGGTGAGTGGGCCCGGCGGGTGAGCAGATGGCCAGACAGTTCAGGTCCCCAAAAAAGTAGCGGGCGGGCAGGACGGTGAGCAGGCCCGGCAGGTGGGAAATCCAGTGGGAAGGCGGGCGGGCGGGGCGAGCAGAGAGATGACATCATCTCTCACCGCCCGCCCTGCATCACTGCAGTTCCGCCCTCACTGTGCAGCCGCGGGCACATCATCTCTCACTGCCCACCCTCACTCTGGGACACCAGGGACACAATCACTGGCAAGTGACAATCTGCATTTTGTGGCAGGTGACATAGTAAGTGACGTGACCCTGATGTAAGTGGGGGGCTCTCTGGGGACCCTGATGTAATGAGGAGCCTCTCTGGAGACCCTGATGTAATGAGGAGCCTCTCTGGGGACCCTGATGTAATGAGGAGCCTCTCTGGAGACCCTGATGTAATGAGAGGGCTCTGGAGACCCTGATGTAAGTGGGGGGCTCTCTGGGGACCCTGATGTAATGAGGAGCCTCTCTGGAGACCCCAATGTAATGAGGAGCCTTTCTGGAGACCCTGATGTAATGAGGAGCCTCTCTGGAGACCCTGATGTAATGAGAGGGCTCTGGAGACCCTGATGTAAGTGGGGGGCCCTCTGGGGACCCTGATGTAAGTGGAGGTCTCTCCGGGGACCCTGATGTAAGTGGGGGGCTTTCTGGGGGACCCTGATGTAATGAGGAGGGATCTGAAGACAATAATGTAATGAGGAGGGCTCTGGGGACCCTGATGTAATGAGGAGGGCTCTCTGGGGACCCTGATGTAATGAGGAGGGATCTGGAGACCCTGATGTAATGAGGAGGGCTCTCTGGGGACCCTGATGTAATGAGGAGGGCTCTCTGGGGACCCTGATGTAATGAGGAGGGCTCTCTGGGGACCCTGATGTAATGAGGAGGGATCTGGAGACCCTGATGTAATGAGGAGGGATCTGGAGACCCTGATGTAATGAGGAGCCTCTCTGGAGACCCTGATGTAATAAGAGGGCTCTGGGGACCCTGATGTAAGTGGGGGGCTCTCTGGGGACCCTGATGTAATGAGGAGCCTCTCTGGAGACCCCAATGTAATGAGGAGCCTCTCTGGAGACCCTGATGTAATGAGGGGGCTCTGGGGACCCTGATGTAATGAGGAGGGCTCTCTGGAGACCCTGATGTAATGAGGGGGCTCTGGGGACCCTGATGTAATGAGGAGGGCTCTCTGGGGACCCTGATGTAAGTGGGAGGCTCTCTGGGGATCCTGATGTAAGTGGGGGGTTCTCTGGGGATCCTGATGTAAGTGGGGGGGCTCTCTGGGGACCCTGATATATACATGTGTATGCCCGCCCAAGAATATGACTTTCTTTACTTCGCTGCTATAGGCTCTAGCCCGAGATCTTTTGTAGACCTAGCAACGCCCCTGGTATATATATAGTTGGTCCAAGCTGGAACAATGTAACTCTGTAGTATCAGAAATCCACAGCTGGAATTCCTCTTTATTATCACAGGCCTGTTACTCCGATCTTCTCAGTAAACAGTTAATACGGAATGGCCAGTAGGGATTTGGTGGCGGAGAAGAGTTGGCGCCTCGCTGGGTTCACACGCTGACAGGCTGAGAAATGACATTGACTTTGAAGCCGGGGAGACCGGTTTAAATGTCAATGTTGTGCGTTGGTGACCTCGGACACTTTGTCTCTCTGGGCCCCAGGCGCAGAAATCACAGGTTGTAAGCATGTCAGGACGGGGCCACGTTACTGTAAATATCCCGCTACAAGGCCGCTCATCGCTCTTTCTATCGAATTTATGGCGTTTATGCTGGAGAGAGAAGAGGAGAAAAAAAATGTCTGCACAATATAAAGTCATTAACTGGCGTTCTGCCGCGAGTCACCGCGAAACGCGGAGCGGAGATCAGGAGCCGTGACTTTTTTTACGCCATAGGGCCAGCGATGACTGATTCACATCACGCGTGCGTGTGACAGCGCGTCCGACCGACAACAGGCTGAGGGGCATTCGTCAACTGATGTGTTGGGCAGAGAAAGGCCGCGATCGGAAACCGCATTGCCACGCGCCCTCTCTGGTCCCCTGTGCCGAGGAGGAGTTTTCAGGGAGGGGACTACGAGAACTGCTGGGAGATGATTACCGATAAATGGAAACTTTACCAATTTCACTTTTAACACGTTTTTTTATTGTGATTCAGGAAAGTTATAAAAATTTAAGTCTACAGCCATGGCTAAAAGTTTTGAGAATGACACAAATATTAATTTTCACAAAGGCTTCAGTGTTGTTAGATCTTTTTTGTCAGATGTTACAATGGGATACTGGAGTACAGTGCATCTGGAAAGTATTCACAGCGCTTCACTTTCTCCACATTTTGTTATGTTACAGCCTTATTCCAAAATGGATTCAATACATTATTTTCCTCAAAATTCTACAAACAATCCCCCATAATGACAATGTGAAAGAAGTTTGTTTGAAATCTTTGCAAATTTATTAAAAATAAAAAAGATTTATTTAAAAAAAATAAAAATAAATAAAAATAAGTATCAAAGGCTCCTCCCATTTACACAAGTATCACAGGCTCCTCCCATGTACATTAGTATCACAGGCTCCTCCCATGTACATAAGTATCACAGGCTCCTCCCATGTACACAAGTATCACAGGCTCCTCCCATGTACATAAGTATCACAGACTCCTCCCATGTACATAAGTATCACAGGCTCCTCCCATGTACATAAGTATCACAGACTCCTCCCATGTACATAAGTATCACAGGCTCCTCCCATGTACATAAGTATCACAGACTCCTCCCATGTACATAAGTATCACAGGCTCCTCCCATGTACATAAGTATCACAGGCTCCTCCCATGTACATAAGTATCACAGGCTCCTCCCATGTACACAAGTATCACAGGCTCCTCCCATGTACATAAGTATCACAGCCTTTGCCATGACACTCGGAATTGAGCTCAGGTCCATCCTGTTTCTACTGATCATCCTTGAGATGTTTCTGCAACTTGAATGGAGTCCACCTGTGGTAAATTCAGTTGATTGGACATAACTTGGAAAGGCACACACCTGTCCATATAAGGCCCCACATGAGCACAGTGATATCCATCATCTGTAAATGGAAGAAGTTTGGAACCACCAGGACTCTTCCTAGAGTGGGCCGCCCGGCCAAACTGAGCGATGGGGGGAGAAAGGCCTTAGTCAGGGAGGTGGCCAAGAACCCGATGGTCACTCTGACACAGCTCCAGCGTTTCTCTGTGGAGAGAGGAGAACCTTCCAGAAGAACAACCATCTCTGCAGCGCTCCACCAATCAGGCCTGTATAGTAGATTGACCAGATGGAAGCCACTCCTCAGTAAAAGGCACATGACAGCCCACCTGGAGTTTGCCAAAAGGCACCTGAAGGACTCTCAGACTATGAGAAACCAAATTCTCTGGTCTGATGAAACAAAGATTGAATGACAAGCGTCATGTCTGGAGCAAATCAGGCATCACTCATCACCTGGCCAATACCATCTCTACTGTGAAGCATGGTGGTGGCAGCATCATGCTGTGGGGATGTTTTTCAGTGGCAGGAACTGAAAGACTAGTCAGGATCGAGGGAAAGATGAATGCAGCAATGTACAGAGACATCCTTGATGAAAACCTGCTCCAGAGCGCTCTGGACCTCAAACTGGTGCGAAGGTTCATCTTCCAACAGGACAACGAACCAAAGCACACAGCCAAGATAACAAAGGAGTGGCTCCGGGACAACTCTGTGAATGTCCTTGAGTGGCCCAGTCAGGGCCCAGACTTAAAGCGGAGTTCCACCCATATTTTCAAGTCCTCAGCATCCCAAGCTACTCTGTGCGCTTAAAACAATTTGGCATTTTTTTTAAACGCTTACTGTTTTATTTGTGAATTAATTATTCACTTCCTCCTGTCAGCCGTGTCATTTCCGGTTTGCAATGCCTCCTGGGAGATGTGTGTAATCAATCCCAGGAGGCAATGGGCATTGCTGGGCTGTAGCATTGCGTTATTTGCAAAGCAATGATGACTGCACATGTGGCCTTGCAGGTAACCCTGGAAGAACAATGATTTCAAGCACCACCCTCTTTTTAAAGCTTCCAGTCTGTTATTCTAACTCAATTTCAGTGATTTTCAGCCTTGTCCTCGACAACACTGATACCTGAGAGAATCACTGACATGATGTCAGCAGGTCCTTTTGTGGCAGGGCTGAAATGCAGTGGAAATGTTTTTTTTGGGGGGGAATAAGTTCATTTTCATAGCAAAGAAGGACTTTGCAATTAATTGCAATTCATCTGATCCCTCTTTATAACATTCTGGAGTATATGCAAATTGCCATCATAAAAACTGAGGCAGCAGACTTTGTGGAAATTAATATTTGTGTAATTCTCAAAACTTTCGGCCACAGCTGTAAATGCGTCAACTTTGAACTGCAGACGGGAGGAAGAATGCAGCTGGAAATGGTCCAGCCCGCAGCGAGTAGCCATGAAAATGTCCCGGCTGGCTGGAAGTGGATGTGCATCATAATATGGAGGCCAGCACATCCACTGCCGGCCAGCCAGCCATGACCCACCCCTGGTCCTCCTGACAACCATTCCTGGATGTAAGGGGGGACTCTGATGGTAAGTTTGCACTTACCAGAACGGTGGATCATGTGATATCCACATGATATCATGAAACCTGAATACAGCAGAGAAGCTAATGCACCCAGCTCTACTCCAACTCCAGGCAGCCAATCAGATTTGTATCATCTTTTATATTTTACCAAATTGGGTATTTTATTGTGCTTGTGTGCGCTAAAATTCATTAACCCCTTCAATACCGGGCACCCCCCCTCTTCCGGCACTGACCAATTTCTAGCTTTCAGCGCTGTCACACTTTGAATGACAATTGCGCGGTCATACAACACTGTACACATAGGACATTTTTATAAAACAAATTTCACACAAATAGAGCTTTCCTTTGGTGGTATTTAATCATCGCTGGTTTGTATTTATTTTTTTTTTGCTAAATAAACAAAAAAAACCTTGAAAATTGTGAACAAAAAAATGCATTTTTCTTAGTTTCTGTTTATAACATTTTGCAAATAAATAATCTTTCTTCCTAAATTTAGGCCAAACTGTATTCAGCTACATGTCTGGTAAAAAAAAAAAAAATCCCATTAATTATACATTATTTGCTTTGTGTGAAAGCTATAGAGTCTACAAACCATGAGATATATATATATATTTGAAAATTGACCAATCCTGACGTACTGACGACCGATCTCATTTCTTGAGGCCTGAAAATGCCAGGACTGTACAAATGACCCCTTTTTGGAAAGTAGACAGGTATTTAGTAAGAGGCATCTTGAGAATTTTGAAGTTGTAATTTTTTTGTCATGATTTTTTGGAAAATGAAGAAATAATAATAAAAAAAAAAAAAAAAAATTTTTCACAATTTTATTTGTACATCCTGTCACCAGTGCAGTACAGCGTCATCATATAACTGGTGTGGCAGTGATCAGGGAAAAAAAAAAATAATAATAATTTAAAATTTTTTGTTACTTTTCTTTAAATTCAATATTTCTTTATTAATATTTTCAGTAAAATGAACAAGGATTACGTTTGTTACAACATGTCGGATGTTCCGACTGGATTGAACCAGAAATAAAGAAATTAGTTTCATTTATGCATAACCAGACTTACAAAATGTAGACTAAACAGAGGTAAAATATGCAAAGTATGCAAACAGTATTGACTTGTTACATTTTTTTTTTTTTAGGATTTTTTTGTTTTAGCCAGAGCAATACTGTACTACTCTGGGGAAGTGAAAATAATTTTAATCAAAAAATTAATCAAAAAGTTTACATACCCCAGATCTTAATACCGTGTATTGCCCCCTTTAACATCAATAACAGCTTGAAGTCTTTTGTGGTATTTGTGGATGAGGCTCTTTATCTTCTCAGATGGTTCCTCTTGGCAAAAAGCCTCCAGTTCCTGTAAATTATTGGGCTGTCTTGCATGAACGGCACGTTTGAGATCTCCCCAGAGGGGCTCAATGGTATTGAGGTCAGGAGACTGAGATGGCCACTCCAGAACCTTCACTTTATTCTGCTGTAGACAGGTGGACTTGGCCTTGTGTTTTGGATCATTGTCATGTTGGAATGTCCAAGTCAGTCCCATGCGCAGCCTCCTGGCTGATGAATGCAAATGTTCCTCCAGTATTTTATGATAAAATACTGCATTTATCTTGCCATCAATATTGACCAAATTTCCTGTGCCTTTGTAGCTCACACATCCCCAAAACATCAAAGATCCACCTCCGTGTTTCACAGTAGGGATGGTGGACCTTTCATCATAGGCCTTGTTGACTCCTCTCCAGATGTAGAGTTTATGGTTGTGGCCAAAAAGCTCAGTTTTGGTCTCACCACTCCAAATTACTTTGTGCCAGAAGGTTTGAGGCTTGTCTCTGTGCTGTTTGGCATATTATAAGCGGGATACTTTGTAGCATTTGCGTAGTAATGACTTTCTTCTGGCGACTCGACCATGCAGACCATCTTTCTTCAAGTGCCTCCTTATTGTGCATCTTGAAACATCCATACCACATGTTTTCAGAGAGTCCTGTATTTCACCTGAAGTTATTTGTGGGTTTTCTTTGCATCCCGAACAATTTTCCTGGCAGTTGTGGCTGAAATTTTAGTTGGTCTACCTGACCGTGGTTTGGTTTCAACAGAACCCCTCATTTTCCACTTCTTGATTAGAGTTTGAACACTGCTGATTGGCATTCTCAATTCCTTGGATATCTTTTTATATCCTTTTCCTTTTTTTACAGTTCCACTACTTTTTCCCGCAGATACTTTGACAATTCTTTTGCTTTCCCCATGACTCAGAATCCAGAAACGTCAGTGCAGCACTGGATGAAAGATGCAAGGGTCTGTCAGGAGTCCAGAAACTCATTGACCTTTTATACACACACACTAATTACAAGCAAACAGATCACAGGTGAGGATGGTTACCTTTAATAGCCATTCAAACCTCTTTGTGTCAACTTGTGTGCATGTTATCAGGTCGAAATCACCAGGGTATGTAAACTTTTGGTCAGGGTCATTTGGATAGTTTCTGTTGTCATTTATAATTTAAAAAGAGTAAACAAAGTTGATTGATAATAAATGGCTTCAGCCAAACACTAACCATGACTGAAAGAAAATTTTTTATGTCATCATTCATATTCTCAGAATAATGACAAAGAAATCAAAAATTCTGCCAGGGTATGTAAACTTATGAGCACAACTGTATATACATCCAGTATATAAACACTTCTCCTCTTCTACCTACAGCACAGACTTGCTTGTAGGACTGCAACTCCCAGGGGCAGCCAGCACTGAATTTAAGGCCTGACACTGGCTCAGCCAGGCCCAAAGCAAAATGCCTTTTGCAGGCAGGGACCACAAACCCTTGTGGTGTAGAAAAATTGTAGTCCTAGTGCTAGCTGTCCCACATGTGGCTACTGCACCCAGTACCACCTCTTCAGGCCCTACCAGCCTTCCTGGCTGCAGCTGCCCCTTTCCACTGCCCGTGGCACCACAGTCCTCCAGACTGGCTCTGCACCCATCCCAGACTGCTCCATCCCAGTCCTCTCAGGCGTGCCTCCCTAGTTCTTCTGACTGTGTGTCACTCACCAGCCCTCTTGGCTATTCCTCCTGGAGACTTGCCTGGCAGTGTTCTCCCACTGTCCTCTTTGCTCCCAGTGCCTCCTGTCCAGGACACCTTTGTGGTTTTAGGAAGGCCCCCTCTGCATCTGAGGCCAGGCCCAAGG
Organism: Lithobates clamitans; assembly: GCA_037952925.1. Lineage (NCBI taxonomy): Eukaryota > Metazoa > Chordata > Amphibia > Anura > Ranidae > Lithobates > Lithobates clamitans. The sequence continues at coordinate 373,993 of JBBGZY010001930.1, forward strand.
TCTAATCCCTCCCAGCTACCTACTAAGGCCACCACAGCCTAGCACTCCATCTCCAGCTTCCACCCCGTAGAACTGTTCCATAGCTGGGCTGACACTGAATATTTGACGGGGCCTGCCCCCTGCCAATCCAAGTTGGAGATTGGTCAGGGCCCTCAGAATACTCCAGGCAGTTCAACTTTACCTCCCCTCCCATTCTGCACCAGAGCATTTGAGAAGTAGAGGAAAGGTCTCAGTAATGCTGCCTGTGAGTCACCCAGCTCTCCCTGGATCTCTGCCGACCCAGGAAACAAAAACAGACAGTGTTGTCACATGAAAAAGATAGAAAAAAAGATTTACACAAATGTGACTGAGGGGTGTACTTACTTTTGTCAGATGCTGTATATCCCATAGTTTGTGGACTCTTTTCTACAGACTAAATAATATACAGTAAAACCTTGGTTTGAGAGCGTTTTGCAAGACAGGCAAAACTTTTAAATACATTTTGACTTGATACACAAGTAGCGTCATGTCACAACTGAGTATAAAAGAGAAGAGAGGCCCCTCTAATTGTAGCAATTTGGTTACATTTAATGAAGATACAACATTAAGCAACATATTGCTACACTTAGAGGCGCCTCTCTTCTCTTTTATACTCTGGAGCTCCTGCTGGATTTTGCTTCTAATCCCCTTGTGGAGGCTTCCATTTGTAGATGGACATTTTATGGTTACACAACCAATCACATCGCTATAATCTTTTTATATGGACTATAAACTGAAGGACCTATGAATAAATGGTTGTGGAACGAATCATCTGAGTTTCCATTATTTCTTATGGGGAAATTTGCTTTGATATACAAGTGCTTTGGATTACAAGCATGTCTCTGGAAGGAATTATGTTTACAATCTAAGGTTTTGCTGTACACTGATTTGGGGTATTTTCACCAAATAAATGCAGCAGAATACATTTTGGCCTAAATTTATGAAGAAAGATTCTTTATTTGCAAAATTTTATAACCGAAACAAAGAAACGCATTTCCCCCCCCCAAAATTTACAGTCTATTTTTGTTTATTTAGCAAAAAATAAAAACTCCAGCTGTGAATAAATACCACCAATAGAAAGCTCTATTTCTCTTAAAAAAATGATAAAAATGTCATGTGGGTACAGTGTTGTGACATGACCGCGTAATTGTCATTCAAAGTGTGAAAACGCGCTGAAAGCTGAAAATTGGCCTGGGCAGGAAGGGGGGTGAAAGTGTCCGGTATTGAAGAGGTTAAAAAAACCCAGAAATTTGCGATAAGAGGACTGATTTTTCAGATAGAAGCCCCTCCCTGTGTTTTCAACAGAAGATCTTCACCTGGAACAGCGATCAATATTAAATCCCCCCCCCCAAGGTCGCCCGGATGTCGCCTCTCACTTATCACCCTAAATCACGAAACGTCGGGTGTGGAAGGTCTTTTCGGAGACCAGGCACCGCAGCTTTCGGTTTCCGCGGCACAAAAGCAGAAAATGCTCATTAGCGCAGGGCGGTCACATTAAGAGGAGCCGCAGAAAAATATGATTATGAGACGCCGGGCCAACCGCCGCCGCTCCGTTCTCCAACAACACAAATTACATCTGACATTTCATTTGGGGGCCTCAATGTGCCATGCGCCAATTTCTGCCGCTACCGCGACGGCCATAAATAACCCGAGGCGTCTCATTGACAGATGGAACTCTGCAGTTAATTTCAAGGCTCGCGATTGCGTGCAGACGGCGGTATCGGAGGGAGACGCTGGAGCGCCGAGACGGAGATTAAAGTACGGCGGGAACATAAACTGTTATCGGATATGCAGCGTTATTCTTATTCCGAGGTCAGCGACAATAATAGGGGTTATACTCCCCTTTTTTTTTATGCCGGAGAGCCGGTAAGACGGCTTGCATCATAATAGGTGCTGATAAAGCAATGGGTACCCCTTTGTGGGTAAAACAAGTCTAAATGCCTGAGCACAATTTTGCAACTTTGACACGTGTTCATGTCTCCCAACCGTCCCGGATTGCCCGGTAAGGTCCCGCTGTGGGAGGTCTGTCCCGCATCGGGGGCACCTTCATTCCGGGACAATACAATGTATTTTACCGTTTTGGTAAATCCGTACCTATCGTCACAACTACTGTGTGCATTCAAATACTGCGTTTTTTTTCAGGACAAATTGGGCTTTCATTTGTTGGTAAATGATAATGGATATCTTGGATTTTTTTTTAATTATCAAAGCAAAACTGACTCAAAATAGTAAAAACCACTTCCGGACCGCCCACCGTCGTTATACGTCGGTACAATATCATCACTGCCATAACTCCGGTATCCTCTTCTTCAGCAGGTGGTCCACTTCAAGATAAAAGTGATCTCTGCAGCGGATTCGCCGCTAGATCACTTTTATCGGCGGCGGGAGAGGGGCCCACCCCCCTCCTGCTAGGGGCCCACCCCCCCTCCCGCTGCTCTCCGGTGCCCTCCGCCGCTGACTGGAGCCATCGGCAGCGGCGGAGGCGATCGGATGTTTCCCCTTGTGTGACATGGAGACAAGTGATGGCCGCCACCCGTCTCCATACCATTGCAGAGCGGAAGCGACGTCAAAACGTCACTTCTGCTCATAGCTCTTAAAGGGCCATTTTTATTTTTGTATTTTTTTAAATTACATTTTTTTTTTTTTTATTATTGCATTTTAGTGTAAATATGAGATCTGAGGACTTTATGACCCCCCAATTCTCATACTTAAGAGGACCTGTCATGCTTTTTTTCTATTACAAGGGATGTTTACATTTCTTGTAATAGGAATAAAAGTGACACAATTTTTTTTAAAGAACAATGTAAAAATAAAAAAAAAAGGTAAAATAAATAAGGAAAAAACGAGCTCGCGTGCAGAAGCGAACGCATATGTGAGTAGCGCCCGCATATGAAAGCGGTGTTTAAACCACACATGTGAGGTATCGCCGTGATCGGTAGAGCAAGAGCAATAATTCTAGCCCTGGACCTCCTCTGTACCACAAAACATGCAACCTGTAGAATTTTTTAAACGTTGCCTATGGAGATTATTAAGGGTAAAAGTTTGTCACCATTCCACGAGCGGGCGCAATTTTGAAGCGTGACATGTTGGGTATCAATTTACTCGGTGTAACATTATATTTCACAATATAAAAAAAATAGGGCTAACTTTACACGTGTCTTATTTTTTTAATTCAAAAAAGTGTATTTTTTCCAAAAAAAAGTGCGCTTGTAAGACCGCTGCGCAAATACAGTGTGACAGAAAGTATTGCAACGACTGCCATTTTATTCTCTAGGGTGTTAGAAAAAAAAATTTATCATGTTTGGGGGTTCTAAGTAATTTTCTAGCAGAAAAAACTGTTTTTAACTTGTAAACAAATCTCAGAAAGAGGCTCGGTCCTTAATTGGTAATTTAGCTGTATATTTCTTGCTATTATCATAATTTACCACCAAAGAACAACAACCAAAATCAATTCTCCTGCTCCTGACGATCGCAGCGATACCACATATGTGTGTGATATTTGTTTGTATCGGTAGTGCGGCCCAGAAACAATAGTGCACATTTTTTTAAAATCCAACCTAAAACACACCGACACTAACTGACACGGATACTAATTTAAACATTTTTTTTTCAAAATCCTACACCAAAATTTGCTGACCATGACCTTTGACACTGACCTTAACCTTTGACCCCCAACCTTGACCCTAACACTAACCCTTGCAACCTTGACCTTGTTATTTTTTTCTTTATTTTTTTATTCTTTATTTTTATTTATTTATTTTTACACACTTTGGTTTGTTTACAATTCCTCTTCTACAAGAAAAAAGCCTGGTGCATGCAGAGAATGGGTGCAGGGCTGTACCCCCCATTCTACGGCATTAGAAGCGGGGTGGACACACAGTTCAGCTTCCTTGCCTTGGGCACTGAACGGACTTGTCCTGTTATTGGCCAGGAGTCCTTTGATGGGGGGTGTATGGACTTCTCCTTCATGGGGAGATAAGACAGATTGCATTCCCCTCCAGAAGGAACAATAATACTATTTTACCCTCTGCTAGAAGCCTGGTGGTGATTCTGTACCAATGGGGGGGGGGCTACTCTTGGACATAAGTTGTGTCTGGGGAAAGAGCGGGTTTAAGGATGGTGGCCCCAAGTTCTGGTCAAGCCAGGTTGGACCACTTTCAGGGCTTCCAGCGGTAATGTCAGTGTGTTTCCACCACCCTGGCCACAGAGTCTCTGGGAGAGCCCATACTATGGATGCTACAAGGGAAGTCCAACTGAGTACAGGAAGAGTTAACCTGCCCGTGCCCCTCTACACCACAACACTGAAGGCTTTGTACCTTGCTGTTACATGGCTCTCTTCCTTCATGGTCATTCTTCTTTAGGAAGTAAATAAAAGGTTCTACAGCTGGCAGGTGAAGACACCTGGGAGCTGATTAACTGGAAATGGACTTCTCAGAGGGCTTCTTCTATTGACAAAAGTAACAGCTAAATGAAGCAAAGGCCAGCAGAGATGATGCGGGTGTCAGGGGGGGCATCAAAGTGGACCGACAGGTTGGATGAAAAGGGCGCTCTGCTGACACAATCAAATAACTCAGACTACTTGCTGAGATAGATTTGCTGCAATTTGCAGGATATTTGCTCAGAAAATGATATTGTGGATATAAATATCTGAATTATTTACTGAGCTGTACTTCTTAAATATATCTTAATATAATCTTTTTTTTTTTTTAAAGAATTAAGGAATGCGGGAGTGATCCAGAAGTCAGAATCTTTTAGAGTATAAGGCCTCATGCACAGGGGGCGTTAGAAAAAACGAGCTGCAAAGCCACTACCAACGCCAGGAAAAATTGTCTGTAAAAACATGCTTTTAGTAGCTTTTTGCATTGATGTTAATGCATGTTTAGCCACGCTAGCTTTTAGCAGTGTTTCCTGGCCTCTATTCAAAATCAATGGTTCCCTATGGGAGCCCATTGATTTGAATAGAAGTCGCACATGATGATGATCCCACTAGTGGCGTGGCTTGGTGGCTTGTGGGCTGAGGATCTTGAAGGGGAACCCCTCGCCAAAATGGGGTTCCCCGTCAAGACGATACCAGACCCTTTGTTCTGGTATGGATTTTTAGGGGTACCACCATGCCCCAAAAAATGGCGTGGGGTCCCCCTCAATACCAGACCCTTATTCGAGCATGCAGCCCAGCAGGTCAGGAAAGGGGGGGGACGAGCGAGCACTCCCCCCCTGGACCATACCAGGCCACATGCCCTCAACATGGGGGGGGGGTGCTTTGGGGCAGGGGGGCCATCATGCACCGGGTGGTGATGTCACAAGGGGGCAGGGCCTCCGGTAGATGTGACCCTGACCCCGCCCCATGTCTTTATAAGTAATGGCACACGGTGGACCTAGCATTACACCGGGAGAGAGCATTGAGAGAACATCGGAGGAAGAACAGAGGGAGAAGACAGCACAGAAAGGAGACCCGGCAGAAGCAGAAGACCGTGGAGAGCGGAGAAGAACCAGAGAGGGGAGAAGACATCAGTGGAGGAGGGAGTTGAACCGGGGAGGGGGGGAGACATCAGCGGAGAGAGGAGAAGAACCGGAGAGGGGAGAAAAAATCAGCAGAGAGAGGAAAAGAACCGGGGAGAGAAGAAGATATTAGCATAGAGAGGAGAAGAACCGGGGGGGGGGGGGGGGAGACATCAGCGGAGAGAGAAGAACCAGAGAGGGGAGAAGACATCAGCGGAGAGAGAAGAACCCATGAGGGGAGAAGACATCAGCGGAGAGAGGAGAAGAATCGGAGAGGGGAGAAGACATCAGCGGAAGAGGGAGAAGAACCGGGAAGGGGGGAGACATCAGCGGAGAGAGGAGAAGAACCAGAGTGGGGAGAAGACATCAGCGGAAGAGGGAGAAGAAACGGGAAGGGGGGAGACATCAGCGGAGAAAGGAGAAGTACTGGAGAGGGGAGAAGACATCAGCGGAGAGAGGAGAAGAACCAGGGAGGGGAGAAGACATCAGCGGAGAGAGGAGAAGAACCAGGGAGGGAAGAAGACATCAGCGGAGGAGGGAGAAGAACCGGGGAGGGGAGAAGACATCAGAGAAGAGAGGAGAAGACATCAGCGGAGGAGGGAGAAGAACCGGGAAGGGGGGGAGACATCAGCGGAGAGAGGAGAAGAACTGGAGAGGGAAGAAGACATCAGTGGAGAGAGGAGAAGAACCAGGGAGGGAAGAAGACATCAGCGAAGAGAGGAGAAGAACCAGGGAGGGGAGAAGACATCAGCGGAGGAGGGAGAAGAACCGGGGAGGGGGGGAGACATCAGCGGAGAGAGGAGAAGAACTGGAGAGGGAAGAAGACATCAGCGGAGAGAGGAGAAGAACCAGGGAGGGGAGAAGACATCAGTGGAGAGAGGAGAAGAACCAGGGAGGGGAGAAGACATCAGCGGAGGAGGGAGAAGAACCGGGGAGGGGGGGAGACATCAGCGGAGAGAGGAGAAGAACCAGGGAGGGAAGAAGACATCAGCGAAGAGAGGAGAAGAACCAGGGAGGGGAGAAGACATCAGCGGAGGAGGGAGAAGAACCGGGGAGGGGGGGAGACATCAGCGGAGAGAGGAGAAGAACTGGAGAGGGAAGAAGATATCAGCGGAGAGAGGAGAAGAACCAGGGAGGGGAGAAGACATCAGCGGAGAGAGGAGAAGAACCAGGGAGGGGAGAAGACATCAGAGAAGAGAGGAGAAGACATCAGCGGAGGAGGGAGAAGAACCGGGGGGGGAGATGACATCAGTGGTATGAGAAGAACCATAGAGGGGAGAAGACATCAGTGGAGAGAGGAGAAGAACCGGAGTTGGGGAGAAGACATCAGCGGAGAGAGGAGAAGGAGCGGAGAGGGGAGAAGACATCAGCAGAGAGAGGAGAAGAACTGGAGGATGAAGACATCGCTGGAGGGAGAAGAAATTGGAAGAGACGCCGGAGCTGCCTTAATAAATTACTTTAAAAACCTGTGTACTGTTTTCATTTTTGACACTTTTTTTTGGGTGAATGGGTAAGGGTATGATGTACCCCATACTCATTCACATATGGTGTTAAAGGGGGCTTCCAGATTCCGATAAGCCCCCCCACCAAGACAACCACCGGTCAGGGTTGTCAGGAAGAGGCCCTTGTCCCCATCAACATGGGGACTAAATGCTTTGTGGTGGGGTCAGGAGGGGTTTCACCTGCTGGTGGCACTGTGGCTCCCAGGTTTATGGGCTGCAGTTCCAGTGTCCACCAGCGGGTGTCTCTCGGCAGTCAGAAGCTGACATCTCCTGCAATCAGGCATCACCTGATACTGATTGCAGGAAGTATATTTAAAGCTGGTGATTACTAGCACACCTTGCTTTGGTGTTTTATCCATGTGCCCTGACCTGTATCCTGTATCCTAAATCTTGTATCCTGAACCCTGCATCTGTTCCTGGACCCCTGCCCTGCAGCCGGGTCCCTTCCTGCTCTCTCTGTCTACTGTTACCCTCTCCCTGTCCTGTCTTGCTCCCAGCTCTATCTGCTTGATCTCCCGTGTATGACCTTAGCTTGTTACGATTGTATCCCACACCTATATGTACATTTGGTTTAGGTAGTCATTTGTTGTGTGTCACTGTGGTTTTGGTTGCTGGTTAGTTACACTGTTTGCCATATTGGAGGTGAATTTACGTTGGTGTATTTACTTACCTTTTAATAAATTCTATTATTTATACTGAACCTGTGCTTGGCATTTCATATGACAGTCCACATATTTCTGGTCACAGCTGCATAGGGAAGCCGTCTTGGTTCTGTCGTTTGGAGGAAAAATGCATCCGGAGGAAGTTATTTATTTTTCTTTGCTGGTAACAGAGGATGGTGAATACTACCCCCAGATATTGAAGCAGTGGACCAGTGACCGGCTTCTAGAATGTATCCGACTTGCTCATTCCCTCGTTGGTCAGGGCCGTATGTTGTTTGGAGGTGTTCAGCCTTTGGTTCAGGTGTGTGCAGAGTTTGCTTTGCCCTGTACTCCGGAAGACAGTGATCATTTTTCTCACCCCTTCAGTATGGATCAGATTGAATGTGTGGTTATTGGAAGATGGAGGACGTTTATTTCTTTGAGCAATATCCCTGATGTTCCCAGCAGGTTTTAGTGGAGAATTAATCTTGTTCAATCTTTACTACATGGTCAGATCTATTGCCCTCAGCCTCAGATTGCAACAGCTCATTCCTGCTGCTGGAGACCTGCCTGCTTAGTGGTCTCTTTCTCCATCACCCATGGCAACCTCAGTTGCAGCCCCGTATACCCTGCTACCAATTAAGTATCAGTTCCCTGTTTCCACCTGCTGCACCTACCCTGCCTTCAACCCAGTTACCTCTTCTCCGCTATCTGCAACCATCCCACAAAAATCCTCCTTAGTTACGGCTCCCTCTTGTTTACCATCCTCCCATTCTTCTCTTCCATTAGCTGCACCTCCTGTTTACAGCCCTGCAGTCACTTACAGATCTTCAGTAGCTAAACCTAAGAAGAAACGGACGTTTTCTCCAACCCGCACAATCCTGCCACTGTCTAATCCTGCCTCCACACCATCCGATCTGTTCCAATCTGCCTCCACACCTGCCAACCTGCTTCAGTCTACCTCCATGATGACCAATGTGGTTTGGCCTTTGTAGGACAAACCTGAACACGCTGCCCAGCCTGCTTTTTCGGTGCCTGCTGCCCAGCCTGCTGTTTCTGTGGCTGCTGTTCTGGCGCCCGCTACCCAGCCTGCAGTTCTGGTGCCCGCTGCCCAGTCTGCTGTTTTGGTGCCTGCTGCCCAGCCTGCTGTTTCGGTGCCCGCTGCCCAGCCTGCTGTTTTGGTGCCGCTGCCCAGCCTGCTGTTTCGGTACCTGCTGTTCTGGTACCTGCTACCCAGCCTGCAGTTCCAGTGCCCACTGCCCAGCCTGCTTTTCGGTACCTGCTGCCCAGCCTGCTGTTTTGGTGCCCGCTACCCAGCCTGCAGTTCCAGTGCCGGGTGCCTGCTTTCCAGCCCGCCTTTGATGATCCTTTGACCAAAGATTGGCTTGCTGTTATGGACTCTATGCTTACTGCCCTGCCGGATTGTTCTGTGGAGGGTAGGATTCCATCTGCCATTGGGTCTGACACATCTGAGTCTTTGGGTACTTGGTACGGGTTACCTGTTCTGCCTAAGGTTCTTTTTTCAGTTTCCTCAATTGGGTCACTCCTATAGTACATTGCTCTGATGGTGCCAAAGCCTGGTGGTCCGGACATACCCTTCACAATTGGTAGCCACGTTTAGCTTCACAACCTTGGTAGAGGTGGGTTCCAGGGGAGTGGTAGAGCACCATCTGTGCCTTGCCACAACCCGGATGGGATCGCCATAACTTCAGGTGCATTAGGAACCCATGTAGGGTAACCAGTTCATCGGGGAAACTTAGATGGCCGTTGAAGTGTGAAACAAGTCCTGGAGATCAGGCAGGCTACATGATTGTAACCAGACATTCCGGTATCAGAGTTGCGGTATTGCCACTTGACTCCAAGGTTAAGTTTGCGAATGACCCATGGTACCCCAGCATTGGGATGCCTAATGTTTTGAGGGATCAAAGGTCCTATGCGTCTAACAATCTGTCTGATAGGATACCTAGCCAATGGCCTATCCCCAGCAATGGGGTATCTAGCCAGTTACCAGGCCCAGGCGGTGGAACACCTAGATTCTTTTTGGGTCCCGGCAGCAAGGCTTCTTATTTCAAACCCAGCACTCCTTGGACTTAGCTACGACTATTTGGAGTGTCCAGAGGTCGCTCCTTCGAGGGGGGGTACTGTCAGGAAAGGTTTCACCTGCTGGTGGCATTGTGGTTCCAAGATCTATGGGCTGCAGTTCCGGTGTCCACCAGCAGAACTGAATTCTCCCGGCAGTCAGGAGCTGACATCATCTCCTGCAATCAGGCATCACCTGATACTGATTGCAGGAATTATATATAAGGGAGGATATGGAAGGTGGAAGAGCTTACAATCTATTAGGGTATAAGGGAGACTACAGAAGGTAGAAGAGCTTACAATTTATTAGGTGAATAATGAAAAATGTAGCACTATAGGGTGAACATATATGGCTGTATGCACATAATAAACAAGTGATAAGGAATCAATCATACAAAAAACTATGAAGAGTGAAAATATAAAAAGTCCAATGACTATAGAAGGTCCTAGAAAGGATCTCCACCACCAGAAAGTGGCTAATCAGGGATGGAGTACACTGGTACTGCCCGGCACGTAGAGCATCAAGGATGGTACATCTTCAAAAAAAAAGAGAAGTATATCTACTCTTACCGAAACAGGTGGACTCGAATGTCAGCGATGAGTCAGTAAAGCGAAGGTGCCAAAGTCGGCAGATCGACAAATCTCCAAGGTACCAAGGACCTCCAAACACCACTTCAAGGGATGTGTAGGTGACCACCAGACCGGAACTCAGATGTAGGAAACACCGAGGCTGGAACTCAGGTGTTGAAGGCCAGACTGGACGGCCAAAGAAGTCTCTTCCGGAAGGTTATGCCATCATATGGTGTAGGTCAAAAAAGTGTTTTTTTTTGTTATAAAAACTAACATACATTGATAAAAATAAAAACTGTGGTCACAGAGTAAAAAAAAGAAGGGCAATGTGGGAAGCAGAGAGCCAAATCCGAGGCGTTTCATCCAAATGGACTTCAAATGGGGCAACATCGTATCTCCGGACAGTACCAGTGTACTCCATCCCTGATTAGCCACTTTCTGGTGGTGGACTTACACCGGTCCTTTCTAGGACCTTTATATTCATTGGACTTTTTATATTTTCACTCTTCGTAGTTTTTTTGTATGATTGATTCCTTATCGCTTGTTTATTATGTGCATACAGCCATATATGTTCACCCTATTATGCTACATTTTTCATTATTCCTTTTAGCTCCTCCCTCAGCTCCCGGACCCGAGCTATTTGGCTGCCTGCAATCGTGGACACCCTGAGATTAACTATCGTGTGGCATGTGAGTACCCATTGGGGATTAGGGGTTCTGCCTCCCCTATTTGTTCATTTTATTTTTTTTTTCTTCTTTTCTTTCTTTTTCTTTCAGTTTTCACCACACTGTCCCTTTCCTTTGTAGATCCTTGTGCTATATCGCCCCTGAAGAGTGTTTAATACACGAAACGCGCCGGGCTTACAACATGCACCAGACAATCATATACCTATAAGTTTTTAATCATTTTGTGATCCCATGCTACTAAAGTGAATATTTTTTTCCAGATTAGGATTATTTGCCCTGCATCTTTTTTTGGGGGGGCTGTTTACCATGTCTGGCATGTATCGGTTAGGATGTGACTGCTATATGACTTGTTATTACAATCTCCACTTGAACTCCAATTGTGTCATTGTACTACTATGTATCAATAAAGTGTTTTATGCAATTTTGACTGTCACTCTGGCCTCCTTTGCTCGCCTCATTTAAAGTCCCAACCCTCCTGTTTTATGTTCTTTGTACGCATAGGGATGGAGTGTCTCATTTAAAGTCCCATTCTTCTATTTAACTTTCATTATTCACCATTCAGCATCTTTGTCACATTATATATGTAGCAGCTTTTCACATTGTATATCTTTTTGAGTTAGCGCAGTAATATTTTCCATTTACACTTTGCTACAATCTATAAGGGTATAAGGGAGGATACATAAGGTCTACAGGATGCATACAGTCTATAAGGGGGGATACAGAAGGTAGAAGAGCTTACAGTCTATAAGGGTATAAGGGAGGATACAGAAGGTAGAAGAGCTTACAGTCTATAAGGGTATAAGGGAGGATACAGAAGGTAGAAGAGCTTACAGTCTATACGGGAGGATACAGAAGGTAGAAGAGCTTACAATCAATAACATGTGAGCCCATCATTACAACTTAAGGCAAACAAGTGACACCGGGAATAGAACTGCACTGATCCCTGTGTTTTCCGGCTGCTGCAGTTTGTCAGTTGATGTTGGGCAGTAAACATGCAGCAGCTGAAGAGCGATTCTGCTGTAAAGAGAAGTAAGAGACGGATCTGTGACAAGTCTGGGCAGTTGGAAAGTGGAAGGACAGACTGAAGTTCCAGCTGCTAATGAGCTTCATTTCTCCCGGCAGAGTGTACAGACTGGAAGAGAAGAGCGATTGATAAGTCAGATTCGGCCTTCACCGACTAATAAATACAACGCGGCTTTTTTATTTTCCTTTTCAAATGAGCAGCTTAGCCGGAGATGAGAAGACGCGGCGCGCTCCGGAATGGAATAACAAGGTGTTAGTGAGAAGAAGAAAGAGTGGCACCTTGTCACGGAGGGTCAGGCCACCTACAAAGGGATTCAGCGAAGATGGATTGATGTCTTCTGGACCAAAACAATTGGCAGCCGCGGAAAACGGGTTCTCCGCTAATGAGGCCGACTCTGCGGAGTTCTTCCACCGTCACAATGCTTCTCTCCATGCTGCTTACACACACACGACACAATCCTTCTCTTCTCATCTCTGGAATGAAAGGCGGTTTTATGTATCATGGTCACATAAATCATTAAAACTCTATAACCTGGAGATAATTAGATGTGTGAGGATCAGGACTCCACCACGCCAGGTGACAATTGCCTTATTATTAATTTGTAACATTCCATTCCTTTAGATGCGGCATTCGTTATTTCGGATAATTCGTTACTTCGGATAAAATTGTATTCATTGCGTTCACTAACAGACAAATTTGACAGGAAATTCCAATAGCTATAATTTAATAGTTAGTTATTATTAGTCAGTTAGTTATTTTTCGAATTTTCGGATTTTCTTTCTTATTTTCCGATTTTCGAATTTTTGAATTGTCGAATTTACGAATTGAGATCATAACGAATGACCTGAAAAAAATAAATAAATAGATAAAAACAAATGAAACAAAAATGAACACATTTTTCGGCAGTGCACATGTCTATCAAAAACAGCTACACAGGCTACCTTAGAGGGGCAGCAGCCCCCCCCCCCCCAGGCTATTTATCATCTTCCTAGCCACCTTCTGGACACTCTTCTCCAGAGATTAGCCAGGACATGATAAATATTCAAGATGGACATTTGAATCTCCCTCCCCTATGTTCTGGAAATGTTTTTACCAGAGGCAGGGGGAAGCAATCAAACTCCCGACCTGTGAAACCCTGAACAGACCAGAACAAACGATCACTGCTCCCTTGACTACAGAGGGAGCCAAAAGCTAAAAAAATTGCCTAGTATCCTTAGCAGTGATGGGGGTAAGTCACACATGTGCAAGTCACAAGCAAGTCTCAAGTCTTAACCTTCAAGTCACAAGAAAGTCCCAAGTTACTGTGGCGAAAAGCAAGCAAATCAAGTCGAGTCCCTGCTAGAAGTCAAGCAAGTCAAGTCAAGTCATTTATTTTGGTCAAGTCACAAATAAAGTTAAAATACTGATCTACCCCGAAGCCGGGACTTGGGGGGGGGGGCTTTCTTTTGTGGGGGGGGGGCGGCTTTTGCCTAGGCCAAGACACAGCACTGGTGGTGCCAAGTCATTGCAAGTCAAATAGCCCAAGTCAAAGTCAAGTCGCAAGTCATTAGTGACAAGTCAAAGTCAAGTCGAGTCATTTATTTAATTTTGTCAAGCAAGTCGCAAGTCCTCAAACAGGTGACTGGAGTCTGACTCGAGTCAAGTCATGTGACTCGAGTCCCCCTCCTCTGATCCTTAGTATACATACACATTGGAGCTTACCAAAAATCTCTGTGCTTGGAGTTCTGCATTATTAAATCAGACTCCCCCCTCCCCCGTACTTCTAATCCGAGAGATCCGAGCTTCACCTTCACAGATGAGTGTGAAGTGGAAGTCTGATCCTGTAAATGGAAGGAAGATGATGTTCTGGAAGTCTTATCATGTAACAACAAGCCCACATGCCGGATCAGTGAGAAGAGAAAACATTAATGATTGTCTTCATAGGGACTTCTGTACAGAAGGAGGCCGCTCCCCGCCGAGCCCCCCCCGTGAGCTCAGAATGACTCCGCACATCACTTGTAATAATGTGATTTATAAAGTGCGAACATTCCCTGACGCATCCAACAACATTATAGAGAAAAAAAAAAAGAGACACCGCTGAATACATTGCAAGAAGAAATGCAACATCCATTTACTGGCTGACTGAATACACTGAAGTGCAAGCTTATGAGAATACAGTGGAACCTCGGATTACGAGCATAATCCAATCCAGGAGAATGCTTGTAATCCAAAGCACTCGCATATCAAAGCGAGTTCCCCATAGAAGTTAATGGAAACGAAGATAATTTGTTCTGCATTGACTTCTATTGTATGCAACACCGCATGTGGCCAGAGGGGGGGGGGCGCCAGAGAGCCTCGGAAATACTTGGGGACAGCTCGGCTGAACTCGGAAAGCCTCGGAAGAAACACTCGGGAAAGAAGTATTTCCGAGTGATTCCGAGTATTTCTGAACGGCTCCGAACCATTCCGAGTGTCACCGGCGCCCCCGCACCTCTGGCCAAATGCGGTACTGCATACCCCATTAGCTTGAATTCTGCTCGTTTTGCGAGACAACATTCGCAGAATTAAAAAAAAAAAGTTGCTCGTCTTTAAAAACGCTCGTTAACCGCGTTATTCATAAACCAAGTTTCCACTGTACTCTGTGAATTCTACAAACAAATCTTCCGGAAAAAAAAAACCCAAACACATTTCTGACATCTCACAATGTACAGCCTATGATTTATTTTTTAAAGCTTCACCTTTAATTAACCACTTGTCCTCCAGAAGATTTACCCCCCCCCTTTTCAAGACCAGGCCATTTTTTTTTTTGCGATACAGCACTGCGTTATTTTTAAATGCCAACTGTGCGGTCGTGCGACACTGTGCACAAATAAAATTGATATCCTTTTTTTTCTTTTGGTGGTATTTGATCGCCTCTGTGCTTTTATATTATATGCGCTATTAAAAAAAAAAGACAGACAATTTTAAAAAATAAATATTTTTAATTTTTTTGCTATTAAACATCCAATAAAAAGAATGTAAAGATTCAATTTTTTTCATAAATTTTGGCCAATATATATTCTGCTACATATTTCTGGTGAATAAAAAAAAAAAAACGCAATAAGCGTATATAGATTGGTTTGCACAAAAGTTATTGCGTCTACAAAATAGGGGATAGTTTTATGGCATTTTTATAATTTATTTATTTTTTACTAGTGGCGGCGATCAGCAATTTTTAGCGGGACTGCGACATTGCGACGGACAGATCGGACGCTTTTGACACTTTTTTGGGACCACTGACATATGGCGATGAGAGCTATAAATAGCCACTGATTACTGTATAAATGACACTGGCAGGGAAGAGGTTAAAGCGAAGTTCCACCCAAATTTTGAACAATATCTGTATGTATTCTCTTCCTTGCCTAGATGCTGACATGCCGTTTAAAAAAATTTAAATCGCCGTAATTACCTTTTATTTTTCTATTCTTCTTTGCACTTCCTGGTTCTCCTCCCGTGGGAGTAGGCGTGTTTCTAGCCTCTCCCAGACTCCTGGGAGCTAGTCTCAGGCTTCCCAGGATGCCACTGAGCACGTGCGGGAACGAGCGGTGAATGCTGGGAGCACAGCATTCACCACATCCAGGAAATAAATGCTTGTGGGCTTCAAATGCCCACAATGAAGATGGAAACCACCTGCAGTGAATAATATAAGTTATTCTTTCCGACGAAATCTGAGACAGGCGGACGTATTACACACAATATGTGAGTATGTAATGCTGAGAAGAAAAGTTTGTGAATGAACTCAAAAAAAAAAAAAGCATAGATAGGTGGACCCCTACTTTACCACTAGGGGGCAATCAAGGGGTTAAATGTGTGTCCTAGGGAGTGTTTCTAACTGTGGGGGGATGGGACTGCCTGGGGGAGGAGACTGGTGGGGGGGCGGGGTGGGATTGGGAGGAGGTGGGGTTTTTTTTTTTTCTTCTTTTGTTGAGTTGTTTTTTGTGTTGTTTCTTTTTTCCCTCCTCTGGGAGGCACAGTGGAGAGATGATTGATGTCATTAAAAGGAAGAGGATAAGTTATAATAGTAAATTAGGCACAGGATGGGCAACACGTAATGGAATCACATAAAGAAGGGTAGACTGAAATGAAAGGTGGAGAGATAATAAAAATGAAATAGTAAAGTGAGATTAAGTTGAATTAAAACACTAAACATAATAGGACATGAAAATAGTAATTCGAAATTATACACTTTTATTTTATTTATTTATTTATTTTTTTAATATTTTTATTTGTATTATTATTATTTATTTTTTTGGGTTGTTTGACACACGTAGTGGGGAGCTGTAGAGCCCCCTTCTTAATTATAGTTTGAATAATGTTTTGCACAAATTGAGTTTTGGTTATGGGTAGTCAAGTGGGTGGGCTTTTTTTTTTTTTTTTATATTTTTTCTTTATTATTATTATTATTTTTTGTGTTGTTGGTCGTTTGACACACGTAGTGGGGCGCTGTAGAGCCCCCCTTCTTAATTATACTTTGAATAATGTTTTGCACAAATTGAGTTTTGGTTATGGGTAGGCAATTGGTGGGCTTTTTCTTTTTTTTTTTATTCATTTTTTTTTTCTTTTCTCTTTTGAAGAGGACATGATGAAGGATCCGGTGTGTTTTCTCGGGGGTGGGGGGTTAGTGTGGTGTATATTAATGAAAAGATTTATATAGATATATTGTGCAATGTGTTTTTCTATGTTGTATGTTGGAATTTGTCTTAATAAAGAAAAAGTGATTATAAAAAAAAAAGAAGAAGAATGGGGCACACAGAATAAGCGCAGTTTGTTTTAATGAGGACTTATCCTTTAAAAAAAAAAAAGTATTTCTTTTTTAATAGTAATTATAATGTTATCCAGCAGCCAAGGCAACCCTGGGGGGGTTCTTTCTTTTTCACACTTAAAAAAAACGATTCCATGCATCAAGTGAAGGAAAGCAGCGAGCTTGTAAAGCGCCGTAGCTGGGCGCCATTAAACATATATGTATTCCAGCTGTGGATTCTGAGCTTTTCCTGGGGGTCTCCCTTAAGAGGGATCTGCCGGGGGATACAGAAGAGCACATGGATACACTTTACTCATTAATGAAACATTTCTGACAACTTCCATGTCTGAATTCATTTCACAATATGATACTAAGTTCATTTTGAGGGAGCTGAAGAGCTTAAAAAAGGAGATTCAACTTTTTCCTTTTTTTTTGAGATTCAACTTTTTAAATTGGTGTATTATATTATATTGAATACTATGTGAAATTTATGCAATTGTCCCAATTTTAAATTTTGTAATAAATATTCTCTTTTTTAATCTATATCTGTGTTATGCCTAAGAAGTCCACCAAATTTCTTATTAATCCTTATTATATTATATTTGTGTATGGGAAGAGATATGGATGGACGGACAAAGAGATGTACAGGCAGAAGGACAAGCGGATGGAAAAGTATTTATTGGAGACATTTTAGGACCTGCTTGCTTCCAATGATAGTTGGCCAGATTGATTGCGTTCCTCGGATTTGAGCCACCGGCGTTAAGATCGCGCATTGCTACATCACAGTGGCAATCATGTCTGTATATGTTATATTTGAACCCTAATGCCGCGTACACACGACCGGTTTTGCCGTCAGAATAAACTCCGAAGGTTTCTCTCGATGGAACTCCGACAGAATTCCATTCAAGGGGTCTTTCCTACACACGGTCAACCCAATGTCTGACCGTCCAGAACGCGGTACAACACGTACGACGGGACTAGAAAAAGGAAGTTCAGTAGCCAGTAGGCAATAGCTTCCGTCTCGTACTTGCTCCAGAGCATGCGTCGTTTTTGGTCCGTTGGACCAGCATACAGACGATCGGGTTTCCCGATAGGAATTGGTTCCATTTGAAATATTTAGAACATGTTCCATTTCTAGGTCCGTCAGATTTTTCGAAAAAAAAAAAAAGTCAGATGAGGCCTCCACACACGATCGGAATAGACGATGAAAAGCTTCTGTCGGACTTTTTCTGTCGGACATTCCGCTCGTGTGTACGCAGCTTTGCTGGTACTCTGAAAATAAACACGCCTACCTGTAGTCTCTTTGCGGTGGTTTGTACAACCAGGTGATAATCCCCCCACTGCATTACTAAGTGGTGAGCAAACATTGTCAGCCCTAAAGTGTAATGCCCCGAACACACGATCGGACTTTCCGACAACAAAACCGTAGTTTTTTGTTCGAAGGGTGTTGGCTCCAACTTGTCCTGCGTACACACGGTCACACAAATGTTGGCCAACAATTACGAACGTAGTGACGTACAAGACGTATGTGATATCTCCATTCCGAACGCAAGTAACTATGTAACTATGTAACTATGAAATGGGGTGGGCAACTACATGGCAAATGAGGTTCAATGTAGAAAAATGTAAAATAATGCATTTGGGTGGCAAAAATCTGAATGCAATCTATAGACTGGGGGGAGAACCTCTGGGGGGATCTAGGATGGAAAAGGACCTGGGGGTCCTAGTAGATGATAGGCTTAGCAATGGCATGCAATGCCAAGCTGCTGCTAACAAAGCAAACAGAATATTGGCATGCATTAAAAGGGGGATTATTTCCAGAGATAAAACAATAATTTTCCCGCTCTACAAGACTCTGGTCCGGCCGCACCTGGAGTATGCTGTCCAGTTCTGGGCACCAGTCCTCATGAAGGATGTACTGGAAATGGAGCGAGTACAAAGAAGGGCAACAAAGCTAATAAAGGATCTGAAGAATATTAGTTATGAGGAAAGGTTGTGAGCTCTGAACTTATTCTCTCTGGAGAAGAGACGCTTGAGAGGGGATATGATTTCAATTTACAAATACCGTACTGGTGACCCCACAATAGGGATAAAACTTTTTCGCAGAAGGGAGTTTAACAAGACTCGTGGCCACTCATTAAAATTAGAAAAAAAAGAGGTTTAACCTTAAACTATGTAGAGGGTTCTTTACTGTAAGAGCAGCAAGGATGTGGAATTCCCTTCCACAGGTGGTGGTCTCATCGGGAAGAATCGATAGTTTTAAGAAACTATTAGATAAGCACCTGAACGACCACAACATACAGGGATATACAATGTAATACTGACATATAATCACACACATAGGTTGGACTTGATGGACTTGTGTCTTTTTTCAACCTCGCCTACTATGTAACTATGTAGTTTTACAAGACCGAGCTTGATTCCGAGCATGCACGGACTTTTGTGCGTCGGACTTGTGTACACGCGATCGGAAAGTCCGACAACAAAAAATTTGTTGGCGGAAAATTTGAGAACCTGCTAGCCAACATTCGTTGGCGGAAAGTCCGACAGCAAATGTTCGATGGAGCGTACACACGGTCTGACTTTCCGCCCACAAGCTCACATCCAACATTTGTTGTCCGAAAATCCGATCGTGTGTCTGGGGCATAAGTGCAGGTAATGGGCAGGATTAACCACTTGCCCACTGGGTACCTATACCCCCCTTCCTGCCCAGGCCAATTTTCAGCTTTCAGCGCTGTCACTCTTTGAATGACAATTGCGCGGTCTTGCTACACTGTACTCATATGAAGTTTTTATCATTCTTTTCAAACAAATAGAGATTTCTTTTCATAGCATTTCATCACCACTGTTTTTTCTTGTTTTTTTTTTTTTTTTTTTTGCTAAACGAACAAAAGAAGACTAAAAATTTTGAAAAAAAAAAATTCATAGTTTGTTATAAAATTTTGTAATCAGGTAATTTTTCTCCTTCATTGATGGACACTGATAATACGGCACTGATGGGCACTGATAGGTGGCACTGATGGGCACTGATAGGTGGCACTGATGGGCACTGATCAGGAGTAAAGATGAGCCGAACACCCCCCCCCCCCGGTTCGGTTCACACCAGAACAAGCGAACAGGCAAAAAATTCAGCAGAACACACGAACACCAAATAAAGTCTATAGGACACGAACATGAAAAATCAAAAGTGCTCATTTTAAAGGTTCATATGCAAGTTATTGTCATAAAAAGTGTTTGGGGACCCGGGTCCTGCCCCAGGGGACATGTATTAAAATTAAAATTTAAAAATGGCTGTTTTTTCTGGAGCAGTGATTTTAATAATGCTTAAAGTGAAACAATAAAAATGAAATATCCCTTTAAATTTCGAACCTGGGGGGTGTCTATAGTATGCCTGTAAAGTGGCGCATTTTTGCCATGTTTAGAACAGTCCGAGAGCAAAATGACATTTCTAAAGGAAAAAAGTCATTTAAAACTACCCGCGGCTATAATGAATTGTCGGGTTTCAGCAATATTAATAAAACTCATTGAAAAAAACGGCATGGGTTCACGCCCAGTCCATTACCAGGCCCTTTGGGTCTGGTATGAATATTAAGGGGAACCCCAAATCAAAGTTTTTTAATTTTTTTTTTTTTTAAATGCGTGGGAGTCCCCCCAAAATCCACACCAGGCCCTTCAGGTCTGGAATGGAAATTAAGGGGAACCCTGCACCAAATTAGAAAAAAAATGGCGTAGGGGTCCCCCCCAAGATCCATACCAGACCCTTATCTGAGCATGCAACCTGGCAGGCCACAGGAAAAGACGGGGGGACGAGAGAGTGCCACCCCTGCTGAACGGTACCAAACCACATGCGCTCAAAATGGGGAGGGTACTTTGGGGTCTATATAAAACAAAAAATGCAGCGCTATATTTAAATGAAAACACATCTGAAAATGTGAAGGTAATTTAAAGGGGTCTATATGTAAAGGTATGATTATAACCAAAAAGAGTTATCTAAAGGTGATATCAAAAAAGATCTCTATGGAGGCTCCTGTGAGCTCTTATTCTGTATAATCAATAAAAAAAGTGTTATCACACACAAACCATATTACTATATCATGACAGTCCCAAAAAGGGCATAGACTTAAATCTTACTCAAAAAGTAACATAAAAAACTTGGTGATGAGAAAGTGACCAATGTGAATATATGGACTCAAAAAGTCTCTGGGGGTTAACAGTTCTTTCGAGTGTGGGAGTGATCCCAAAACTTGTATTCAAATCTCACACTGCTAAGTACATGCTAAATCATGGATGAATCTTTAAAAAAATTCTTGCTTTCAACTGGAGGGGATGTAAATAAAATGCCCTTACCAGAAGCGGTGGACTCACTGGCCGTTGGCGGTGAGTCATACAGGCTTTTACCGTCTGGACGGTAGGGTTAAAGATGCCTCCAATCTGGGAAAGAGAGCCGGGAAGAGCTTCACGACTTTAAACGCTCCTAGGTAGGACCTGCTCCTCCTGGATTAGGGAACGTATTCAGTTGTCAGCTGGAATCTTCTACCGGATGTCACTCACTTGGCATCCCCCTTGTATAATCAAGGAAGAGGAAAAGAAAAAAGTT
Organism: Lithobates clamitans; assembly: GCA_037952925.1. Lineage (NCBI taxonomy): Eukaryota > Metazoa > Chordata > Amphibia > Anura > Ranidae > Lithobates > Lithobates clamitans. The sequence goes on from JBBGZY010001930.1 coordinate 395,368, forward strand.
TATTGGTGGTATGGAAAGCAAATGGCTCTGACTGAAGCTTAGCAATCAGAAAGTACCGCAGCCTTGAATTTGGAATGCCGAGACATGTTGGGGAGAGAAGGAACTCCTGGAAATGATACCCGCAATTTTGCAAAGTGTTGATCAAGGTGCCTCGTGCTTCGGATGATTCAAATCCTTTCACGTTTTCCAGAAGAATGTATTTTGGAGTTTTCTGAAGTCTTGGCAGGACTTCCAAAACATACAGGAAACTCTTTGCTCTGGGGTCAGACACATCACCTTGTAAGCCTATCCGTGTAAATGGCTGGCAGGGTGGTCTCATCAAGATCATATTAAACGATAAGGAATCCAATTCTTTCAGTGTTATTCCCTCTATAGTTTTGGGCCATAATGGAGTGTTTGGAAAATTATATCTGTAGACTTCATTAGCGGTAGTTTTAACATCTACAGCTGCCACCGCATCCGCTGATGCCCCACTTGCTCCCGAAACAATGAGCTACTATTGTGCCTGTGATCCCTCTGTTCCTCACTAGACTGTGGATGTCAGCAACAACTGCTCATTGTGGTGGTCTGACCCCAAAGCACCTTGTCCCCATGTTGATGGGGACAAGGGCCTCATCCCCACAACCCTTGCCCTGTGGTTATGGGGGTCTACGGGCGGGGGGCTTATCGGAATCTGGAAGCCCCCTTTAACAAGGGGACCCCCAGATCCCAGCCTCCCCCCTTATGTGAATTGGTAATGGGTACATTGTACCCCTACCACTTCACAAAAAAAGTGTCAAAAATAGTGAAAAAGACAGGAGACACTTTGGGACAAGATCTTTATAAAAGAAAAAAAAATGTCCTGCGATGTAAATCCATGTCACGCCGCCCGACGGACCGAAAAAAAATACGCAACAGCTCCTCCTCCATGGGAGGCTCCCGCCCAGTGATGCTTCTTCTCGATGACAGCTGTTATATAGCACTTGGTGACGTAAACGGGTGACCCCGCCTTCCACTGACGTTACTTGGCATCAGAGGGGGGCAGGGTCTCCCGTTTACGTCATCAGGTGGCCCCGCCCTCAGCTATGTAACAGCTGTCATCAAGAAGAAGCATGCAGTGTGCAGGAGCCTCCCATGGAGGCGGAGCTGTTGCGGCTTTTTCTTTTTTCGGTCCGTCGGGCGGCGGAAGCTGAATTTACATCGTAGGGCATTTTTATTTTTTTATTTTTTAATAAAGTGTCTCCTTTCTTTTTTACTATTTTTGACACTATTTTTGTGAAGTGGTAGGGGTACAATGTACCTGTTACCAATTCACATGGGGGGGGGCGGGATCTGGGGGTCCCCTTGTTAAAGGGGGCTTCCAGATTCTGATTAAAGCCCCCCGCCCGTAGACCCCCACAACCACCTGGCAAGGGTTGTGGGGATGAGGCCCTTTTCCCCATCAACATGTGGACAAGGTGCTTTGGAGACCCCAAAGCACCCCCCCAAGTTACATAGTTACATAGTAGGTGAGGTTGAAAAAAGACACAAGTCCAACCTATGTGTGTGATTATATGTCAGTATTACATTGTATATCCCTGTATGTTGCGGTCATTCAGGTGCTTATCTAATAGCTTCTTGAAACTTTCAATTCCCCCTGCTGAGACCACCGCCTGTGGAAGGGAATTCCACATCCTTGCCGCTCTTTCAGTAAAGAACCCTCTACGTAGTTTAAGGTTAAACCTCTTTTCTTCTAATTTTAATGAGTGGCCACGAGTCTTGTTAAACTCCCTTCCACGAAAAAGTTTTCTCCCTATTGTGGGGTCACCAGTACAGTATTTATAAATTGAAATCATATCCCCTCTCAAGCGTCTCTTCTCCAGAGAGAATAAGTTCAGTGCTCACAACCTTTCCTCATAACCTCCAGACCCTTTATTAGCTTTGTTGCCCTTCTTTGTACTCGCTCCATTTCCAGTACATCCTTCGTGAGGACTGGTGCCCAGAACTGGACATCACATTTTTGTATATCTTTTCTTCTATCTTTTCATGTGACAACACTGAAGAAATGACACTTTGCTACAATGTAAAGTAGTGAGTGTACAGCTTGTATAACAGTGTAAATTTGCTGTCCCCTCAAAATAACTCAACACACAGCCATTCATGTCTAAACCACTGGCAACAAAAGTCAGTACACCCCTAAGTGAAAATCTCCAAATTGGGCTCAATTAGCCATTTTTCCTCCCCGGTGTCATGTGACTCGTTAGTGTTACAAGGTCTCAGGTGTGAATGGGGAGCAGGTGTGTTAAATTTGGTGTTATCGCTCTCACTCTCTCATACTGGTCACTGGAAGTTCAACATGGCACCTCATGGCAAAGAACTCTCTGAGGATCTGAAAAAAAGAATTGTTGCTCTACATAAAGATGGCCTAGGCTATAAGAAGATTGCCAAGACCCTAAAACTGAGCTGCAGCACGGTGGTCAAGACCATACAGCAGTATAACAGGACAGGTTCCACTCAGAACAGGCCTCGCCATGGTCCACCAAAGAAGTTGAGGTCACATGCTCAGTGTCATATCCAGAGGTTGTCTTTGGGAAATAGACGTATGAGTGCTGCCAGCATTGCTGCAGAGGTTGTAGGGGTGGGGGGTCAGCCTGTCAGTGCTCAGACCATACGCCGCACACTGCATCAAATTGGTCTGCATGGCTGTCGTCCCAGACGGAAGCCTCTTCTAAAGATGATGCTCAAGGAAGCCCACAAACAGTTTGCTGAAGACAAGCAGACTAAGGACATGGATTACTGGAACCATGTCCTGTGGTCTGATGAGACCAAGATAAACGTATTTGGTTCAGATGGTGACAAGCGTTTGTGGGGGCAACCAGGTGAGGAGGACAAAGACAAGTGTGTCTTGTCTACAGTCGAGCATGGTTGTGGGAGTGTCATGGTCTGGGGCTGCATGAGTGCTGCCGGCACTGGGGGGCTACAGATCATTGAGGGAACCATGAATGCCAACATGTACTGTGACATACTGAAGCAGAGCATGATCCCCTCCCTTCAGAGACTGGGCCGCAGGGCAGTATTCCAACATGATAACCACCCCAAACACCTCCAAGATGACCACTGCGGCCTGTGGCCATCGGGAGTAGAAAAAGTACCAGCATCAGTTGGACTAAACAATGCCCCATCTTTGGTGTCATTGAGAGGAATTGTGCCCCATCATTTGTGCCATTATGCCCCATCGATGGTGTCTTTGGTTGGAATTGTGCCCCATCATTGGTGTCACTGGGCCCCATTGTTAATATAATTGGGAGAAATAGTGTCCCAATGTTTGTGTCATAAGGAGGAATTGTGCCCCATCTTTTGTATCATTGGGAGGAACTGTGCCCCATCTTGGTCCCCCATCAGTGATCACTTTGGGCCCCATTGTTGGTGTCATTGGAAGGAACTCTGTCCCTTTGTTGGTGTCAGTGAAGAAAATAGTGCCCTAGGGGCCGGATGAAAGCAAGCAAAGAGCCGCATCCGGCCCCCAGGCTGCAGTTTGGAGACCACTGATATGGAGGAATCATGACCTCCTTTCTCCTGCTGGTGACCCCTCTAGTGATATAAAGACCTTTATAGAGGAATCAGGACCTCCTTCCTCCTGCTGGTGATCCCTCTAGTGATATAAAGACCTTTATAGAGGAATCAGGACCTCCTTCCTCCTGCTGGTGACCCCTCTAGTGATATAAAGATCTATATAGAGGAATCAGGACCTCCTTCCTCCTGCTGGTGATCCCTCTAGTGATATAAAGATCTATATAGAGGAATCAGGACCTCCTTCCTCCTGCTGGTGACCCCTCTAGTGATATAAAGATCTATATAGAGGAATCAGGACCTCCTTCCTCCTGCCGGTGAACCCTCTAGTGATATAAAGATCTATATAGAGGAATCAGGACCTCCTTCCTCCTGCTGGTGACCCCTCTAGTGATATAAAGATCTATATAGAGAAATCAGGACCTCCTTTCTCCTGCTGGTGATCCCTATAGTGATATAAAGACCTTTATATAGGAATCAGGACCTCCTTCCTCCTGCTGGTGACCCCTCTAGTGATATAAAGATCTATATAGAGGAATCAGGACCTCCTTCCTCCTGCTGGTGATCCCTCTAGTGATATAAAGATCTATATAGAGGAATCAGGACCTCCTTCCTCCTGCTGGTGATCCTTCTAGTGATATAAAGATCTATATAGAGAAATCAGGACCTCCTTCCTCCTGCTGGTGACCCCTCTAGTGATATAAAGATCTATATAGAGGAATCAGGACCTCCTTCCTCCTGCTGGTGATCCCTCTAGTGATATAAAGATCTATATAGAGGAATCAGGACCTCCTTCCTCCTGCTGGTGATCCCTCTAGTGATATAAAGATCTATAGAGAGGAATCTGCTGGGCCGCATGCTTGGATAAGGGTCTGGTATGGATTTTGGGGGGGCCCTATGCCATTTTTTTCCAGAATTTTTCATTGCTGGCAGTCTTTTGTTTACATTGTAGCTGTCAGTGGGGAAGCCCGCAGATAACGAATGAGTAATCAGTTATTAAGGACGCGGGAGCCGGCTTCCCAGCCCATTCCTTAACAAACAGCTATTCTTCACACAGAATTCAAATTGGTCGAACATTTCTCGACCGATCTGAATTCTAATCGTTCTGAAAATTTGGAATTTTTGTTAGAAAATGAATATCCAATTGGCAATAGTGTGAACCCAGCCTGATTCTGGAGGTCACCATTAGGCCTCTAGGGGTCGGAGCCATTGCTACATCTTCCTTTCTTAAAACCAGTGAGGCAATTATAGCAGAAGGAGATGAGGATTTTGTGAAATAAAAACAGCTGCCATAGTTACAAATAATAAAATATATATATATAGTTATAGAGAATCACAGCTACCTGAAGATTCAAATGGAAATGTGTAACAAATATTACAAAACGGACTTTTGTAGCCAATATATTGCACACCGGAGTTCTTTTTTAGGTTTCACTTTGTCTCTATAATTATACTGTATGGTAATTATCCTTTTTTTGGCAGTTACATTGTATCATTGAATCATAGAACAAGTCATGTGAAGACTCCTGACTGGTCTCTGTCACTAGTACAGCACATCTCTGCAAAACAAATCACACTCGATCATTGTCACTCATGGCAGGGGCGCGCCGAGCGATCGTATGTGACATTACTCAGCTCACTGCTCCGTGTGACGTGACACCGATCCTGACCTTCAGATACACGGGGAAGGAGACAAATGAAGTCTTCCTCCTCTTCCATGTGTGGACACAGGAGATGGAAACTGCGTCTTTCCTATGCAGAGTCATTAAATGGAGTCTATTGGGTTTTATATGTTCTTCAGAATGTGATAGGAAAAGTGAAGACATTTCATTAACATAGAAAACTTGTCATAAATTCAGTGCAGTGCAAGAAACTTTTCTTAAAAATAAATTACCGTATTTATCGGCCTATAACACACACCTTCATTATAAGAGGGAAGTTTCAGGAAAAAAACTTACATTTTAAATAAAGAATTTTGACGCCAAATAAGGGTCAGTGCCCATCTGCAGTTATGCCCCTCTTTTCAGCCTGATCAGTACCCATCTGCAGCCTTGTTATTGCCGAAATAAACAGAGTCGGATCTCCTGTGTATTTGGCTTGCAGTCCCGCCCCTTGGTCCGGCTCTTATGATGGACATAACACTAGTCCAATAGCGGGACGTCAATGCTAGGAGGCGAGACTTATGTATAAATACATAAGGGGGATATGATCTCCATGTATAAATACATAAGGAGGGATATGATCTCCATGTATAAATACATAAGGGGGGATATGATCTCCATGTATAAATACATAAGGGGGGATATGATCTCCATGTATAATACATAAGGGGGGATATGATCTCCATGTATAAATATATAAGGGGTGGATATGATCTCCATGTATAAATACATAAGGAGGGATATGATCTCCATGTATAAATACATAAGGGGGGATATGATCTCCATGTATAAATACATAAGGGGGATATGATCTCCATGTATAAATACATAAGGGGTGATATGATCTCCATTTATAAATACATAAGGGGGGAGATGATCTCCATGTATAAATACATAAGGGGGGATATGATCACCATGTATAAATACATAAGGGGTGATATGATCTCCATGTATAAATATATAAGGGGGGATATGATCTCCATGTATAAATATATAAGGGGGGATATGATCTCCATGTATAAATATATAAGGGGGGATATGATCTCCATGTATAAATATATAAGGGGGGATATGATCTCCATGTATAAATACATAAGGGCGGATATGATCTCCATGTATAAATACATAAGGGGTGATATGATCTCCATTTATAAATACATAAGGGGGGAGATGATCTCCATGTATAAATACATAAGGGGGGATATGATCACCATGTATAAATACATAAGGGGTGATATGATCTCCATGTATAAATACATAAGGGGGGATATGATCTCCATGTATAAATATATAAGGGGGGATATGATCTCTATGTATAAATATATAAGGGGGGGATATGATCCCCATGTATAAATATATAAGGGGGGATATGATCTCCATGTATAAATATATAAGGGGGGATATGATCTCCATGTATAAATATATAAGGGGGGATATGATCTCCATGTATAAATATATAAGGGGGGATATGATCTCCATGTATAAATACATAAGGGGGGATATGATCTCTATGTATAAATACATAAGGGGGGATATGATCTCCATGTATAAATATATAAGGGGGGATATTATCTCCATGTATAAATACATAAGGGGGATATGATCTCCATGTATAAATACATAAGGGGGATATGATCCCCATGTATAAATATATAAGGGGGATATGATCTCCATGTATAAATATATAAGGAGGGATATGATCTCCATGTATAAATACATAAGGGGGGATATGATCCCCATGTATAAATACAATAGGGGGATATGATCTCCATGTATAAATACATAAGGGGGGATATGATCTCCATGTATTAATACATAGGGGGGGGATATGATCTCTATGTATAAATACATAAGGGGGAGATGATCTCCATGTATAAATATATAAGGGGGGATATGATCTAGAGAGTTAACTTCTTTATGAGAGAAGAAGGGGGAACTCTTTATGTCTGGAGGAAAAGAGATTTACCCTCCACATACGGAAAGGCTTCTTCACAGTAAGACTTGACTATGCAAACTCCCTCTACATAGGATTACCCCAATATCAGCTTGCGCGCTTGCAACTCATCCAAAACACGGCGGCAAGACTGTTAACAGGAAAAAAACCCTGGGAGTCCATCTCCCTTTCCCTGAGGAGCCTACATTGGCTAACCATAAAGAACCGAATCACTTTCAAGACCCTCTGCCTCACCCACAAATGTATACAAGGAAACGCTCCTCAATACCTATGCGAGAAAATAAAGCACTACACACCCAATCGCAGTCTTCGATCTTCTAACCAAAACCTCCTCCTTATTCCAAAAACCCACTACAAAACAAAAGGAGAAGGAAGATTTGCAGTCCAAGGACCATGGCTATGGAACGCTCTACCTACTCACATTCGCATGGAAGAAAACCATCAGGCCTTCAGGAAGAAACTCAAGGCCTACCTCTTCTAAGAAGCTGGACAACATAGGACGGATCTAGCGCCTTGAGGCGATTCAGTTCGAATTTGCAGCGCTATACAAATCATTCATTCATTCATTCAAAACATTGTTTAAAAAAAAAGAGCTGGATGATTTCTCAAATGCACAAAATATAAATGGATGATCCAAGGAATGACTTCTGGAGAATTTGGAAGGAATTGAACTTTTATCCCTAATGGAGCAAATTGGACCAAATTTGTTTTTTTTTACCTTCCTGGGATCATCTGTGGGTACAGAAATGTGTATATGGAGGTTTTCTATTTATGCAATTTTTCTATTGGTTGAACTAGATGGAGTCATTTTTTTTTCAACCTGAGTAACAATGTAACTAAGTAACAGCCGACTGTCACTTTTCTGCTATGTTTTAACCTTTAATGGCAACTAACACTTAATAATTCCAATGAAGGTAATTTAGGTCAAGAGAGTCACTGTGCATCTGAGCTACAATTATTTAGAGGGACTTTTCTATCTTGATGAAGGAATATTTTCTTGAGTTGCTTAGCAGCCGGCAGCAGAAAAGAGGTTAAAGTTGGACCGCTCTCCTCATCAACCTGTATCAAATTCTGCCTCATCGCAGCAATTTCACACAGCGTTATGTGTAAAGATGGCTTCTCCTCGCATCAATCCCGGAGCGTGCCTGGTACGCATGGCCGCACATCACACCCAAAGCTTTAAAAGTTTACTGATTAGAAGTGGGTTGGTTTTGTAAATTAGTATGAAATGCGTCGGTTTTATCTTTTTTTTTAAATAAAAGTCGTATTTGATACCTATCTATGATCGGAGAGCCGCTTTAAGGGAATTTCTAATTATCTTATAGATTTATCTAATCCCTACTGAAACTCTTGTTAGTGAAAGCCGAATTCTGGGCAGATATTGACCTCTTCCGGTCCGTGCTATAGCCAAATGATGGCTACAGCGTGGACCTACTTTGCCGGGAGGGCGTCAATAGATGCCCTCCTGTGCTTGAGCGGCCTGCAAGTCTATGAGATCCAACCCCTTACCACGTGATCAGCTATCAGCCAATGGCAGCTGATCACGGGATGTAAACAGAGCCGGTAATCAGCTATTTTTTCTTCTCTTCACCTACCAGTGCACAATAGTGCCGCCTACCAGTGCCCGCCAGCGCCACCTACCAGTGTCCACAGTTCCACCCATCAGTGCCCACAGTGCCACCTATAAATGTCACCAATCAGTGCCTCATCACCAGTGCTGCCTATTAATGCCACCTACCAGTGCCCATCAGTGCCAGCTACCAGTGCCCATCAGTGCCACCTACCAGTGCCTATCAATGCCACCTACCAGTGCCCATCAGTGCCACCTACCAGTGCCCACCAGTGCCATCTATCAGTGCCACTCATCAGTGCCATCTATCAGTGCCATCTATTAGTGCCCTTCACTGCCCATCAGTGCCACTCATCAGTGCCACCTATCGGGTCTATCAGTGCTGCCTCATCAGTGCTGTCTTATCAGTGCCCATCAGTGTCGCCTTATCTGTGCCACCTATCAGTGCCATCTATCAGTGCCCTTCACTGCCCATCAGTGCCACTCATCAGTGCCACCTATCGGGTCTATCAGTGCTGCCTCATCAGTGCTGTCTTATCAGTGCCCATCAGTGTCGCCTTATCTGTGCCACCTATCAGTGCCATCTATCAGTGCCCTTCACTGCCCATCAGTGCCACTCATCAGTGCCACCTATCGGGTCTATCAGTGCTGCCTATCAGGGCAGTCTATCAGTGCCCATCAGTGAAGGAGAAAAATTACCTTTTTGCAAAATTTTATAACAAACTATAAAACATGTTTTTTTTTCAAAAATTTCTATTTTTTTTGTTTGTTTAGCAAAAAATAAAAACCCAAGAGGTGATTAAATACCACCAAAAGAAAGCTCCATTCATGTGAAAAAAATTATAAAAATTTCATACGGGTACAGTGTTACATGACCGCGTAATTGTCATTCAAAGTGTGACAGCGCTGAAAGCTGAAAATTGGTCTGGGCAGGAAGGGTGGTTTAAGAGCCCAGTAAGCAAGTGGTTAAAAATCACAAATGAACACATTAATGCATTTAATAAATAAACCTGGCCCCCCTCACTCACACTACCCTCCCCCCCCAGATGGGAAGGTGGCGATCCATGGCCTTACCTTAGGAGGCCGATGACGAGGTGGTGTTGGATCTGGGGAAGAGCTCTTGGAAGCTGGAAGAGGCTGTTGCTGCCCCTCCACCTGCTGCTCCTCGCTGCACATGGCCCGCAGCTTGCCGAAGGAAGAGTCGGGGCTGTTGCTTCTCCTCCCGACCTAACAGGAAGTGGGTCCTCAGACCCGATTGGCCCGGGAGTCCTAAGACTCTCTCAGTGCCCTGCGCCTCGAGCCTACCCTTTTTGAAGCCAATTAGAGCCTCGGGCTCTAATCATATGCTTTGGAAAAAAAAAACCCACATTGAAATTCATGCGTCTGGTGCCTCGAATGTGCAGTAGATTAGGGGATGGGCGCATGGATTAGGGGGGGCGGCACCCCTAATGGAGCATTTGCCACTGCCGGAATCATGGTTGAGGTTTTCGACCATGATCCTAGCTCCGTTTTCTACAGGAGGCTATACAGCCGCTGGATCACTTTTACTGGTGGCAGAAGGGGGTCCCCCCTCCCCCCCGCCGCTGCCGCCTTTACCGGGCTCTCCCATCTGATCAGGGAGTCCAGCAAAGATGCAACTGGCGGCATCGACTTCCCTGGACAAAGTTAAAAGGAACTGATGTTGTTCCTCCCACTGCGTGACATCAGAAACTGGAAGCAACCAGGATTTACCGTTACATGCTTGTCAGTTTGATCAGATGCTTTGAAGGTCAGAGGTGAGATCTGCCATTTTTCTTGAGGAAAATCTCCTGCCTTCTGCCAGAAAGTGGTCAATAGGTAGAAGGTTTACCTTCCAACATGACAATGAGCCAAAGCACTCAGCAACAATGACCACACAGTGGTTGGAGGAGAAGGCGGTGAATGCCCACCGCTGACCACACAGTGGTTGGAGGAGAAGGCGGTGAATGTCCACCAATAACCACACAGTGGTTGGGGAAGAAGGCGGGAAATATCAGCCAATGAGCACACAGTGGTTGGAGAAGGCGGGGAATATCCACCAATGAGCACACAGTGGTTGGAGGAGAAGGCGGGGAATATCCACCAATGAGCACACAGTGGTTGGAGGAGAAGGCGGGGAATATCCACCAATGAGCACACAGTGGTTGGAGGAGAAGGCGGGGAATATCCACCAATGAGCACACAGTGGTTGGAGGAGAAGGCGGGGAATATCCACCAATGAGCACACAGTGGTTGGAGGAGAAGGTGGGGAATGTCCACCAATGAGCACACAGAGGTTGGAGGAGAAGGCAGGGAATGTTCTTGCATGACCTAATCAGAGGCCAGACTTAAACCCCATTGTAAATCTGCAGAATGACTTGAAGACTGCTGTCCAAGGTCACCATCAAATGTAACTGAACTTGAGCCGTTCTGCAAAGAAGAGCGGGCAAATATTGCAAAGTCTAGATGTGCAAACTTAGTAGAGATGAATCCCAACAGACTAAATTGAATGGAATTAAAGCAAAGGGTGGTCCAACAAAATACTGACACAAGGGGGGATCCTTTTTCCAACTCAGTGATTCTGTTTTTTATTTCATTTTTTCTGAGTAGATACAGCTGGACAAAACAAAAACTGTGTCTGTCTTGTTGCACAGCAACAAAATGTGATTATTTTAAAGGGGGAGGGGGGATTCTTTTCTATACCCACTATACTTACTACTCAGGAACAGTCATAGGGGAAGCTCCGACCCCAAGACAAGCCACAGTGGATCTCCCAAGATCACCTCCACCAGGTGCTCTCAGAGGAGGAGTCAACAGCGGGTCAGAGGAGGGAGTCAACAGTGTGTCAGAGGAGGAGCCATCAGCGGGTGGGTCAGAGAAGGAGCCAACAGTGGGTCAGAGGAGGAGCCAACAGAGGGTCAGAGGAGGAGTCAACAGCGGGTTAGAGGAGGAGCCAACAGCAGGTCAGAGGAGGAGTCAACAGCAGGTCAGAGGAGGAGTCAACAGCGGGTCAGAGGAGGAGCCAACAGCGGGTCAGAGGAGGAGCCAACAGCGGGTCAGAGGAGGAGCCAACAGCGGGTTCGATGACAGTTGCTCTCTAAAAATGATTTAAATCAAATCCACCCGGGTTTGTAACGACACGGATGGCACATGTCTTTTGGCCACCTGAACTTTGTTCGTTTTCAGCAATCCGGCCTGGAACTGAACCCCGGTACATTTCAATACCTAATAATTAGGAGGGAAAAGTTTGTTCATTCGGGGTGGAGTCTCGTTGTTTTTTTACCGTCTTTTCTCCTGTCCCTCTCCTCTTCATCTGGGATTGGCTGCAAATTAGCCGGCGGATCATTGTAGTGTGAAATTCTTTTTTACCATTTCATGTGTATTCTCCACACTCACCGCGGTATTTCAGGTGGGCTTTGTGGGCTTCTGGCTTTGTGTTCAGACAACTCGTTGCAATTTAAAACTTGAAGATCGAAATGCTCAGAAATATCATTATTTTTCCTAATTTCACAGTCGACCGGCTGACCTGACTGACGTTCGGTTGTGAATTTTGAAGCAGAACTCTAGACAAATTTTGAAGCTTCCCCTCGGTCCGATAATGTCATTGATGATCGATTGTATTCAATTGAAGGTGTCATTACCCATAACTCCTCTCTACATTGAAGAGGAACTGTCACCTTGCCCATGCATGTCAAAGTGACAATGTCTCTGTAAAGCAGTGGCGGCTGGTGGTATATTTTTTGGGGGAGGTCGGGAAACAATCCACCCGCCGGCACCGGCACACCCCCTGGTCGGTCACCAGCCCCGCACTTACCTCATCTAGGTCACACTTCCTCCAGGCATCCGGAGGCGTCTCCTCCTCCTGTGCTTTTCATGGCGGCTTCCCCTGCATCTCCTCAACGGTCTCCACTTCCTGATTGGCCGGGAGGTGAATCAGGAAGACAATAGCGGATATTAATTCGCTAATGTCACACAACTTGTTGGGCTTGGGGGGCGCAGTACTATGCACTCTGAGCCCACCCTTTTTTGAAGCCAATTAGAGCCTCTGGCTCTAATCACCTGCCTCTAAAAAAAAAAACCCCATTGGAGTCCATGCGTCCATGCGTCGACACGTGGATGGGGGGGGGGGGTGGCGTCCCTGCATTACGAGCCACCATTGCTGTAAAGGATCCTCCCTGACCCACTTCTACTCACCTCGCCTGCGTGCCCTCATGGCTCCTTCTTCCATTGGGTATTGTTGCTGGCAGAGCATGGAGGGAGTAGAGGAAAGTTGAATAGACAGTCAAAGGCAGCCATTTATCGGGACTAGACCTGTGCAATTTGTTTTGTAAATTCGGACACATTTTTGGTTATTCTGAGATTTTGGATGACGTCTGTGTGAAGAATAGCTGGTTGCTAAGGAGTGGGCGGGGAAGCCAGCCGCCACATCCATGACAACCGATGACTCATCATCTGTCAGCAGGCTTCTCCACTGACAGTTAAAAACAAAAGAATGAAAAATGAAGAAAAAAAACCATTGTAGGCCCCCCCCCCCCAATCCATACCAGGTCCTTCGGGTCTGATATGGATTTTGAGGGTAACACCAGGCCAAAAAAAAACGGTGTGGGGTCCCCCCCAAAATTTATACCAGACCCTAATTCGAGCCCCCCTCCTGAACCATACAAGGCCACATGCCCTCGACATGGGGGGGAGTGCTTTGCGTCGGGGGCCCAACACCCTCCACCCCCACCCCAAAGCACCTTGTCCCCATGTTGATGTAGAATACAATATAATAGCGCAAAACAGAAAAAAATGGGATAAACAAAAAAAGAAAACAATAGAATAGAATAGAAAGGAATAGAAACGAATAAAAAAATTATATCCATCTTCTGAAATTCAAATAGAATAAAAAAGAATAGAATTAAAAAAACAATAGCATAGAATAGGATAGAATTAATATAACCATTTTCCAAAATTCAAATAGAATCAATTTGAATAGAATAGAAAAGAATAGAGTAGCATACAATAGAAAATAAAACAATAGTATAGAATAAAACAGAATAAAATAGAATGAATATAACCATCTTCCTATTCTAATCTATTCTTTTCTATTCTATTCAAATTCAAATTGAATCTATTTGAATTTTGGGAATTGGTTATATTCTGTCTATTCTATTGTATTGTTTTTTAATTGTATTCTTTTTATATTTGTTCTATTCTATTCTATTCTATTATTTTCTTTTCTATTCTATTCTATTTTCTATTCTATTCTATTAAAATTTATTCTATTCAAAATTCACATTTTTCAGGAGATCGTTATATTCTTTCTTTTCTATTCTGCTGTTTTTTTCTATACTATTCTATTATTTCCTTTTCTATTCTAATCTATTTTTTTCTATTCTATTCAAATTTGAATTGATTCTATTTGAATTTTGGGAAATGGTTATATTCTTTTTATTCTATTCTATTGTTTTTTTCTAATTCTATTTTTTTCTATTCTATTCTTTTCTTATGAATTCAAATTCTAATTTATTCTATTTTAATTTCAGAAGATGATTATATTCTTTCTATGTTATTCTATTCTATTTGTTTCCATTATATTCTAGTCTATTCTGTTCTTCTATTCTCTATTCTATTTTGTTTTGTTTTACTCTATTATTTTTTTTCTTCTGTTATATTTTTTTCTATTTTATTTTTTTTTTCTATTCCTTTATTTTATATTCTATTTTATTCTCTTTGGAAATTTGAAAACTATTCAAATTTGAAAACTTTTCGAATTCGAAAAGTATTCTAAAACAATTTGAAAAACTATTCGAATTAGAATTTCGTACAAATTTTTTTTCTTTTTTTTTTTTGTCATTATTTCAGATTTGTTTAAATTCGGTACTATTGTAAAACGAAAATTCGTCCAAATTTCAATTCAGAACTAAACGAACCGTACATCTCTAGTAGCAAATTTCAACAAATCCAATAAAAGTTATAAGAAAACGAAATAACGAAATTCTAATTCGAAAATTTGTTTGAATTTGAAAGTGGAAACATATTGCAATCCTTACAATAAGGTATCAAAGTGAAATAAAATGATAAGAATAGAAAAACATAGAATAGCATAGAATAGAATATAATGAAAATAACCATCTTTTCCGAAATTCGAAAATAACGGTTATACTAACCAGATATAAAAAAAAGAATAGAATAGAACACAAAAGAATAGAATAGGGAGCAGCAATCTCAGTTTTATCAGATGCTTTTGGAGGCTGGAGGAGAGATATGGGGTCTAATAGAACCCAGAGCTCTCCAGGACCTTTCATGGCTCCGGCCATTACATGTTCAAAGCCGGAAAAGGGGAGGGACCAGGGGTGGGGTCAAGGGTGGGTCAAATGGGGGGGGTCGCCTGAAAGGTAGACTGTACGGGGGGGCCCCATGATTTCTAACAGCGGCCCTGGCGAAAAGGTTAAACTAGTGTAGCAAGGGCCCCCGACACCTAGAGGCCTAATGGTGACCTCCAGAGTCGGGGAGAGCAGACATTCTCCTTTGTAGAGCGGGTTACCAGGCATGATGGGTGAAGTGCAAGAAGAAATGATGGGCGCCCGTCACTTTTTGAATGCAAATAAGAGATTTATTGTCCCTTAACAGAACTATGGGAGAGAAGGTTAGGGCCAGGACACCCTTGAGTAGATACAATGACAATTGGCAGACTTGGAGACTTCTATAAGTAGACAGCTATACAGTGGAAGGCCTCCAGCCGGATAACACTTCTGTGTAGGTAGGACCGCTGTCTCCTATGGGAACTAATCTTGCAACAGTCAATGAAAGGTAGTTGTACGTAACACTTGGTAACACAGAACAGTCCTTGACTTATCTCACAGTATCCCACTGTAGATCTTCACTCACTGATCTCCTGGTCTCTCACTAGACTTCCCGATCTCAGTCACTACCGGATCTCCTGAGCTCTTCCACAGCTATCCCGCTGTATACTCCTCAAGCGTCAGCCCCGATATCCTGTTGGGTCCCTGGCTTGGCACTCGCTGAAGCTTTCCCACTTCTTCACCGTCCCTGGCTGGTGAGAAGACGGCTCCGGGACTGGCTCAAGCTTACTCACAGTAGTCTCCGGTAATAAGGTAGATGGTCCCTTAGTGGCGACAGCTTCCCTTCTACCACCGACCACAACTGGTTCCCTTTCTGGCCGAACCTTCTCAACTTGGTTGGACTCCAATCCTGCAGTCCCAACTGTAATAATCGTTAATTTTGGTATTAATAACGATATTTCAATAATTCATATTGATGATGAGGAAAGTTCCAAGAAAGTCCGTTCAGTTCTCCTGTAAAAACTCAAAAATTAATTTAATAATAAAAATATGAACACTATAGATATACTCAAACACACCATTATGTACAAACTATAGCTCGTAAGGGCGATTTAGCGACATTGACTCCCATGGAACGTTTATGTAGACAATATGATAAAATCAGAGGTCACATATCTGCTATATACACAATATTGATGTATGTCTCGAAGAAACTGAACTAGATGATCCAATGGGAACAAGATTTTCAGAAAACCCTCGACCTTGAGGAATGGCACGCGATATCAGAGACAGCATCTCAATCGCTCATCAATACCTCTCTATTATTGAGGCTAACTATAAGGTCTTATTGAGATGGTATATGGTACGGGCTAGACTGGCCACCTTTGTACCAGGAGCCACCTGTAAGTGCTTTAGGGGATGCGGCCAAGTGGGATCCACCTATCACATATGGTGGACATGTCCCAAGGTCAGGAGATTTTGGATCAGGGTTTACAATTTTATATATACCCTTACCCAGATTAACCTGACAAAATCAGCAAAACACGCACTCCTGGGGGGCAGGATAGCGGAAGCCTCCAGATTCCATAGACGACTTCTTACATTCATATTTATTTCAGCTAAAATAACTATAGCCAGAAATTGGAGGTCCTATGTTGAATGAAAGCTTAACAGCAATAGTACAAGATAAGATGAAGTCGTTTCACAAGGTATGGGATCCATGGACTAGATACCTGACAAATGACCCCAGGACGCTCACAAACTAGACCTATTCTCGAGAAATGGGTCTCTGGGCACGGAGCCCCAGCCCCCCCCCCCACCCCCTCAACTTTCCCTTCTCTGACCTCTCCCCTGCAACTTTTCTCTACTTTGTTTTATCCCCCCCCCTTTTAATAATTTTTAATTATTGGGTTTCAATTTTTGTTTTATTTGCTATGTTGTTTCTCTCATTCACCCTTGGCGGACTATTGTCTACTTGGGCTATGGAGGGAGATACCCGAGCAACCGTAGGAGCCAGACCTCCCCCCCGATAGTCAGATGGGGAGCTGGTTCTTCCCAGCGGGTGGAACATACGTTAGGGTCTAGGATTGGAAATATGCTTGAGGTCATAGATGCTGTGGTACTGTGTACAGTTTAAGATTCTTAGGTGAGAAAGGCATATATACCACACTTATCTAAGCAAATAAGTTACAGTTAACATCAGGAGGTGATAATGGTCCATCTCTGCTATAAGAATAGGAATCCTCAGGTATATTAGAATATTTAATGAATGGCTCCCTAAACACGTTGTATCCTGCACAATGAAAAGTCGAGATCTTTGTTCCCTGTATTGTAAAATCTTTAATAAAAACTATTGAAACATAATAATAAAAACAGCAAAAAAATACAAGAACAATTTCAAAGTATAGAATGTCATTAATAATGTATAATATTCTTAAGATGAAGATTGAATCAGATTTGTGTCTGTGTGTAGATGTGGCGGCGACGTCTTGTGATGTGTGTTGTGTAGCTGTCCTCGTGGTGAGAAGGACTGCCGGTGTCAGTGAGAGTCAAAACTCTCTGTTACAAGCTTTCTACTCCTAAAATCCGGCCTCCACCTTCTCCTATAAAGGCTGGCCTAAAGGTTTGTTTTGTCTTATAGTTCCACAGAAAACCGCGGCAAATGGATTCTTACTTTTGGTCTAATGCCAGATGTTGAAATACAACACCATCTCTATGCAAGTCATTCCAGGGGGATGGGCAAGACTGCTATGTGTAAAGGTTTAAACATATACAATATAAGTTTCCTTTAACTTCTAAATCAAATACTACATTTATCATTAGGTATATTCATTTAAAACGCAATGTTCTTATTAATATCCTAATCAAGAAATATTGTAATATAAAGAAATCTTAAAGTTTGTGAATCCTTCCTACTCACAGATGAGAGGAGGTGAAAGGTCAGCTCACTCTTAATTATTGCCATATGTTGACTCTACATAGAACTGCTTATGAGCTTATAACAACATCAGGGCCGATGCTACCACTAGGCCTAGGGGGCCCGGCCACTGGTGTTCCTACTCTCTTCTTTCTGCAGCAAGGAACTAAGTCTCAGCATCAGCAGGCAGCTGCCGCTCCGTTTGCATATAGTGTCAGCGGTGGAGGACTGTGTCTGTGTCCCGAATGGAAGGGAGCAAGCAAACATTCATTGATGGGCACTGATAGGCTGCATCGAGGGTTGCTTGCAGGCTGCATTTGATGGGCACTGGTGAGGCTGCATTTGATGGGCACTTCATTAAAAAGGTGGACAGGGGAAAGGGGGTGGAGTCAGGGGTGGAGCCAAGGGGGGCGGCAATATGAGGTTTCGCCTAGGGTGTCAAAAATCCTTGCACCAGCCCTGAACAGCATGTACTTTCACGAGTATAAAAACCTATATAAAAACTTCACTTTTTCCGTACATAGAAGAAATATAAATATATACATATTTTTATATATACAATTCAATTATTATGTAAGATCCAATTCATTAATTCATTTGTTAAAGTGGGGTTCCACCCAAAAAACAAAAATACCTGGAAAAATTCTAAAAAAAAAACAAAACATTTGGATATTTTTTTTTTTTCACTTACCTCTAAATGCCTGTTGCTAGGTGGTCCCTCGTAGTCTGCCTGTTCCTTTGCCTGGGCTGGTGACATCACTTCCCCCTCAGCACAGAAAGGGCTCCGCTCTGCTCCCTCCCTCCTGTCAATCATCTGGGACCCATTACAGGTCCCAGGTGATTGAGCGGCCAATCACGGCGCGCGGCGCCGCTCGCGCATGCGCAGTGGGTGCCAGGCTGGGAAGCCACAGCCCGGCGCCCATATTTGATATGCCGGCGCCGACGAGCGGAGGGGGGGGACGAGCGGGGCTTCGATCCCCAGCATCGCTGGACCCAGGGACAGGTAAGTGTCCAATTAAAAGTCAGCAGCTACAGTATTTGTAGCTGCTGACTTTTAATTTTTTTTTTTTTTTTGATGGCCCCCTGGGTAGAACTCCTCTTTAATATTTGTTAATAATGAAAATCCAACACCAACCCTACGCTGCTTCTCCTACTCCTGGATAGACCTAGCAGCCAGATGTCCCTGGGATAGGCCTCAGGCTTCTGGCCTAGCAGCCCGGGTGTAAGAGAACTGCTGTGGCGCACACACATGTGCATGCGCGCTCACAGGCAACAGCGGCCTTTCAGGGCGCTGATGCGCATGCGCGTGCGCAATGGACTGTGTGCAAGCGCAGGAGCGTGTCCCTAACTCCAGACGGTCTATTTAAAGGGTGCCCTGACTCACAAACAGCGCTGAGTGGTCTTCAGCTGTGTCCTGATCTTCTGATTCCTGTTGTACCCTGCCTGATACCTGTTGCTGAACCCGGCTTTCCCTGACTCTGGACTCTGATACATTCCTGATTACCGGTTCCTGATCTCGGCTTCCATTAGACCTTGCTTCTGCTCATGCCTTTGTACTTCGCTGCCCGCCTGTTACCGAACCCGGCTATTCTTGAGACCCTACTCCTGCTCTTCGCCTGGCTCAAACACTGCCTGTTGTCCTGCCTGTGCCACCGAGCCTACAACTCCATCTGCAAGTTCTGCAAGCAACGCCTACAGGCACTCGTGTTCCTCCTGGCCCTAGCCACCATCTGTTCCACCTTCAGTGGGGCTTGGGCTGGAGATACAAGGGAGGCCGACCTCGTCAGATCAGACTCCTACCAGGTACGTGACACCGGGGCGACACAACACACGTCCACCCAGACAGCCGTCCAGGTGGCACAGAACCCCGATCACCTGACTCCACCCAAAATAAAAATAGGCTCTCCCAGCAAGCCAAAGGGCTTAAAGAAACCCTAACCCAATGGCCCCATCCATTCATAATCTGTCTTTGCTATGCCTTTATCTATCTAATGTAACCGGCTACAATGCCACCTGGTGACAGAAGAGAAAAATACAGCAATTCCAGAATTAGGGGGATATCAGTGGATCTCCTAACAATTAGACAGGGAAATTACTACCTGGCACTAAATTGGTTAGCAACCCTACCTAAACACCGAGTGCTACACTGGAACAAGGTGTGTTTTTTGACAATCAACATCTACGACTTGCCTTGTGATTGGATGAAGATGTCTATGCTACCTGCATGGATATAACTGTTGGGTTATGTTCCTCATAAAGAAACCGAAACTGAAGAAGTGACTTGGATAGGCAAAGAAACATCTTGAACATTATAGAACAAGCTCAGCTGAATGTGAATAACTACTACAAGCTATTCCTTTTTTTGGCTTTATAAAATTGTTGGGTTCAGATTTGGCATGTTCACCGCGAGCTTCTGACTTCCCCAGATAATATTTGCGGCTCATTTATCAGTTTTACTTTTCAGCCTTCAGCCGCTCTTTGATAAGTGGAGCTTTTCTTAAAATTTAACAGCGCTCGACCATTTTAATATCAAAATTCATCAGAGAAGCTGAGTAGGAGCTCCTTTTCTGCTCATGCAAGGTGTCCACATTCCCGGCTCCGAGAAAATTTGCTACGTGACACGTTCCAGGACTTGTAAATTGAAAGCGAGCTCGCCGATCGCCGCCCCGGCTTTTTATGTAATATTGCGGCCTTTTTATTCAGCACTCCAGAATTCAATTTCAGCCATCGTCCTCCTCGGCTCCGTCCAGATGAGGCTCATGATAGACATATATTATCACGTCTACCTGTTCCTGCGCTCGGAAAACGAAGACATTATTACTAAAAAGGGCCATTTTACCGATGCGGAGCGAGCAGAGGAGGAATGATGAAATGTACGGAGAACGCAGCGCCTCGTTCTTCTACATGAGAGATGGCCAGAGATACCAGATGTAACAATGGCGCATTGTAGGCGACCTGTCTGCATCACCGCCATCCGTCTCATCGTATCAATCAGCAGAAAGCAGCACAGATTCTACACTACAATATAAAATGTATAACCTGTATTTAAAGGAAGTCTACTTTTTGAAGCTTTTTATTTTAGATATACACTCACCGTGTTGGACCCCCTTTATTGGGTCCACCTTGCTAGTAGCGGGTTGGACCCCCTTATTGGGTCCACCTTGGTAGTAGCGTGTTGGACCCCCTTTATTAGATTCCCCTT
Organism: Lithobates clamitans; assembly: GCA_037952925.1. Classification (NCBI taxonomy): domain Eukaryota; kingdom Metazoa; phylum Chordata; class Amphibia; order Anura; family Ranidae; genus Lithobates; species Lithobates clamitans. The sequence continues at coordinate 416,484 of JBBGZY010001930.1, forward strand.
GCTAGTAGCGTGTTGGACCCCCTTTATTAGATTCCCCTTGCTAGTAGCGGGTTGGACCCCCTTTATTAGATTCCCCTTGCTAGTAGCGGGTTGGACCTCCTTTATTAGATTCCCCTTGATAGTAGCGGGTTGGACCTCCTTTGGCCTTCATTCTTGGTGGCTTAGATACAACAAGGTGTTGGAAACGTTATTTGAGTTACTGTTGTCTTTCTATCATCTGGAACCAGTCTGCCCATTCTCCTCTGACATCAACAAAGCATTTTCCTCCACACAACTGCCGCTCACTGGATATTTTCTCTTTTTCCCACCATTTTCTGTAATCCCGAGAGATGGTTGTGTGTGAAAATCCCAGAAATACTCAGACCAGCCCGTCTGCCACCAACAGCCATGCCACGTTCAAAGTCACTTCAATCCCCTTTCTTCCCCATTCTGATGCTCTGATTGAACTTCAGCAAGTCGTCTTCACCACGTCTAGAATACGTTGAGTTGCTGCCCTGTGATTGGCTGATTATCAATTTGTGCTACCAAGCAATTGTACAGGTGTACCTAATAAAGTGGCCGGTGAGTGTATATGTTAGAACCAAACTCCAGGTCGCCCACCCCTGGCGCTCGCTAGTGTTTCTTGGGGGGGCAGCAAACATCCACCACCACTATCCTGGTTGGTCAGTCGGCCAGCAGCACCCCCCCTACCCTGGCACTTACCTCATCAGTTGCAAGCGGGCAGGCTCCTATGGGCGGCTGGCAGCGGCCGGGTTGCAAGCTCCTATGAGCGGGTTGTGGGCTCCTATGGGGGAGTTGCAGGCTCCTACGGGTGGCGGTTCCTATGGGCGGCGGGTTGCGGGCTCCTATTGGGGGGTTGCTGGCTCCTATGGGTGGCGGGTTGCGGGCTCCTATGGATAGGTTGCGGGCTCCTACGGGTGGCTGGAAGCGGCCGGGTTGCAAGCTCCTATGAGCGGGTTACGGACTCCTATGGGGGGGCTGCAGGCTCCTACGGACAGTGGGTTGCGGGCTCCTATGGGGGGGCTGTAGGCTCCTACGGACAGTGGGTTGCGGGCTCCTATGGGCGGCAAGTTGCGGGCTTCTATAGGGGGGTTGCGGGCTCTTACAGGCAGCAGGTTGCAGGCTCCTATGAGCGGGTTGCAGGCTCCTATAGGGGGATGCGGGCTGCTACGGGTGGCGGGTTGCGGGCTCCTACGGGTGGCGGGTTGCGGGCTCCCACAGGTGGGGGATTGCGGGCTCCTATGGGCAGTGGGCAGCTGCTCCTGTGTCCTCTCTGTATCACGGCGGCTTCTGCCATGCGGCTCTTCCCTCCTCCTCCTAGGCGTTCAATAGGATCACCTGTCCTTTCAGCCAGCCGGGTGACTGGTGTCAAAACCTGCTTCCTGATTGGCCGGGAGGAGGATCGGTGTTACAGCTGCGAATATTGATTTGCTGTTGTAACACAACTGGGTGGGCTCGGATCGTACTCTCTGTGACCCGAGCCCACTCTATATTGAAGCCTATTAGAGCCTCTGGCTCTAATCGGTGCTTCAAAAAAACAGCCCCTCCGCATTGGAATCCATGCACCGGTGTCCTGAAACGGGCTGGACGCAAGGATAGGGGAGGCTGCAATGGACGTGTGTGTGTGTGTGTGTGTGGGGGGGGGGGGGGGGGGGGGTCGGTGCCTGTGCGCCCTTAATGGACGGGCCGCCCCTGGTTTCTCGGGCTTATTGTTTTTACTTGGCAAGCCCAGGTAACGATCCAGAGGCTGGCCACAGAGGCAGGGGGAAACCAGATCGTCTCCAATCACCTCTATGACCTAGGAGGACCGGAGCGACGTCTCGACAACACTTCCGGTCTAGGACGGGGTCCAGCGGGACTGACACCCGGAAAACACTGTGTTCAGGGTATCAGTCACCCCCTTCCAGAATACGTGTAGTTTGGGGCAGCGCCATAGCATATGTATCAGGTTCCCATGATCCCGCTTGCATCTAGTGCATGTTGGTGTGAGGAGCAGATCCATACTGTGGAACCTATGAGGTGTGTAGTAGACTGTAGTAGACTCTCAGGAGAGTATATAGTTGTGTCAGCCGTCACATTAAAGGAGCAAATGGGCACTGCCTGTAGGGTTTCCTCCCACTGGTCCTCATCTAGTGGGACTACGTCTACTTCCCATTTCGGTTTCACTTTCAAGGGGTGTTCCGTAAGATACCGGTAAAGCAGAATACTATAGCTTAAGAATATTAACCCCTTTGAGGTCTCTGTTGCCTTAAGCTGAGAGAAGAGGGGTACTGAAGCCACAATCCATTCAGAGGTACTCGTCTGGGCTATAAAGGCACGTCTGAGTTGCATGTAGTAGAATTGCTTAAATATTGGTAGTTTATACGCCTCCCGCAAAGCTTCAAAGGTCAGTAGTCCTCCATTATGGATTATTTGTCTCAGATATATATTACCATATTTTTTCCACCTATCTCCATGCTGCAATTTAGCTGTCTCAGGGTAAGAATCATTTGACCAAATGGGACTAAACTCGGTGATGCCGGTCACACCTTGAAGATATCTAGGGGGCTAACCCGGCAGAGGTCTAGATTTGTTCCATATTTTCTGTAGTACCGTAAATTATACGTAGGGAAACTTTTTGTGGGGGTTTTCCAAAATCTAAAGCCTCAAGGGCAGTTGGAATAGAGGTTCCACCCACCGTATGAAGCATAACGCTCTTGGAGGCACTGGGGATCCTATCGGTCCTTTCTCCCTCTGTGACCATGGTGCCTATCAGGTGTTGCAGTCGTGACGCTAAATAGTACAGCCAAGGGTTTGATCCCATGAATTCCCGTCCAAGTTCTAATGCCTCAATAAAAAAACAAAGCTGATGGACTTCATTTTCTTGGAGTGTCTGGAAGTGAATACCGGGCTGGGAAGGGTGACAGGTGGGCCACATCACTCAGCAGCTCCTACGGGGGTGAGGGGGGGGGGGGGGGGGTACCGCTACATGGGATTAAGTTCATTTTCATAGCAAAAAGGGACTTCATTCATCTGATCGCTCTTCATAGCATTCTGGAGTAGATGCAAATTGCCGCCATAAAAAAAACTGAAGCAGCGGACTTTGGGAAAATTAATATTTGTGGCCTTCTCAAAACTTTTGGCCACTGCTGTACATAATGTTTTGGGGTTCTAAGTAATTTTTTCAGCAAAGATTTTTTTTTTTTTACATGTAAACAAAAAGTGCCAGAAAAGGCGTGGTCTTCAAGTAGGCGTACAGCAGAATTTACAAGAAAACTCCATACCCGGAGTTCCACCTTAAACCAGATGGAAATCAGACGTGGTGGAACATCCACGTTAAGTGATCACCTAGGTGCATCCATTTGCTACGTTTCCTCTCTTCCGTTATTTCTGACATCTGAACAAGCGTGGCATTGTATGCAGCAGAGCCCCATCATGTAATAATCGCACAATACGATCCTCTTTATTCTGCACATTTCTGTAAATCGGATCAAAGGCAGATTGTCATCATAGCAGAAAAGATGGATTTATCACGGAGCACAATGAGGAGGAATACTCAGAAAATTTCCGCCTCGTATAGAACCAATTAATCGGCACCGGAATGCAGGTGACCCGGAGAGTGCAGATGGTTTACTGCTTTTCTTAAAGAGGAAGTACAGTTGTGCTCATAAGTTTACATACCCCGGCAGAATTTATGATTTCTTGGCCATTTTTCGGAGAATATGAAATGATAACATAAATACTTTTCTCTCACTCATGGTCAGTGTTTGGCTGAAGCCATTTATTATCAATCAGCTGTGTTTACTCTTTTTATACCATAATCACAACAGAGACTACCCAAATGACCCTGATCAAAAGTTTACATACCACAGTTCTTAATACCGTGTATTTACACCTTTAACATCAATGACAGCTTGAAGTCTTTTGTGGTATTTGTGGATGAGGCTCTTTATCTTCTCAGATGGTTCCTCTTGGTAAAAGTCCTCCAGTTCCTGTAAATTCTTGGGCTGTCTTCCATGAGCGGCACGTATGAGATCTCCCCAGAGGGGCTCATATATATTGAGGTCAGGAGACTGAGATGGCCCCTCCAGAACCTTCACTTTATTCTGCTGTAGCCAATGACAGGTGGACTTGGCCTTGTGTTTTGGATCATTGTCATGTTGGAATGTCCAAGTACGTCCCATGTGCAGCTTCCTGGGGCTGATGAATGCAAATGTTCCTCCAGTATTTTTTGATAACATACTGCATTCATCTTGTTATCATTTGTGACCAAATTCCCTGTGTCTTTGTAGCTCACACATCCCCAAAACATCAGCGATCCACCTCCGTGTTTCACAGTAGGGATGGTGGACCTTTCATCATAGGCCTTGTTGACTCCTCTCCAAATGTAGTTTTTATGGTTGTGGTCAAAAAGCTAAATTTTGGTCTCATCACTCCAAATGACTTTGTGGCGGAAGGTTTGAGGCTTGTCTCTGTGCTGTTTGGCGTATTATAAGTGGGATACTTTGTGGCATTTGTGTAGTAATGGCTTTCTTCTGGTGACTCGACCATGCAGCCCATCTTTCTTCAAGTGCCTCCTTATTGTGCATGTTGAAACAGCCACACCACATGTTTTTAGAGAGTCCTGTATTTCACCTGAAGTTATTTGTCGGTTTTTCTTTGCATCCCGAACAATTTTCCTGGCAGTTTTGGCTGAAATCTTAGTTGGTCTACCTGACCGTGGTTTGGTTTCAACAGAACCCCTCATTTTCCACTTCTTGATTAGAGTTTGAACACTGCTGATTGACCTTCTCCCGCAGATCCTTTGACAATTCTTTTGCTTTCCCCATGACTCAGAATCCAGAAACGTCAGTGCAGCACTGGATGAAAGATGCAAGGGTCTGTCAGGAGTCCAGAAACGCGTTGACCTTTTATACACACACACTAATTACAAGCAAACAGATCACAGGTAAGGATGGTTACCTTTAATAGACATTCAAACCCCTTTGTGTCAACTTGTGTGCATGTTATCAGGCCAAAATAACCAGGGTATGTAAATTTATGAGCACAACTGTTTATTCAAATATTAACTAAGCCTAAACCTAAGCCTATTCTAAGTACTCTGTAAAGCAGTGGTCTCCAAACGGTGGTCTGTGGCCCTTTGCTTGCTTTTATCTGGCCTTTGGGGCACTATTTCTTCTACTTTCATAATTCATGCCAGTGACACCAACAATGGAGCACTATTCCTCCCACTGACACCAATGATGGGGCACTATTCCTCCCACTGATACCAATGATGGGGCACTATTCCTCCCACTGATACCAATGATGGGGCACTATTCCTCCCACTGACACAAATAATGGGGCATTATTTCTCCCACTGTCACCAATGATGGGGCACTATTCCTTCCACTGACACAATGTTGGGGCACTATTCCTCCCACTGACACAATGTTGGGGCACTATTCCTTCCACTGACACCAATGATGGGACACTATTCCTCCCACTGACACCAATGATGGGACACTATTCTTCCCACTGAGGCCAATGATGGGGCACTATTCCTCCCACTGATACTAATGATGGGACACTATTCCTTCCACTGAGACCAATGATGGGGCATGTTCACTTAGAGCAGTACATTTCCTACTCCCACTAGTCACAGTCCGGCCCCTCTAAAATCTGAAGCATATTAAACTGGCTCCTTGTTTAGAAAGTTTGGTAAATGAAAGAAGCCTATACTTACCTATGCAGGGGGCGATCCAAACTGGTCACGTGATCTCCCCAGGAGCCGGGTTCAGTGAAAAGGAGAGATTGTCAACAGCTGCAGAGCCTGGGCAGTGACATCACCCATAGGCTTACTACGGGACATCTGTTGTTAGCTGTCCCTCTTAGAGAGACTTCGGGATAGGTAAGTATATAGATCTCTCCTTTCATAGGGTTGATAGAATACACTTGAATGGAGGGGGGGGGGGGGTAGTAGGTTTAGACATAGTTTAGCATGTGGGCAGGCGCAGTCTACTTTCTACACCACAGGTGGCGCTCTTCTACAGCAGCCCTGCAGTTGGAGAGGAAGTCAAGAGGAACTCAGTTCTTCTATGGATTCTTTGGTTACTGGGGAAGTATTCAATTGGATGCTGCCCCCTCATGTGACCCTGGCAGCCATCTTGGGTCAGGCATAACCCATTTAGGGTCCTGGCTCCCAGGTTTGGAGTGCATTTTGCAAGTTGGTAGAATAGGGACAGGTACCCCACTTGGTAGGAACATTACTAGCGGCAGGGAAAGGTTCCTGACAAGGAGGGAAAACTTATGGCTCACAACTTCCCTGGACACCTGCCTGGGCACAAGACAGCCGGGGCAAATTCCCTCCCCTCTCTACAGGTGGTAAAGTTCGGCTGCATTCTTCTCTCTATACACTGTTAGAACTGTGTGTTTTCCCGTTTGGGCTGCCTTCCTAGCGGGTTATTTGTGAACTGTCTCTGCATTATTTCAATACAATTTCGTTCACTGCACTGGGACTGACTGTGTTATTGCATCGCACCGTGCTGAACCCCACCTACTAATATTAGACTGGAGTTCATCTTTATTGCAGATCATTCCCGGAAAGGGGAGGTTCTGTTTTTCTGCCTCTCCTTCCCCCCTTTAACTTTTGGCAAATACATTTTTGAGGGGAGCAGGTACCTGGTTTTGACTGGTACCCGCTCCAACCTAGGTGACCCAAGTGGAAGCGCATCCCCCTCCCTCCCTGCAGCCTCTTGGGACACGTCACAGATCCCAGAAGTCTGAAGGACCATTCGCAAAGCACAGCCGCAAGGAGTCACAGCCGGCTTCCCACAATAAAGATGATGGCCGGAGACCCAAGATGGGTGAAGAGCCGGCCCGGGAGAGGACGGCGCTGGATCCTTGGACAGGTAAGTGTCCTTTTATTAAAAGTCAGTAGTAGTAGTAGTGTGTGTTTTTTTTTGTTTTTTTTTGCTTCAGGGATGAAAATCCTCTTTAAGCGCTGATTATTTTACATATGATATGTTGGCATCTTTTGTCATGATACAGTGCCTTGAAAAAGTATTCATACCCCTTGAAATCTCCCACATTTTGTTATGTTACAACCAAAAACGTAAATGTATTTTATTGGGATTTTATGTGATAGACCAACACAAAGTGGCTCATAATTGTGAAGTGGAAGGAAAATGATAAATGATACAAATAAATATGTGAAAAGTGTGTGGGGGGGGCATTTGTATGGCGCCCCCCGGAGTCAATACTTTGTAGAACCCCCGTTAAGTCCGTTGAAAAGTCCACCGGGCAAAGTCTGCCGTAAAGTCCGGTCCTGTGTACGCGGCATAACAGGTTTTCTTCTAAAGCCGCGTACACACGGTCGGACTTTTCAGCTACAAAAGTCCAACGGACGCTGACGGACTAAAGCTGGCTGGTAATCCGATCGTGTGTGGGCTGCTCCGGACTTTCAACGTACTTTTTTAGCCTCAAATCCGACGTACTTTAGATTTGAAACATGCTTCAAATCTTTACGTCGTAACTACGACGGACCCCGAAATCCGCTCGTCTGTGTGCTAGTCCGACGGACAAAAAGCCACGCTAGGGCAGCTATTGGCTACTGGCTATCAACTTCCTTATTTTAGTCCGGTGTACGTCATCACATACGAATCCATCGGACTTTTGTGTGGTCGTGTGTAGGCAAGTCCGTTCGTTAGAAAGTCTGCAACAAGTCCGCGGCAAGTCCGCCGCAAGTCCGCCGAAAGTCTGTCGGACGGCTGTCGGACTTTTGTAGATGAAAAGTCCGACCGTGTGTACGCGGCATAAGAGTCCTTTATTTGTCTCCATCCATCTTCCCATCAACTCTGACCAGCTTCCCTGTCCCTGCTGAAGAAAAACATCCCCACCACATGATGCTGCCACCACCATGTTTCACAGTGGGGATGGTGTGTTCAGGGTGATGCGCAGTGTTAGTTTTCCCCACACATAGCGTTTTGCTTTTAGGCCATAAAGTTGAATTTTGGTCTCCTCTGACCAGATCACCTTCTTCCACATGTTTGCTGTGTCCTCCACATGGCTTCTCACAAACTACAAACAGGACTTCTTATGACTTTCTATCACCAATGTCTTTCTTCTTGTCACTCTTCCATAAAGGGCAGATTTGTGGAGAACACGACTAATAGTTGTCCTGTGGACAGATTCTCCCTCCTGAGCTGTGGATCTCTGCAGCTCCTCCAGAGTTACCATGGACCTCTTGGCTCTTCTCTGATGAATGCTCTCCTTGCCCGGCCGGTCAGTTTAGGTGGACGGACATGTCTTGGTAGGTTTGCAGTTGTACCATACTCTTTCCATTTTCCGATGATGGATTGAACAGAGCCCCGTGAGATGTTCAAAGCTTGGGAGATTTTTTATAACCTAAACCTGCTTTATACTTCTCCACAACTTTATCCTTGACCTGTCTGGTGTTTTCCTTGGCCTTCATGATGCTGTTTGTTCACTAAGGTTCTCTAACAAACCTCTGAGGGCTTCACAGAACAGCTGTATTTATACTGAGATTAAATGACACACAGGTGGACTCTATTTACTAATTAGGTGACTTCTGATGGCCATTGGTTCTACTAGATTTTAGTTAGGGGTATCAGCGTAAAGGGGGCGCCATACAAATGCCCCTCCCCCATACTTTTCACATATTTATTTGTATCATTTATCATTTTCTTTCCACTTCACAATTATGAGCCATTCTCTATCTTCACATAATTGGGCGGGATCAGGATGCACTCTCTGTGCCCCAAGCCCACCCTATTATGAAGCCTATTAGAGCCCCAGGCTCTAATCAGGTGCTCCAAAAAGTACCACCACCTTCTGCCCCCGCCATAGGGATCCATGCATCCAGTGTCCTGAAAGGGGCCAGGCGCATGGATGGGGGGGTGGGGGGGGGTGGCGCCCGTGCTCCCACATTGCACAGGCCGCCCCTGGGTGTGTGACTTCCAGGACTTTACCCTTTTCCATTAGATGTCTAGAAGTGGGAGAAGCTCTGTCCTTGTCTGCACTCCAAGCGGTTGCTACATTAGAGGACCTGGTGGAACTTTGAGCGGCACCTGTCAATTTAGTTTGGGTCATAGCAGATTGTAGCAGAGCAGATCTGAGCCGAACTACAACGTCAGCGTCTGTCTTGAGGGATAGAATGTAGCCTGGCGAAATCGACCCAAATGGGGAGGTCTCCAGGTCGGAAGACGTATCCCTATCCTTTCCCTACTCTTCTGGAACCTCTCCCTGCCACTAATCACTGTCCCTGCCAGATGGGTGACCTGTCCCTACAATACCCACACACGAATTGCGTGCCAAGCCTGGGAGCCAGGGCCTTAAATAGACTCTACAAATAAAAGGCAACTGCCCCAACCTATAACTGGCCTTAACAGCAAGGAGCACATGGAAGGGCGATGCTTATCAAACAAAAACAAAGAAAAATTCCCAGCTCACTTACCAGCCAGCCTGCAATCCACCGAACGGTCCTAACAGTTCACATTAAAAACAAGGGTTTAGTTTGCACACATTTGCAAATACATGCGTAAACCGCAGAGGCCGTGATAAGACACCCCTGTATTATCTGCAGTTATCAATTTTGAGAGCCTCCATAGTCATAAATTTTGAGAGCCCCCATAGTAGGAGCATATATATTGAATAGTAATGGATAGGTCAAGGGCAGGGAGCCCACTCCTCCTTAAAGGCACAGGGGTGCACTGGACCTTAAATAAACTCTGCATGATCCAAGATGGCCACCAGAGTCACATGGGCTGTCAGCACTCATCTGGGTCCCTGCCCCAGGAAAACCATAAAATCCACCTACACTGGAGAAAGTAGATGGCACCTGCCTACATGCTTAGCCATCCTACAATAACCAATCCAAAAAATATTACAAAAAAGTTTTGGCGATAAATACACAAAAGGTGAAAACTCATCTCTTGGGCTACTTTGAACTTCTGCTTGGCGCTGCAGATTCTCTCCCCTTTGGCAGAAGACGTGTAGGATCATTAGTGAGTACACAATGCCAGCTCATTGTTGTCGGGAAAATGCGCCATGTTTAAATTACCATCAACATCAATCTTGATTGTAATATCCTAAAAAGTTAATTGTGTTCTCGCCATAATGGATTGTTCATTTTAAATTAATTCCATTATGATTTAAATGATCCACAAGCTACATAAACGCTTGCAAAAGTGCCATCTCAAATTCTGAAATTATAATCAATAATTCTCATCCAATTAAAATCATTCTCCATGTAATTACTGAGTGCGGCATCGAATATACGCCGCGCTTCCCCGACTCTGCTATAGAAATCCACCGACATACATGGAGGGACAGGTCCTTCTGTAGACTTCGCTCTTCTTTTCTCCATCAGTTCTAATTAGAGCTGGGGGGGGGGCAGACTGTAAGCGGGGAGTTTATTTTTCGCCGTTATCATTCGGGCCGGGTGTTTTGTATTCACATTTCTGTGCATAATTTATCATTGCCGTACCAAAAATGTAATATAATGTGTGTTATTATCAGTGTGATAGAATCCCTAAGGTTATAAATTCACTTTAAAGGGAAAATATACCCCTTTATTAGATCCCCCTTGCTAGTATCGGGTTGGACACCTTTATTAGGTCCTCCTTGCTAGTATCGGGTTGGACCCCTTTTATTAGGTCCCCCTTGCTAGTAGTGGGTTGGACCCCCTTTATTAGGTCCCCCTTTGCTAGTATCGGATTGGACCCCTTTTATTAGGTCCCCCTTGCTAGTATCGGGTTGGACCCCTTTTATTAGGTCTCCCTTTCTAGTTTGCGTTAGACCCCTTTTATTAGGTCCCCCTTTGCTAGTATCGGGTTGGACCCCTTTTATTAGGTCCCCCTTGCTAGTATCGGGTTGGACCCCTTTTATTAGGTCTCCCTTTCTATTTTGGGTTAGACCCCTTTTATTAGGTCCCCCTTGCTAGTATCTGGTTGGACCCCCTTTATTAGGTCTCCCTTGCTAGTAGCGGGTTGGACCCCCTTTATTAGGTCTCCCTTGCAAGTAGCGGGTTGAACCCCCTTTATTTGGTCTCCCTTGCTAGTATCTGGTTGGACCCCCTTCATTAGGTCTCCCTTGCTAGTAGTGGGTTGGACCCCCTTTATTAGGTCCCCCTTGCTAGTTTCATGTTGGACCCCTTTTATTAGGTCTCCCTTGCTAGCAGCGGGTTGGACCCCCTTTATTAGATCCCCCCTACTAGTATCATTATTATTATTATACGTGATTTATATAGCGCCAACAGTTTACGCAGTGCTTTACAATGTATAGGGGAGCCTGGGCACACCCTAATCACCGCTTTAGGTGCAGATTTCCCCTGCTGATATTGCACCAATGCCCCCGAACAGGGCTCCTAAAGAAATTGCATAAAATAAAAAGATTAAAATAATAAAAATAAAAAGCTACTGACACCAACCTCTGCTCTACTGAGAAGTCCACTGCTCTAGTGACACCGTCCAGGAGCACATGGGGCTGCCGGAGGGGGAACCGGATAGAACGAGGAGCTTACGGGAGCTGGAGGGGGAACCGGATAGAACGAGGAACACACGGGGGAGCCGGAGGGGGACACGGACAGAGCGAGGAGCACAAAGGGGTACCGGAGGGGGAACCGGATAGAACGAGGAGCACACGGGAGCTGGAGGGGGAACCGGATAGAATGCGGAGCACACGGGAGCTGGAGGGGGAACCGGATAGAATGCGGAGCACATGTGGGTGCTAAATGGGGACCCGGACAGAACGAGGAGTACACAGGGGAGCCAGAGGGGGACACAGGGGGACAGTCGGGGGATGATCGTGCAGCGATGGGGGGAGGTACAAGCATCAATCTCCCTGTATAACTTTCAATAAAGCACCTGACAGGGAGAGGAGAGAAGGAGAAGCATCTGTCAGAAAAGCTATACAGGGTGATCGGTGCTTGTACCCCCCCCCCATCTCCACACCGATCACCTGTGAGGCTGGCCCCCCACTCCCCCCACCCCGCTACGCTGAGGATGCCTGGTCCCATACAACAGGTATCGTATCAAGCATCAGAGCATTTGCACGAGTAACGATACTCGTGCAAATGCTTGGTATCGGCACCGATAACAATACTAGTATCGGTATTTTGGTGTAACCCTAGAAACTTCCAGCAGCTTCTAGAAGCAGGGCGCCATACAAGAGGCCTGACCTGTAGAGCCCTCCAGCCTGAGCCTACAGTAACCGACCAATTAACCAGAATCACACAGCTACTGCCATCCAAATACATTTTCTTCACACTACACTGTACACTAGAGGGTGCTACACTACCAGAATGGCCGCCTCCATAGCGAAAATCGGCTGTAGTGAGACCACGGGCAGTACTGGTGACCAGTCCTTTGTCCCCTGCGTTACTTTGTTTAGATACATATGCAGGAAAAGAGTGCTGCAACCCTGGAAGTCCAATCCTATGAGATCTTCACACCAATGCCCCACTGTAGATACCATCAAAGAAGCTGGCACCTCGGTGCATCGCATCACAGTTAAACCTCGGTGCATCGCAGTTAAACAAACTTTTTTTTGAAGGTCAGACAGTACAGGGGTAATACAATCCAGCACTGAAATGTTGATGCGTTTCAACCCACTATGGGCCTTACTCATAATGTGAGAATTAGTGAGGCCCTTAGGGACTGAAACGCGTCAACGTTTTTGTTTGGGTACAGCTTCCAGGTACAGGTCCTCCCTAATGTACAGGTGATTTCCCTTATTTATTACATGATTTCTGTTTTTTGTACTAGGGTGAAAATTTCATAATCATTTAGTGGTCTATGGACCCCATTTACAACATACCCACCACTGCTGAGCACTTGATAAGTATCGGGCGTTGAGGTCTCCTTGTTCTCTTCTACTATCGGGCGTTGAGGTCTCCTTGTTCTCTTCTACTATCGGGCGTTGAGGTCTCCTTGTTCTGTTCTACTATCGGGCGTTGAGGTCTCCTTTGTTCTCTCCTACTATCGGGCGTTGAGGTCTCCTTGTTCTCTTCTACTATCGGGCGTTGAGGTCTCCTTGTTCTCTTCTACTATCGGGCGTTGAGGTCTCTTTGTTCTCTCCTACTATCGGGGGTTGAGGTCTCTTTGTTCTCTTCTACTATCGGGCGTTGAGGTCTCCTTGTTCTCTTCTACTGACGGGCATTGAGGTCTCCTTGTTCTCTTCTACTATCGGGCGTTGAGGTCTCCTTGTTCTCTTCTACTATCGGGCGTTGAGGTCTCTTTGTTCTCTCCTACTATCGGGCGTTGAGGTCTCCTTGTTCTCTTCTACTATCGGGCGTTGAGGTCTCCTTGTTCTCTTCTACTATCGGGCGTTGAGGTCTCTTTGTTCTCTCCTACTATCGGGCGTTGAGGTCTCCTTGTTCTCTTCTACTATCGGGCGTTGAGGTCTCCTTGTTCTCTTCTACTATCGGGCGTTGAGGTCTCCTTGTTCTCTTCTACTATCGGGCGTTGAGGTCTCTTTGTTCTCTCCTACTATCGGGCGTTGAGGTCTCCTTGTTCTCTTCTACTATCAGGCGTTGAGGTCTCCTTGTTCTCTTCTACTATCGGGCGTTGAGGTCTCTTTGTTCTCTCCTACTATCGGGGGTTGAGGTCTCTTTGTTCTCTTCTACTATCGGGCGTTGAGGTCTCTTTGTTCTCTTCTACTATCGGGCGTTGAGGTCTCCTTGTTCTCTTCTACTATCGGGCATTGAGGTCTCCTTGTTCTCTTCTACTATCGGGCGTTGGGGTCTCCTTGTTCTCTTCTACTATCGGGCGTTGAGGTCTCCTTGTTCTCTTCTACTATCGGGCGTTGAGGTCTCTTTGTTCTCTTCTACTATCGGGCCTTGAGGTCTCTTTGTTCTCTCCTACTATCGGGCGTTGAGGTCTCTTTGTTCTCTTCTACTATCGGGCGTTGAGGTCTCCTTTGTTCTCTTCTACTATCGGGCGTTGAGGTCTCCTTGTTCTCTTCTACCATCGGGTGTTGAGGTCTCCTTTGTTCTCTTCTACTATCGGGCGTTGAGGTCAGAATGTTGAATTTATGATCAGGTGATAACTTTTATTTCAGGAACATTCCACTCTGCCTGCGTTTGTGAGGATTTTATTCATTTTTCTATAACTTCCTTTTTTAATTAAAAGAAAAAAGAGAATTTCTGAATAAATGAAGGTTACAGAATAATGAGTGTTTAATTCTCGCCTGCACCTCCATGATACAAATCCTCCAATTTTTCAAAGCTCTTAATTATTTTTTAATGAAGAAGAAAATTAGTTAATCTTGTCAGGGCTAGACAGCCTACAAGTACTTCTTAAAAAAGAAAAGTTTGTCTGGTTCTAGTGCCGGCTGTGCTGGTCAAAGTCAGAGCAAATTAAAGAGCTACATACTACTACGGAGTGTGACAGAAAGTGGTAACCTCAAGTTGGGTGACCGACACATTCATGGAAGGATCGGGACTTCGTCAGGGCTCTGTGTGAGTCTAACGCAGGGGTTGGCAAGTCATCGATCCCGATCTACCAGTCGACCACGAGCAGCCAGCAGGTAGATCGGGAACAGAGTCCTTCCCCTGCCTTCCCAGTCCTTTAGCTCCTTCAGCCTTAAATCGCCCCCCCCCCCCCACACTGCAGAGCGGAGAGCAGGACATACCATAGTGCGGGAGTTGCCAGAGTTAACTGTTCACATTAACCAGCAGGTGATTGGTTGATAGGAAGCTGGGTAGCCTTAGTAGCCAATCAACACTACAGGGAGGAATAATGTGAAGGGGGCAGAGAGCACAGGACACTGCTTGGGAGGGGGACACGACACTATAGTGGAGGGGAATATGATGTGAAGGGGATAGTGGGGTAGAGGACACTACAGTGGGGTGGGGTGGGGGGTGATGTGAAGGAGGGCAGAGGGCACTGCTTTGGGGGGGGGGGCAGGACACTACAGTGGAAGGGAATGTAATGTGAAGAGGGCAGTGGGGTAAAGGACACTACAGTGTGTGTGGGGGGGGGGTGATGTAAAGGGGGGCAGAGGGCACTGCTTTGGGGGGGCACAGGACACTGCTATGTGGGGGGGGGGGCAGGACACTACAGTGGAGAGGAATGTGATGTGAAGGGGACAGTGAGGTAGAGGACATTACAGTTGGGGGGGGTGATGGGGTGATGTGAAGGGGGGCAGAAGGCACTGCTTTGGGGGGCACAGGGCACTACAGTGGAAGGGAATGTAATGTGAAGGGGACAGTGAGGTAGAGGACACTACAGTTGAGGGGGTGATGTGATCAGGGGCAGAGGACACTGCTATGTGGGGGGGGGCAGGACAATACAGTGGAGGGGAATGTGATGTGAAGGGGACAGTGAGGTAGAGGGCATTACAGTTGGAGGGGGGGGTGATGGGGTGATGTGAAGGGGTGCAGAGGACACTGCTTTGGGGGGAGGCACAGGACACCGCTATGTGTGTGTGTGGGGGGGGGCAGGACACTGCTATGTGGGGGGGCACTGGACACTGCTATGTGGGGGGGGGCACTGGACACTGCTATGTGGGTGGGGGCAGGACACTACAGTGGAGGGGAATGTGATGTGAAGGGGACAGTGAGGTAGAGGACATTACAGTTGGGGGGGGGGGTGATGGGGTGATGTGAAGGGGGGCAGAGGGCACTGCTTTGGGGGCACAGGACACTACAGTGGAAGGGAATGTAATGTGAAGGGGACAGTAAGGTAGAGGACACTACAGTTGAGGGGGTGATGTGATCAGGGGCAGAGGACACTGCTTTGGGGGGAGGCACAGGACACCGCTATGTGGGGGGGGGGGGCAGGACACTGCTATGTGGGGGGGGGGGGGCACTGGACACTGCTATGTGGGGGGGGGGAAATGGACACTGCTATGTGGGTGGGGGCAGGACACTACAGTGGAGGTGAATGTGATGTGAAGGGGACAGTGAGGTAGAGGACACTACAGTTGGGAGGATGATGGGGTGATGTGAAGGGGGCAGAGGTCCCTGCTTTGGGGGGGGGGGGGCACAGGACACTATGTGTGGGGGGGGGACACTACAGTGGGGGGGAATGTGATGTGAATGGGACAGTGAGGTAGAGGACACTACAGTTGAGGGGGTGATGTGATCAGGGGCAGAGGACACTGCTTTGGGGGGGCACAGGACACTGCTATGGGGGGGGGAGAGGACACTACATAGGGGGCTTGTAAAGGGGACACAGGGCGGTGGATGATGTGAAGGGGGCACAAGACACTGATTTTAGAGGGCACAGGACACTGTTGGGAAGAGGACACTACAGTTGGGATGATGTGAAGGGGGGCAGAGGACATTGCTGTGGGGGGCACAGGACACTACAGTAGGGGGGGGGTTGTTTGGGGGGCAGGACACTGGTGTGTGGAGAAAGGAGACAGTACTGTATGGGGGGGTGGCAGAGGGGTAGATGACACTACTGTGGGGGGGGGGGGTGATGTGAAGGGGAGCAGAGGACACTTTTGTGAGTGGAGGGGAGGGAGGAAGGACGACATGCTGTGTTTTTTTGGGGGCTTGAAAGTTTTTTGTTTTTGTTTTTTCATAAAAGAGCGCCTCCCCCTTTACATGGGGATCTTTGATTTCCTCTATGTTGTCCAGGTAGATCTCAACCTCTGACAGGTTGCCTCCCCCAGGTTTAATAAGTGTTATTGTTGCATCGTGAAACCTGCTGACTGCAAAGGGTGTCACTTTAAAATCTTTTTCTGTTACCCAAATGCAGATAAATGTCTGAAAACACACTCTAATTAAAGAGGAGTTCCAGGCATGGATATTGTTACATAGTTATATTGTTCCAGCTTGGACCAATGTATGTTACTGATATTTTGTTTTTCATTCAGATTTTGAGTACTAGAAGTTTGAGAGAAGGCATTTTCAGTGAGACGGACTTTGAAGGTGTATATGTCCAAAGTGGTTTTACGACAGCCATATAAAACTGTCTACAGCCTCCACTAAGGCTGGCCATCGATTTTTTGTTTTTTGATCAACCAGAACTGGGGGGGAATGTGACGGTATTGATGGGCGGTGCGTCTCCATTGTGTATTGGGTGATCAATGGCTTTGGTGAACCCATAATCCTCTGGACTGATGGCAAACACTAGCGGGTGCTTTTCCAGCAGCTGATGAAGTAGTCTCTGTTGAGGCAGAGACAAGTCTTTGAATGGAATGTCCAGTTTTTCCAGTAGCGACTTGTATAATGCTTCGTCCTAGGATGCCGTAGCTATTTGTAGAGGAGCGCACACTGCTTCCACCGCTGGTTGGGCCTCGGAGATGCAGGGACGAGATACCGCGTAGAGATCAGATCAATGTGGTGTTGTTTCCAGGTTGATAAGTTGCGCTAAAACTCTTCCCTGGTGGACCTTGGGCAGGGTACGTCCCACCAGCCACTCCCCTGGCGGCACAGGGTCCTAGCTTGTTTCCACCATGACAGTGTGTCCTGTAGCTTCCTGTGAGCCCCAACAGGGATGCCAAGAGTAATTTTTGCTTTGGGGGCTTACGCACCACCCCCACTTGGTGCCGTTGCTTCTTGGCCACCCTTAGTTGGACTTCATAGGCCTGAAGCACTCTAAGCCACACTGCCTGCAACCTGCAGTCATAGGCCCGCAGGCTTGAATGTTCATATTTGGCCAACAGGTGAGGTAAGTCCAGAACATTCATCCCCAGCACAACAGGCACTGCAGGGTTACCTGGGCTGCGGGACACCACTACCTGCTTCACCACCTGTTCCTCAGTTTAAATCCTCACCAAAGTTTCGACCAGTATAGGTAGAATATTGGCTGCTCTGAGGAACAGCAAAGAGGGGTCCAGTTGTTCCCGATCTCCAAATCCCTGCACATAAAAATCATACTTCATGACCGTGACCCCTGACACAGTGTCAATAAGGCATTGGACTTCTTGGCCGTTAACTAGGCTGGATACCACTGGGCTCGGTGTGACCATATCCAAGGACTTTGAATTGCCTGTCCCAGGGGTCGTCCCTCTGCCCCAGGAGTCGATAATTTAAGGATGGCCTGGAGGGATTTCTGAATACAGACAGTCAACAGTTCTTGGATATGTGTCCATAACTGCCACATCACCAGCATTTTCGGTCCTCTGCGCAGTGGGTTTTTACCCTCATTGGGTTGGGATGAGTCCTTCTTAGAGGAGACTACCTCCTGTTTTAAGGGGGCCACATCCTGAGCTAGCTTTATCAGTGCAGTTTGCTGGGCTGACAGGGGCAAAGGTGCCAGGGCCTCCTCCTTGAGATATGTAGGTTCATACTTCTTGGTTACGGCCACCATTGCATCTGACTCTTCTTGTGCAACCGCATCCACCACAGCATCATTGAAGGAGATGGCAGGTTGCACTTTAACTTTCTCTTATGGGGCTCTCCGGACTGGGCCAGCCTTCATGCCAGTTATGAACTGGTCCCTTATTATATTGTCCGAATCAGTGATGTCAGCACAACCAGGCAGATCCCTCTATTCCAGGCGCTACCCGAGGCTCTGCATGGCCAACGCATAATGAATGAGATTCCCATCTTCCTGCTGTTTCCTTACAAAGAACCTTCTCCTCCTTCCGCACCTGCTGCAAGGAACATATCCTGCCGATTGCCATCAAATATGGGTTGGTGACATGTTGTTTGGCAATTAATAAGTCGCACACAGTCCCGGTGCAATAAGTAAAACTTGTACTGTAGTCAAGGCAAACAGATCACAACAAACCCGGTGGGAGAGGACCCAACCAGGAGCACTTACTTATGTCAACAGCGTGTAGCAGAGCAGGTATCAGCCAAACTGACTGTCTGTCTGGAGGGTCAGAATGTGGCCTTGCTGTTTCGTAGTCAAGCGGAAAGATGTCCAAGGAACTTACGAGCTTCAAGCTTCCCCCTTCTCGTCTGGAACCTTGCCCTTCTGCTAATACTGTCCCTGACAGATGAGAGACCTACAGTACCCACATGTGAATGCATGCCAAAACCTAAAATTAAAACTAAAAACTGTTGACCCATGATCGCTACCAAAGGTCACCTGGATGCAGCGCAGCCAACCAGAACGCTGGTCTTCAGGAACCAGGAAACCCCTGAGAAACCAAATTTCCCTTGACTTCCTCTCCAGGCTGTGATGCCACCTACAGTGGAGGAAGCAGACTGCACCTGCCTACTTTCTCGTACATACAGTTGTTTAGTTATTTCCATAAAAACATAACACAATGCAACAATATGGCATTATCCACTCTCCCTTTTTTAGGTTCTGTGGCCATGGTGCTCAAATCTTTTGTTGTATTTGTAATTGGATAATTGGGATTCAGTCCTCCAGTCTGTTTCAGTGACCTGCGTGGGGTATACCCCTCCCTCTTGGTACAGTGACTACATCTCCAAGTGTATGGTCTCACTCTCAACTCAAAAAGACTCTGAGGCCCAACTTCCACCTGCCTGTATCCCCTTCCAAACAGGAAGTGACAGGAGAAGACACATCACAGCTTACCATTAACCCCTTCAAACACCATATATTAACCCTTCACAAAATGGGAAGAATTAACATGTAGGCACCTGCTTACATGTTCATCATCATTGGAGATCCCGTTAACATAATGTATGTTAAAAGGTCACATACGATTCGAAAACATCCAATGTTGGAAATTAGGTTATGAAATTCTGCTGTACAGGCCCAGGGTAGGGTTCCCGCAGCACATAACAGTCTCTAGCTGTCATAAGGCTTGACATGCTGTTATCTTGCTGTGGGAGCTCCTTCATGTGGTTTGGAAATAAATTGGGTGTCGCTCATTTTGAAAAATGTTTAAATGCTTTCACTGTAGGATATCTTAGCAGTGGTCTGCAGGTGCTGATAGCAAATAGATCTGAATATCCCATAATCCCTTGCTACCAGATGAAGCAAGACATTTAAAGTGCCTCCGGATTAAAAGACTTATCCTCACCTTTGGTTCTGTTTGTAGCATGGGCTTTACATGAACCATCTTCTATATTACTTGGTGCATCTGCATATTTCAGTTTAGGGCTATTCAAAATTGTTTCCCTGAACTTAGCACTCCTCTATTACTTCTGGTTCCTGGGGAAGCTCAAAGGTCAGGACCAATGGCTGGCCTCATGACCAGTCTAGACACTGTCCTTGTCCATATCCCATCACAGTGAGCAGCATTTCCTCACCCTATGTGGACATGATGAGCCTCTGGCCTGACAAAGTCTTATGCCGCGTACACACGGTCGGACTTTTCAGCTACAAAAGTCCAACGGACACTGACGGACTAAAGCTGGCTGGTAATCCGATCGTGTGTGGGCTTCTCCGGACTTTCAACGTACTTTTTTAGCCTCAAATCCGACGTACTTTAGATTTGAAACATGCTTCAAATCTTTACATCGTAACTACGACGGACCCCGAAGTCCGCTCGTCTGTATGCTAGTCCTACGGACAAAAACCCACGCTAGGGCAGCTATTGGCTACTGGCTATCAACTTCCTTATTTTAGTCCGGTGTACGTCATCACGTACGAATCCGTCGGACTTTTGTGTGGTCGTGTGTAGGCAAGTCCGTTCGTTAGAAAGTCTGCAACAAGTCCGCCGCAAGTCCGCCGCAAGTCCGCCGAAAGTCTGTCGGACAGGCTGTCGGACTTTTGTAGATGAAAAGTCCGACCGTGTGTACGCGGCATTACAGTACTAGCCTTTGCCACCACTCTGAGCCCACTCTGTAATGAATATTCCTACTCTCCACCTCTTCCAATTCCTTGCATAGGTAATATGTTCTCCATAACCTGAATGTCCAGACCAGATACTGGTTAAACATTGTGCTCCTTACTTTTGGTACTGTGACAATAAAGTGCCCTGTCATGGTGTGAGAAGGGTTAAGTGTCATCCAAGATTCTCATCAGGGCAGGTTGAGGGATTCCAAGATGCTTGTGTCATGCAGAGGGGACTGGAATATTAAGTTTCCTCAAAGGATGGTAAAACCTGATTTGGGTCCTGGAATCTGTGGACTTTGTAGAGACTTGCAAGGGATGAAGTATCCAATTCTGGGTCCAGAATTGGTGTTGTCACCCCTCCATTAACACCAGACCTTCCCGTAACCTTAATCTTAACGCTAACCCTCCCTA
Source organism: Lithobates clamitans (assembly GCA_037952925.1). Taxonomy (NCBI): domain Eukaryota; kingdom Metazoa; phylum Chordata; class Amphibia; order Anura; family Ranidae; genus Lithobates; species Lithobates clamitans. The sequence continues at coordinate 437,528 of JBBGZY010001930.1, forward strand.
AAACCCTATACATTATACTAAACCTCCTTGTGTCATACAGAGGAAACTGTATTTTTGGTTACCCCAGAGGTTGGTAAAATCCGGTCTGGGTTCTGGAGTATGGAGACTTTGTAGAAACTTGGAAGGGATGAAGTCTCCGATTTCGGGTCCAGGATTGGAGACATCATCCTTTCTAAGTCTATATGAAGACCCCCAACACCCCAACCCCACCACCAACACTAAATCTTAAGCCCAACGTATCACTAACACTTAATCTTAACCCTAACTCTTGCTATAGTTTTAAACATTACACTAACACTAACCCTCCTTGCCTCATACAGAGGAAATTATAATTTCAATTTCCTCAGAGGTAGGTAAAACCCAGTTTGGGTCCTGGAGTTTGGAGACTTTATACAGACTTCATCCCTCCTAAGTCTTCATCCCAGTATAACCACCTGAAGTCCAGCGATGTACCGGTAGGTCACTGGTCCAGAAGTGGATATACATTACACCAACCTTGATTGTGTCTCTAACCTAAGCACCGACCTTCCCTGTAACTCTGTACATTACAGCAGGGGAAGACAAACTTGCCGCCTCAGCTGTTGTGGAACTGCAAGTCCCATGAGGCATTGCAAGACACTCCAAGAGGCCAAGGCTCTAGTTTTACCAAAGCCGGATTGCCAAATTTGCATTCATTACACTAAACCTAACAGTAACCCTCCTGTGGCTTTACTTCCAGTAATCCTATAAGTTACACCAACCCTCCTTATAACTCTTACCTCAACCCAAACACCCGTCCTCCTCTATAACGTAACCCTATTTGCACAGTTAATTATTCTGCACTGGGATCCTTTGCGTTGAAGGCCAACATTTCTTGTTCCAAAAATACCAACACCGAAATCCTGGTGTTAGAATTTACTACTCCAGCCAAATGTATACAACGCTCGGGTTCAATAGAAGCGGCTTTGCTGTTTCCTGGCTTCAGCAGACAGTCGACACAACCATTTGACTTGTGGCCTGGCCTTTTTAAGTTTTTAAACATCTCCTGGAAGGATCCCTTTTTCTCTACAAAAGTGTATCCATTTTGACAAATCTTAAATCTACGATCTACCGGCTATTGCAAAGTGGGAAAAAATTCCACTTTGATTGATTTTGGCTGCTCCCCGCCGCCCATTATGTCATTGTGTCCCCCGTACTTGTGACTTTGGCTGGTAATAACGGAATTCAGATGGGGCCCATTCTGTGCTCCTTCTGGGTTATCTTGTAACATCGTCCTTTCATTTTTCCAATTTTCTCCATGATTGACAGATGATTGCCGTGATTCATTATTTTTTTTTGTGCTAGTCTTTTCCTTCTTTATACTTCAACCTCAAACGATTTTTGAGGTATAGGGGGGGAGGTGCTGCGCTAACCAGAAGAAAGCTGTAAATCTCTGTCTGTGGTCAATTAATAAAATGACATAAAATCGCATAACGAATCGCATAAATCGCATAAATAAGTGTTGACACTAAAATGTGTATGTGAAAAAAAGTGCATAAAAATCCTTTTCAATTGGTTTATACTAAATGACAAAAAAAATCGCATGTAAAATCGCATAAATAAGTGTTGGCACTAAAAACATATAAATCTAGATAATCATGTGTTGGTGCACAAAGGGACATAAACACTACTTCATGTGAATAATTGTAAATTAAAATACATAGAATAAATCAGAAATAACCATCAAAAACATATCCTTATAAATGGTGCAAAACCTACAAAGTGCCAGTGCTTAAAGGTGATCTAGATATCGCAAATGAAACACATCAATCCAACGCAATATGGATAATAAATAATATAGATAAATGCCCCAATAATAGTGATATAAAATATATTGTGCTGGCCTGCGAAACAAATGACCAATGACATGCCAGTAAGTGCAGCAAACTTAAAGTGCCAGTGTAAAAGTCATTGAAGGTGCAAAAAGCAAGTTCTGGTGTATTCAATAAAACAACAGTGGGGTGTCTGGGATGCGATTCACTCCGTGTCCTCTTCGTGCATAAAACACTAATGTAAGCAGTGGCCCCTTACCTAGCGGTGCTAGGTCAACCGCAAGAATTGTAGCTAAAACGCCAGGTCCTGAGCCTCCATCGCGTCCCTATATCCACGCTTGCCGGTGTTGGGTTGGCAGCTGATTACAAGTGGCTATGGTCCTATCAGGGGTCCTGGACCAGCGCGGATCCTAGCTCAGCCTCCACATCTCAGGTATGTATGTACAGGAATATGCAGGACAAAGGTACTTGATAGTGAAGTATGTCTTAACCAGGTAATGCTTTAATAAAAATCTTTAAGTAGATGCACTCACATAAAAACAATGCAGAGCAAACCTCTCTCCTACGAGCAGCGAACTCGTTCTGTGTCTAGCAATGTGAAACAGCCTATTCGGTCCCCTGAAGAAGTCACGTGATCAGTGATGACACGCGTAGGGACGGAATAGGCTGTTTCACATTGCTAGACACAGAACGAGTTCGCAGTGCTTTGGATCTGTGATACTTTACCCACTGGGCTAAATTAAAAAAAAAAAAAAGGCTTTTCCCACCAGCTGATCCCTCTGTATTTAATCCAACAATGAAAACGAGAAAATGTTCTGTATGATAAATCAAATACTGTACAGGAATGTTCCTGACAGCTTATTACTTTTGTTTTTGGTGTAAAATATGGGTTTCCAGCTGAAATTAGCAGAACTGACACCAGGACACTGACACCAGGACACTGACACCAGGACACTGACACCAAGACACTGACACCAAGACACTGACACCAAGACACTGACACCAGGACACTGACGCCAAGACACTGACACTAGGACACTCACACCAAGACACTGACACCAGGACACTGACACCAAGACACTGACACCAGGACACTGACACCAGGACACTGACACCAGGACACTGACACCAAGACACTGACACCAGGACACTGACTCCAAGACACTGACACTAGGACACTCACACCAAGACACTGACACCAGGACACTGACACCAAGACACTGACACCAGGACACTGACACCAGGACACTGACACCAGTACACTGACACCAGGACACTGACACCAGTACACTGACTCCAGGACACTGACTCCAAGACACTGACTCCAGGACACTGACACCAGGACACTGACTCCAGGACACTGACTCCAGGACACTGACTCCAAGACACTGACTCCAAGACACTGACACCAGGACACTGACTCCAGGACACTGACACCAGGACACTGACACCAAGACACTGACACCAGGACACTGACACCAAGACACTGACACCAGGACACTGACGCCAAGACACTGACACCAGTTCACTGACACCAGGACACTGACTCCAGGACACTGACTCCAAGACACTGACTCCAGGACACTGACACCAGGACACTGACACCGGGACACTGACACAGGACACTGACTCCAGGACACTGACTCCAAGACACTGACTCCAAGACACTGACTCCAGGACACTGACACCAGGACACTGACACCAAGACACTGACACCAGGACACTGACACCAGGACACTGACTCCAGGACACTGACACCGGGACACTGACTCCAAGACACTGACACCAGAATACTGACACCAAGACACTGACACCAGAATACTGACACCAAGACACTGACACCAGAATACTGACACCAAGACACTGACACTAGGACACTGACTCCAGGACACTGACTCACGGACACTGACTCCAAGACACTGACTCCAGGACACTGACACCAAGACACTGACACCAGAATACTGACACCAAGACACTGACACCAGAATACTGACACCAAGACACTGACACTAGGACACTGACTCCAGGACACTGACTCCAGGACAAGTTTGCAGTGCTTTGGATCTGTGATACTTTACCCGCTGGGCTAAATAAAAAAAATAAAAAAAGGCTTTTCCCACCAGCTGATCCCTCTGTATTTAATACAACAATGAAAACGAGAAAATGTTCTGTATGATAAATCAAATACTGTACAGGAATGTTCCTGACAGTTTATTACTTTTGTTTTTGGTGTAAAATATGGGTTTCCAGCTGAAATTAGCAGAACTGACACCAGGACACTGACACCAGGACACTGACACCAAGACACTGACACCAGGACACTGACACCAAGACACTGACACCAGGACACTGACACCAAGACACTGACACCAGGACACTGACACCAGGACACTGACTCCAAGACACTGACTCCAGGACACTGACACCAGGACACTGACTCCAGGACACTGACACCAGGACACTGACTCCAGGACACTGACTCCAAGACACTGACTCCAAGACACTGACTCCAGGACACTGACACCAAGACACTGACACCAGGACACTGACTCCAGGACACTGACACCAGGACACTGACACCAGTACACTGACGCCAAGACACTGACACCAAGACACTGACACCAGGACACTGACTCCAAGACACTGACTCCAAGACACTGACTCCAGGACACTGACACCAAGACACTGACACCAGGACACTGACTCCAGGACACTGACACCAGGACACTGACACCAGGACACTGACGCCAAGACACTGACACCAAGACACTGACACCAGGACACTGACACCAAGACACTGACACCAGTACACTGACACCAGGACACTGACTCCAGGACACTGACTCCAAGACACTGACTCCAGGACACTGACACCAGGACACTGACTCCAGGACACTGACTCCAGGACACTGACTCCAAGACACTGACTCCAAGACACTGACTCCAGGACACTGACACCAGGACACTGACACCAAGACACTGACACCAGGACACTGACACCAGGACACTGACACAGGACACTGACTCCAGGACACTGACTCCAAGACACTGACACCAGAATACTGACACCAGAATACTGACACCAAGACACTGACACCAGAATACTGACACCAAGACACTGACACTAGGACACTGACTCCAGGACACTGACACCAGGACACTGACACCAGGACACTGACTCACGGACACTGACTCCAAGACACTGACTCCAGGACACTGACACCAGGACACTGACACCAGGACACTGACTCACGGACACTGACTCCAAGACACTGACTCCAAGACACTGACACCAGAATACTGACACCAAGACACTGACACCAGAATACTGACACCAAGACACTGACACCAGAATACTGACACCAAGACACTGACTCCAGGACACTGACTCCAGGACACTGACTCCAGGACAAGTTTGCAGTGCTTTGGATCTGTGATACTTTACCCGCTGGGCTAAATAAAAAAAAAAAAAAAAAAGGCTTTTCCCACCAGCTGATCCCTCTGTATTTAATACAACAATGAAAACGAGAAAATGTTCTGTATGATAAATCAAATACTGTACAGGAATGTTCCTGACAGCTTATTACTTTTGTTTTTGGTGTAAAATATGGGTTTCCAGCTGAAATTAGCAGAACTGACACCAAGACACTGACACCAGGACACTGACACCAAGACACTGACACCAGGACACTGACACCAAGACACTGACACCAGGACACTGACACCAAGACACTGACACCAAGACACTGACACCAAGACACTGACACCAGGACACTGACACCAGGACACTGACGCCAAGACACTGACACCAGTACACTGACACCAGGACACTGACTCCAGGACACTGACTCCAGGACACTGACTCCAAGACACTGACTCCAGGACACTGACTCCAGGACACTGACTCCAAGACACTGACTCCAGGACACTGACACCAGGACACTGACTCCAGGACACTGACTCCAGGACACTGACTCCAGGACACTGACTCCAAGACACTGACTCCAGGACACTGACACCAGGACACTGACTCCAGGACACTGACTCCAGGACACTGACTCCAAGACACTGACTCCAGGACACTGACACCAGGACACTGACACCAGGACACTGACACCAGGACACTGACACCAGGACACTGACTCCAGGACACTGACACCGGGACACTGACACAGGACACTGACTCCAGGACACTGACTCCAAGACACTGACACCAGAATACTGACACCAAGACACTGACACCAGAATACTGACACCAAGACACTGACACCAGAATACTGACACCAAGACACTGACACTAGGACACTGACTCCAGGACACTGACTCACGGACACTGACTCCAAGACACTGACTCCAGGACACTGACACCAAGACACTGACACCAGAATACTGACACCAAGACACTGACACCAGAATACTGACACCAAGACACTGACACCAGAATACTGACACCAAGACACTGACACTAGGACACTGACTCCAGGACACTGACTCCAGGACACTGACACCAGGACACTGACACCAGGACACGGACACATTGGGGGTAATTACGAAAGGCAAATCCACTTTGCACTGAAAGTGCACTTGGAAGTGCAGTCGCTCTAAGTCTAAGGGGTAGATCTGAAATGAAGGGAAGCTCTTCTTATTTTATCATCCAATCATGTGCAAGCTAAAATGCTGTTTTTTATTTTCCTTGCATGTCCCCCTCGGATCTACAGCAACTGCACTTCCAAGTGCACTTTCAGTGCAAAGTGGATTTTCCTTTAGTAAATAACCCCCATAGTTCTCAACTGTCCCTGATTTGGAGCAATGTCCCTCTGTCCCTCTTTCCCCTTCATTTGTCCCTCATTTTGGTTTGATCCGTATAGTTGTATATAAAATGCACCTTTTTATCTTTCAAAAAGTGTTTCCCAGGGCTAAACCTTTCATCCAATTTCTAAATTGCTGCATTTGTACATTTTAAAAGTCAATATAAAGGAATAGTAGTGGTAAAGAAAAAGGCCTTGTATGTTTAATTAACTTTTTTTTGGTTAATTCTCCTTTTAAGGGGGTGTGACAGGGGGCGTGTCCTATGCCTACATACGTTTGATAGTAGGTGTCCCTCATTCCCATCTCAAAATGTTGGGAGGGACACTGACAGCGGGACACTGACACCACTGTCAGGAACATTCTGCAGTAACCCTGAGATGCACAGGAGTGCACAGGCTTGCACTGGCTGGTACCCATCCAGTTGTGAATAGACATGCGCCAGTGATCACGCACAGATGTGCGCATGTTAGCCATTTACATTGGCACCTAGTGGCCTATATAAGTGCAGTAGCTGCACTAGTTCTTTGCTGTTTGATCTGCAGCTGTTCCTGTGTTCCTTGCATCTTTTCCTGTTGATTCCTGTGCTGGACCCAGCTTTCCCTTGACTTAGCTTGATCGCTGCCTACCTTGACCTTGCTCTGTCCTGGACTTTGCTCTGCCTTCTGTTATCTGCCTGATCCTGTGTTGTCAAATCCTGCCTGTCTCCTGGCGATCCTTCGCTTACTGTCTATGCCTGCATCTGCCCGCTTATTGCTGACCTGGCTTGTCTGACCACGCATCTGGCCGCTACCACTGCTGTCTGCAAACCAGAAGTCTGCTGCCTTCCATTCCAGCTGAATGACTCCACCACTCACCTCTTCATCCAGCGGAGAGATCACAGAGGCACCTCTACCTCACCGCACTCCTGTAACCACTGACACACCATCGGTGGTTCTCGAGTCAGGGCTGTACGAGAGGCCTCCTTCTGCACATCAGGCTCAACCACAAGGAACGTGACCAGGACGCTGACGCCGGGACGCTGACGCCGGGACGCTGACGCCAGGACGCTGACACCAGTCAGATAAAGATTAGTACGAACATGCACAGAAAAATATCGCAGTTCTGGCAGCATACAGATTTTAACCACTTGAGCTCCAGAAGGTTTTACCCCTCTTTACGACCAGGCCATTTTTTGCGATACGACACTGCGTTACTTTACCTGACAATTGCTCGTGCATGCGACGCAACAATCTTGCAAAAAAAAAAGCAATATTTTTTTACTTTCTGCACTAAAACATTCCCAATAAAAAAAATGTAAAAAATCTAATTTCTTCATCAATTACCAATCACCAATATGTATTCTGCTACATATTTTTAGTAAAACAAAACAATACGTGTATATTAATTGGTTTTCGCAAAAGTTATAGCGGCAACAAACTATGGTATTTTATTTTTAAATTTTTTTTACTAGTAATGGCGGCGATCAGCGACTTATAGCAGGACTGAGATATTGCGGCAGACAAACCGGACACTGACTGACACTTTTGACACTTTTTTGGGGACCAGTGACACCAATACAGTGATCAGTGCTGTTGTGGAAATGTTTACTAATGTATGTTGTCAGATGTCCTCCAGTGTCAGATTTGCTGTAACACGCTCATGTGAGGGTATTCGCACATACAGACGTTGATGGAAGACCATTGGCTGCGGAAACCTTCCCGTGGACACGGCAGATCTGCTCTTTTAAGGATGTTTGTTTTTGCCTCACCAAGAGACTGGCCACCTCATGGGGACTGCATTAATGCTCTTATTAAGCAGATCTGCGTACATGGGAACCATAGCATAACCATACAAAATGATGGCTCTCTGAGCCATGATAGAGTACGGCTCACGTCATTGGAAGCAGTGGAAATGTGCACACGATCGTGTTCAGAGTCATGTAAGTAGTGTTTAAATTGTAAGACAATTTGCATCTCACAAGACGCTTGCCGCAAGGCTCAGCACACAACCATCTGCACAGGTCACTACTGGAATTCTATTTGAATATATACATGTGTGTGATTGGTTCTTTTGAAAGGAGGGGGCAGTGGGCGGGACAAAATACATTAGGGGGCATGGTTTGTGGTGTAGTGCTTGCTGAGGCCGCCTAACCAGTTTTGGGGGGGGAGGGTGGCAACTAGTATCACCCCCCGGTTACCCCATCTATAATGGGCAGTGCTCCTCCCGGGCTTCACCGGCGGCTTTTCTTGCTCTGCAGTGGCGACGGCTTTCCCTTCCCCTGCTCTCCACGGGCATCGCGGCGGCTTCCGTTTCCTCCCTCCTCCTCAGCGGCCAATTGGGACTCTTCTCTTTTCGGCCAATCGGAAAATGGGTCTCAGACCTGCTTCTGATTGGCCGGATTGAGGATCAGTGTTTCAATAGTGAATACTCATTCGCTGTTGTAACACCTGGGTGGGCTCCTGGCGCAATGCTCTGCGCCACAAGCCCACCCTATTTTGAAGCCTATTAGAGCCTCTGGCACTAATCAGGTGTGTGACGGGAGTCACCTTGGATGGGGGGCTTGGGGAACACAGGTTACCTTGGAGAGCACTGGAAGCTTCTTGTTCAGATCCCCTCCTATGTGTAAGTCACCCTGTGTCTATTAAGATCACAGGGTGAACCCCAGTTCCCAGTCTGCCCTCAAGATTATATGAAGATAAAGTCCACCGTTCATCAGAGACCATTTCTAGATGGTTTGAGGTGGGGTTGGGGTTGCTATTTGTTTGTTAGGTGTGGCTGTATCCCATTGTTCTATTGTGTCTGCCTTGGGTATTATGGGATGTGTATGTGTATTTGCTGTGAGGAGTGAGGGGGGAATTCCTCCAACATCTCTCCCTGCTGATTGGACAGTCTACTGATGAGAAGTTTGAATATCTCTGTGTGCCTGTGTTCAAATAAACAGTTCATGTTGAACAGCCAAAACGAGTACTGCCTGGTTATTGGTTGTCAATGGTTGGAATATCTGATATCCATATTCAGACCGGAGGAAGCGGTATATGACGAAAGCACTCAAGCGAAGTGTGGGAACGTTTCGTTACAAGGTGCTTGAAAAAACACCCCCCTGCCGCTGTAATTCACACGTCCGACATCCTGAAAGGGGCCGGACGCATGAATAGGGGGTGGTGGTGTCCTGTCAGAATAGCGGCCGTGGATAGAGCATGAGGGTGGTGGCTGTGGATAGATGGGACGGCGCTCCCGCGCCCCTAATGGATGGGCCGCCACTAACGCCTTACACTGGTTGGGTCGGAAGAGTGGCGCCCTGGATGCTGCATTTGAGATGCATTTAGAAACCATCACTAGGCTTGATGATAGTACAAGAATCCATACAACAGAAAACCACCACAGAGGAAGTACAGAGATTGCCCATAACAATTATTGTTGTTGTGGGGCAATTTTTTGGAGTAAAGACACATCCATCATTCACACAGAGGAAGCATCTGGAATAAGTTATTTAACATGACGTACAGGCTTCAAAGATGTGTGCAAAACTGGTCAATAATGCATCATAACACAATAGGCGCCTTAATGGGTGTCTATATTATCTAAAGTTTAAGTGCACCTCTTGAATGAGCCGGTAAATGCTGGATATTATAATCGCTTGAGAAAATGATTTTATTTTTGAACAGAATAGTCACCTTCATTATCTGGGAAAGATTTACATTGTATCAGCAAGTAGAACATTTTTCTTAATGATAAAAGCTGGAGAGAAGAAGCCTTTTCATGAATAGATGAGAGTAGAATTTATTCCCATGCTCCTCTCGGTGACCGTGAATCCATCTGACGCAGACTAGGTTCACCGAGTTGTTGAGAAATAAACGTCAGGTACAGAACAACACAATGTATATATTCCACTGTAATTTCAATTGTAGTGATTAAGCGATATGTGACGGCGCAGCCTGTGATCAGCCCAGCTGAGAGGGGAGAAGCAGACAGGGACCTTGTTAGCAATCTCGACACCAAATCAGACATGACAATGTCTTCATACAGATGACGCTCTGTTCTAGGGACGCAGAGCCGCATCTTAATGAGAAATGAGCAGAGTCTAAAAACTGATTCCACCAGGAACACTAGTTGAAGAACAAGTATGAAGTCATATTCAAGACAAAAGGTTTCTATAGAAGTTGATATCTTGGTCAGAATTGGGGTAGGCTTCAAGTTGGTCTAAACCCAACCACAAAATTGTCCTATAAACTTAAAGCTGACCTCCAGCCTGCCTTTCAGTCTTGCACAGTTGTACCGGCTCCTCTCCTGGACTGAAATGGCTTCCTCTGATTTCACTGCACACTGTGAGCTTCTCATCAATGTGGCCTCAGAATCCCTCTCATGACTTCCAGTGGTATTCTGAATCCCTGCCAGGACATCCACTGGTACTCAAAGAACCCCTGAAACGACTTCCAGTGGTACTCTCAGAATCCCTGCCAAGACCTTCAGAGTTCCCAATGATGAAATGGGCCATGTCCTCTGACCAGAAGGGTATTTAAGTTCCAGGCCTTGAAGTGGATGTTGCTGTGTCTTATCTACAGCTACCGGAGAGCTAAAGAGCTATATTACTTAGTTGCCAGTTGTCTGTTTCTTGCCAACCTGGGTTGACCTGACTAATCTCTTGCATGCTGCCTGACTAGACTATGCTCAGACCTACTCTTGCTCATTACCTTCTTAGACTATGTTTGTACCTGACAACTTTCTTGCTTGCTTCCTGAAAAGACTATGATTGGACCTTACTTTGCTTTTCCTTGCTGCCTGCCTAAACTGTGTGTCACAGTCAGGGGTCAGGTTCAGAGACCAGTAGCTATAGCAGTTGAGATGCTACCACCGACCAGCAGGATAGGTACACACGCAGGACATGGACTCACCTGAGGTTTAAGCATTTACGGGTATGCACCAGAGCTCCTGATGGTGGAGATTGCCCCAGCAGGAGGTGAGCTAGCTGGGGTTTAGTAGCAGATATAGCAGGTAGGGATCAAGCAGAAGCGTTGCCAGTAAACAAGCCAAAGGTCAGTAACAAGTGGCTGCAGGTTGAGATCAAGCAGAAGCGTAGTCTAGGAGCAAGCCAATGGTCAGTAACAAGTGGTTGTAGGTTGGGATCAAGTAGAAGCATAGTCAGCAAACAAGCCAAAGGTCAGTAAAAAGCAGTTGCAGGTTGGAATCAAAAAGAAGCATAGTCTAGGAACAAACCAATGGTTAGTAACAAGTGGTTGCAGGTTGGGATCAAGTAGAAGCATAGTCTAGGATTAAGCCAATGGTCAGTAACAAGTGGTTGCAGGTTGGGATCAAGTAGAAGCGTAGTCAAAAAACAAGCCGAAGGTCAGTAACAAGTGGTAGCAAAGATTCAGTATGTGTGGCAACAGGAATGACAAAAGTGAGATATTGGCTGGAGAGAGCATAATAATCTGGCAAAAAGGAAGTGCAGAGACATGGTTTAACTAGGAAGTACATGAAAGGAGCAAAGAGTTCAAGGTTCACCAGAAACAATGTTCAATGCAAGATTTTCCAAGGAATTGTTTTGGGAGCTGTCCAGCATCTCAGGAGGCTCATCAAGAAGAGATACCACCAGACACAGCAGAGGTTGCAGGTTCAGATCTGGGTCCAGGAAACTATGCGTGGACCTGACTATACTCTTGCTTGCTGCTTGACTGGACTCCATTTCAGCCACCCACCCTGGTGGGGCAATTCTGAGAGCAGTGATCTGGTGTAAGTTTGCAGTAAAGCAAACCAAGACCACCAGGGCTCTGGTTAAGACCTCAGGTGAGCGCACATCAACTGCCAGGGGGCACCACAACAGTTGCTGTTGTCGCTACCTATTGAATATTGCACAAGAGGGATTGGGTGTTTGAGGTTGCCAAGGGTTATAATAAGAATCCCACCACTGCACTGTTTGTTGTGTATGAAGAAGACACAATGACACAGAAGAGGGTGTTGTAGGACTGTTATCATTCATTGAGAATTTTATATACATGTTGGATAGTTTTGTTTACATAGAAACACCAGTATACGTAGTGCATCCCCTGTAGGAATAGGGTTTCCACACCCTGCACAGCCAGGAACACCACATTTTCACAGGCTTGCTTGAGACAAGAAAACAGTCCAACAACTTTGTTTTTTTTGTTTTTTTTTGTATATTTTTATTAGGGGTTAATAAACTTGGATGGGGATAGGATGAGTATGGGATGCCCACTAGACTGGAACAAAGTCTCTTCAGGGACACTCTAACTATATAAACTCTCTGTATACATTCCTCTTCCTCCAGCACATCACTTGCTTGCAGAACAACACAGACCCAGCTGGAACAGTGCTTGGTAAATCTGGCCAGGCACTCAGCCAGATTAAGCAAAAGCCCCTTACAGGCAGGGACCGTGGGCCCCTTTGTGTGGAGAAAAAGTCCAGGTTCCAGCTTCATTCCTGTGGCTACTGACCCCAGCACCACCTCTTCAGGCAGTGCCAGCCCGCCTCGCTGCAGCTGCCCCTTTCACTAGTCCTCCTAGTCTAGATACATCCCACAGTCCTCCCAGACTGGCACTCAGCAGTCCATCCGGCTGTCTTCTCCCTGGAGATCTTCTGGACATGCTCACTGGCTCCTGCTGTCCTCACTCTTGCTCCTGTGTCTCTGGACAGGACTCCTCCGTGTGTCTTGAGAGGACCCCTCCAGCACCCGAGCCCCAGGCCCGAGGTCCCCCCCTCCAGACTAGGGGGCTACCCTTACAGGGCCTCCTCAGCACTCCATCTCCCAGCTTCCACCTGAATTCCATACTGCCTCTGCTGGCCTGACTCTGAGTATTTAGGAGGAGCCTACCCCCTGCCAGCCCATTTGCTAAGGATTGGCTGGGGCCCTCATCAATACTCCAGGCCCTCATCAGTGCTCTCCTAACCTCCCTCCCATTCTTCTGGAAACATCTCCAACCAAGGTTCCAGCAAGTAGGGTGGAGGGACAAGAGGCGCTGCCTGATGAATCATCCAGCCTCCCTGGATCACTCACCCTGACCCAGATTCAAGCCAAGCCTAAATTTACCTACACTACAGAAAATCTATGTACGACCTAGCACTCTACACTAGATGGGTCTACATATAGTTTTATGTTAAGTTGTGACTTTCTTCTCTGAAGTTCGCCAAACCAAATCCAAGATCATATTTGATGGAATAAAAACATATTCATATTCAACAAAATCTTATCCGGTTGGGGTTTACTTCCACTTTAAAGAAAATAACACACTAGTGACGTACACCTCGGCTTCTTTTAAATGTGTCCAGCCGTTTCCTGCCTTATGGTTCTAGTAGATTTAAGCAATACATTTGGGGTCATTAACCATCGGGTATTAAAAACTCGGAGTGATTTCTTTTCTCCGAGCGTTCGATGAGAGCAGTGCTGTGATAATGGGCACCCATAAGGTGATCTGAGTATAAAGCACATGTTCTCTCCGCGCTCAAATCACCGTCTCTATTCATCACCAACAAAATGCACGTTCATATTTCCAACGCTCCCCCTTCCCCCCCTGCGATACCGAACATGTATTGAGAAACCCCACTCCTTACTCCGCCGCTAATTCATCGCAGACAAAACAAGTTAGAAATCATGCGGTTTATTGTTTCGGTAATGTTCATGCCTTTGTACGCCCAACGTAGATAAAGGCGATGTTTGATCTGTGGGTTGACCAGCAAAGAAAATATAATCTGTTTGTAGACGAGGTTTGTTTTCCATCCCTTTTATTTATTTTTTAAAGGAATGCAAATCTGCCAGATAGGGCTGTAACTAAGAGTTATGGGGCCCCATTGCAAAATGTTGAGCCCCCCCCAACTCTCTGTAGAAACTTGAGATGTAAACAGTGACAATAAATGCCTTCAAAGTTGGCCGAATCTAAAGCTGCCCCCGTATAGCGCAATCTTCAGCTCGGCTTGCAAAACGACTTCTGTTATAGAAGTCAATGCAAGACGCTCTGAGGTCGCCCCCAAAGTAGTACAGGAACCTTTTTCTAAGTCGGAGCCACTTGAGTCGCTCATTTTAGAACGGTTCCATTGCAATGCATGGATCGCCTGACAGGTCGCCCCTGTGTGAACCGGCACTAAAGGGGTTGTAAAGTGTATTTGTTTTTATTAATATAACAAACGTGTCATACTTGCCTGCACTGTGCAATATAATCTCTATCCTCCTCTTCTGGGGTCCCCCCCACTGGCACTCCTGGCTCATCCTCTTCTCAAGGGGCACCATAGCCAGCCGCTTCTTATGGTGGCACACCACCTGCAGGTTTGCTCCTGAGCCAGGCTGTGTGCGTCCATTGACACACACACAGCTCAGCTTGGCCCCACCCCCTTCTCCCTTCTCACAGTATTTAAATGACAGCAGCGGGAGCCAATGGCCCCGGCTGCTGTCCCTGCTGTGCTTATAAGGAGAGATAGAGAGAGAGACCAACACCCGCTGCAGATGGGTACAGCGCTGGATCGAGATAGATTTCAGGTATAAGGGGGTGAGGGGGCAATACAACTAGTGGGACATTTTCTACCAGTGGGTAGAATAGGGGCGCCGCCCCCCCCCAATCCATGCTTCCAGCCCCCTAATCTACATGCAGGGCGCCGGAGGCATGGATTTCAATAGGGTTTTTTTTTTTTTTTTAAGCCATGATTAGAGCCCGTAGCTCTTATAGACTTCAAAAAAGGGTGCTGCGCCCAGAGCATACCCACTTGTGTGACAATAGCTAAAGAATATTCGCTATTGACACACACTGATCCTCCTCCCGGCCAATGAGGAAGCCCCTATTGGCCAGGGAGTCTTAGGACTCCCTGGCCAATCATGTCTCAGGACACACTTCCTGTACCTGTGTGGCTGGGAGGACAATGTCCCACTGTGTGCTCGCCGGATCGGCCCCAGCTCTTCCTTCCCCTTACTCCATAAGGTAAGGCAGCATTCACAGTGTCTTGTTTCTCCCGCCGTTCTTCTCTGTTTGTGATCACCGGCATTCATCTACGTTCGTGATCACCGCTGTTCGTCTCCGTTCGTGATCACTGCCGTTCTTCTCCGTTTGTGATCAGTGCCGTTCGTGATCACCGCTGTTCATCTCCGTTCGTGATCAGTGCCGTTCGTGATCACCGCTGTTCATCTCCGTTCATGATCACCGCCGTTCTTCTCCGTTCGTGATCACCGCCGTTCTCTCCGTTCGTGATCACCGCCGTTCTTCTCCGTTCGTGCTCACTGCCGTTCATCTCCATTCGTGAGCACTGCCGTTCGTCTACGTTTGTGATCGCCGCCCTTCATCTCCCATGGTGGGGGGTGGCTGGTTATCACCGCCATTCGTCTCCTTTCGCAATCACCGCCATTCATCTCCATTCGTGATCACCGCCATTCATCTCCATTCGTGATCACCGCCATTCATCTCCATTCGCGATCACCGCCATTTATCTACATTCGCGATCACCGCTGTTCTCCCGCGGCGGGGGGTGGCTGGTTATTACCACCGTTTGCACCGCCATTCCTCTCTCCCAGGGGGGTAATGTTAGTTTTTTACTCTGGCCCAGATTGCCACTACCCCCCTCCTCTCCTTCCCCCGCAGTCTTCTGGGACACATCACAGGTCCCAGAAGACTAGGGGGACCAGTCACAAGGCACACCGCGGCTCGCTCATGCGCAGTAGAAAATCGGCCGTGAAGCTTCAAGGCTTCACTTCCTGTTTCCTTTAATCCCTACACCCCAAGCCGATTGAAGAATCGGCGCAGGTGACATCGCTGGATCCCTGGACAGGTAAGTGTCATTATATTTGTAGCTGATGTCTTTTAATTTTTTGGGGAGAATCTGGAGATCCTCTTTAGTGCAGGGAATGCGTTAAGGTAAAAAAATGATCTAGCCATTAAAACCGTTTTAACTAGGAATAGGCTGCCAGGTCAGACCATACTGTGCTTGTTTGGAGGTCCGGCATATGGTTTGTAAAGTAATGTAAACAAAAGGGCGGGATTTTGTAAAAATAAATAATAAATGCTCTAAAGTCCGCCCCCCCTGCAATATATCTAACATACCCTTCAGGTCTGCTATGCATTTACTACTTCCAGCCTATAGCAGAATGACGGCCGGGCAGGAAGTAGTCTGTCACACCACATCTCCGATCTTGGTAAAGAGCCTCTGACGGACGCTCCTTTTTTTTTTTTTGCTTTATATTTCTTTATTAAAAGTTTTCATCATTACAGACCAAATTACATTCTTATTGGAGAATATAGCACACAGGGCCGGGACGAGGGGTGGGCAGGAGGGGCGGCTGCCCTGGGCACTTTTGTATCATGTGAGGTGGGGGGAGGGGGGCACTACAAAGAGATTGGGGGAGAGGATTTGTGTTAGGAGGGGGAATCTGGGTGGGGGGGGGGGGGCAGCAGGGGATAAGAATTGTTCTTGGAGGGGAAATTTTGT
The DNA here is from genome assembly GCA_037952925.1 of Lithobates clamitans. Taxonomy (NCBI): domain Eukaryota; kingdom Metazoa; phylum Chordata; class Amphibia; order Anura; family Ranidae; genus Lithobates; species Lithobates clamitans. The sequence continues at coordinate 454,525 of JBBGZY010001930.1, forward strand.
TAGGAGTGGTGATTTAGGGGGGATTCATGTTGGGAGGGGGAAAGAGGATTTATGCCAGAAGGTAGGATTTGGGGGGGTTTGTGCTATGGTAGAGGGGGAGGGTAATTGTTTTTTTTTTGGGGGGGGGGGGAGCTGTGCTAGTAGGGAAGATTGCGGGGTACATGTGCTAGGAGGATACATTTTGGGGGGGGGAGATTTGTGTTAGGGGGGGTGATTTTTTTTTTTGGGGGGGGGGGGCATTTGTGCTGGGGAAATTTGGGGGATAAAGATTTGTTCTGGGAGGGGGGATTTCAGCAGGGGGGTGGATTTGTACTTGGAGGAGGGGGAATGCTTAGGGGGTAAGCATGCAGATTGGTGCTCAATTTTTTTTTGGGGGGGGGGATTTTTGCTGACACATAATGCTCATATATCTTGGGGGGGGGGGGGCGCAGTTTGGCATGCTCACCCTGGGCTCCAGATGACCTTGTCCCAGCACTGATAGCACATATCTTAGTATTAAACTAATACAAAAGGTCCTTATTTCCAAAACATCACATAAGATCAACCCAAAGCAAATTCTGTAATTTTCTTTCCTTTTCTTACACATATCATCTACTGTATACAACATAACAAGCATTATAAACATCTACAAATATTAAAATAATACACACAAACCTACAAAAACAAACAAACAAAACAAAACAAACAAAAAAAAACCCCACACACAAATAAATAAATCAAGCGACTAATCCAATATTCGTCTGATGTAATGAGCTATATACCTATGTCTATGAGAAAAGTTATTACTGCAGGTGGATTATTTCACCCCTTTCTTAGCTACCCAATGGTATGGCCCTCCATTTTCCTTCTAAAACCATACTTACTATCATCAACTACAATTGACCACCCTACAAAGGAACAACGAAAGCCAATGAAGAAGGGGCCAATATCTACGGTTTCCACAGTTTGTTTAAGTTATTGGGTATTGCCCCATTACAATAAATTTGTTGTCCCTTCAGAAGGTTATCATTTACTTGAAGACGCCATTCCTCAAATGAGGGGATGCTCGGGGACATCGATTTTAGGGCAATTAACTTTCGTGCTAAAAAAAATGGTCTACAAACTGATATCAAAATCTCAATATGGAAAAAGCTCCTCATCGAGATAACCCAATAAGCACTTCTTAGGATCCATATCGATATGAGTATAAAAAAACTTCATTAATTGTAGTCACCACCTCTCGCCACTATCTAACCAATTTTGGACACTTCCACAACATATGTATGAGATCAGTGGGAGATTTTTTTTGGCACCGTGGACAATCCGGGGAATCACGCCTGCCCCACTTAAATAACTTCACCGGTGTTCTATATACCCCATATATTATGAATAATTGAGACAAACATTGTGCAGGTGGTAATGAAACTAAAGGCACCCTTCCTTCACTGAGCTGGCCACTCAGCTGTCGGCTAATTGCCAGCTCCTATTTCTCCACAGTTACTCAGTTGTTGATGATATCCTGCTCGTCAGTCCTGCCTACTTAAGCCGTTCAGTCCAGAGGAGCTCTGCCTTCACCTTGGTCAACATCACAGAGACTGTTGCCTGTGATCCTGATCAAGACTTGCTTTGCTGACATCCCTTCTGGCTTCAGATCCTGCTTGCTGTTCCACTACATTGATCTCTGACTTCTGGCTTGGCTGACTATCCGTTCCGGTTACTGAAATTTGGCTATGTTTTGACTACATTTGTTCTTTTTACTTTTATTATTAAACAAGTGTGATTTAACTGTACTTCTGTCTCGGCCTGATTTCATGGTTTCTGACACAGACATCATCTGAAATATCCCTTTGGTGTATCTCCCACCCGGGCTTACACCCTTATCTTGATATGGCCTCATAAGTTGGCCATATAAAGATGAAATAATGCCTTTTTTCTCAGTCGCCACTGCTAACAAACTTAAGAGTGGCGTCGATCTCATCACTATCTTTTCCACTTTAAACTGAGACTGTACCACGTGCCGTAATTGTAGACATTTAAAAAAAAAGTTACGATAAGGCAATTGAAAAGATTCTTGCAAATTCTGAAAGGAGCATAGAACATTATGTGAATAAAGCTGGGCTATGTATTGAAGCCCCTGGGAACCCCAACGCTCAAATCCCTCCAATTTACATAGTTCTTTATAATGCCTATTCCCCCAAAGTGGTGAGCACTCAGGGGGCCCTTCACATTTCGTTATACTCCTCATTTCCTGCTAGACCCCATTCATAAGTGTCAATGTTGGACCTTTACAGTTATAAGAAGCGAGAGCTCCAGATTCCAGCTGAGCCAGAAGATTGTAACGAGAACAATTACTTAACAACAAGGACTATATAGGATCTTCCCAATTCACAACTCCCCAACCAGCAAAATGCTGAAGTTGGGAGGCCGTGAAATAAAGTCTCGGCTGAGGCACCGCCAATCCGCCCCCCATCCCTAGCTCGCTGGAGAATTGATATCTTTCCTTTCCATAATAGCCTTCGAAATGATTCTATGTTTTTTTTTTTTTAACCATTCAAGAGGTATCCATATCAGTGAATTGTGAAGGGCGTATAATAATTGAGGGGCCCAAATCATTTTTATAAGGTTTGCTCGACCCACCACCGATAACGGCAGCTTGATCCACGCCGTGCTCTCAAGTTGGAATTTAGTGAGAATCGGAGATAAGTTATATATTAAATAATCTTCCACCCCTAGAATGTATCCATATTCCCAAATATTTAAACAATGAAACAATTTTAATTTGCTGAGCCTCTCTTAAAGCGGAGTTCAACACAATCCCATACTAGGATTGCATACGTTACTAAAGTCCCCCGTAATCAACACGGACGCTCTTTACCACATGATCAGCTGTGTCCAATCACAGTGTAAACAGGAAAAGCCGTGTATTGGCTTTTCCTCTACTTGCACTGACAGACGCAAGTAGAGGAGAGCCGATCGGTTGCTTTCCTGACAGGGAGGGCGGTCCCTGTCAGTGCAGCCCCTCCCCCCAGGATGCCCACCCATGGCCACCAGGTAAGCCCACTAGAGCCCACCAGGGATGGTAATTCCTGCTTTCCTGACAGGGAGGGGGGTCTGCGCTGATTGATTATCAGTGCAGCCCCTCCCCCCAGAATGCCCACTCAGGACCACCAGGGATGCCCACCCATGGCCACCAGGTAAGCCCACTAGAGCCCACCAGGGATGGTAGTCATTGCCCATTAGAGATGGCACTCTGTGCCCATCAGTGATGCCTGCCAGTGCCTCTGATCAGTGCTGCCTATCAGTGCCTATCAGTGCCACCTATGAGTGCCCATCAGTGCTGTATATCAGTGCACATCAGTGCTGCATAAAAGTGCTACCTCATCATTGCCAATCAGTACTGCCTCATCAGTGCCCGACAGTAAAAGAGAAAACTTACAAAGTTTATTTAACAAAAAACAAGAATTTTTTTTTTTTATTTTGTTCTTTTTTTTATTTGTAGCGCAAAAAAATATAAAAACCCCAGCGGTGAACAAATACCACCAAAAGAAATCTCTATTTGTGGGAACAAAATGATAAAAATGTTGTTTGGGTACAGCGTCGCACGACCGCGTAATTGTCATTCTTAATGTGAGAGCACTAAAAGCTGAAAATTGGTCTGGGCAGGAAGGTGTATAAGTGCCCCCCGGTATTGAAGTGGTTAAGGAGGAATCTAACGTCAAAAAAAATAATAAAAAATTGGGCTCCCCCAGAAATCCTCACCAGACCCGGATCTGATCCTGAAAGGAAGGGGGGGTGGGGGGGGGGGGGACGAGTGAAAAATGTGTGTGTTGTAAATGTAGCGCTTTGCTTCTTTACTATGTGGTTTGTGAATACATCCCATAATAACAAACTAATATTGGGGTTCAGTCCTATTTACTCGGTTATTCCTATAAATAATAAGTCATTTCCTCTTCCAAAAATATATATTCATATACACATCATATTCATTCTATGTGACATTAATCAGTACATCTACAATAATAAAGTGTAACATTTAAAGTGCTCTCAGTGTATGTGAAATATTATTGACCTTCAAGCAAAACGTGACATTAAACTGAAAATTAATGAAAAACTGTAGTGGAGGGATGAACAGTGTGCAAATCCTTCACACGGCTCTGACGGTCCAATTATATGCGTACAATTCCATGTTTAAGTGTTCAGTGCCAAAAAATCCATAACACGTATTCTTTTATCCACTTCAAGATAATCCCATATGTGGAGCGCTATATCCACCATTGCTGAACATCCACCATGTGTTTCACCCTAATGTGCACATGGCCGCTCACCTTCTGCTTTGATCGATATTCTCATACAAATCAAACAAGCTTGTCAACGCACTTCTACTCAGTGCTAGGATCTCCTATATACAGGGTCTTGAAAAAGTCTTCATACCCCTTGAAATTTCCCACATTTTCTCATGTTACAACCAAAAACGTAAATGTATTTTAGTGGGATTTTATGTGATAGACCAACACAAAGTGTCACATAATTGTGAAATGGAAGGAAAATGATAAATGATACAAATAAATATGTGAAAAGTGTGGGGAGGCATTTGTATTCAGCCCCCTTTACTCTGATAACTAAAATCTAGTGGAGCCAATTGCCTTCAGAAGTCACCTAATTAGTAAATAGAGTCCACCTGTGTTTCATTTAATCTCAGTATAAATACAGCTGTTCTGTGGAGCCCTCATAGGTTTGTTAGAGAACCCTAGTGAACAAACAGCATCATGAAGGCCAAGGAACACACCAGACAAGTCAGGGATAAAGTTGTGGAGAAGTATAAAGCAGGGTTAGGTTTTAAAAAAATCTCCCAAGCTTTGAACATCTTATAGAGCTCTGTTCAATCCATCATCGGAAAATGGAAAGAGTATGGCACAACTGCAAACCTACCGAGACATGGCCGTCCACCTAAACTGACCGGCCGGGCAAGGAAAGCATTCATCAGAGAAGAGCCAAGAGGTCCGTGGTAACTCTGGAGGAGCTGCAGAGATCCACAGCTCAGGTGGGAGAATCTGTCCACAGGACAACTATTAGTCGTGTTCTCCACAAATCTGCCCTTTATGGAAGAGTGACAAGAAGAAAGACATTGGTGAAAGAAAGTCATAAGAAGTCCTGTTTGTAGTTTGTGAGAAGCCATGTGGAGGACACAGCAAACATGTGGAAGAAGGTGCTCTGGTCAGAGGAGACCAAAATTCAACTTTTTGGCCTAAAAGCAAAACGCTATGTGTGGGGGAAAACTAACACTGAACATACCATCCCCACCGTGAAACATGGTGGTGGCAGCATCATGTGGTGGGGATGCTTTTCTTCAGCAGGGACAGGGAAGCTGGTCAGAGTTGATGGGAAGATGGATGGAGACAAATACAGGACAATCTTAGAAGAAAACCTGTTAGAGTCTACAAAAGACTTGAGACTGGGGTGGAGGTTCACCTTCCAGCAGGACAACGACCCGAAACATCCAGCCAGAGCTACAATGGAATGGTTTAGATCAAAGCATATTCATGTGTGAGAATGGCCCAGTCACAGTCCAGACCTAAATCACATTGAGAATCTGTGGCAAGACTTGAAAATTGCTGTTCACAGACGCTGTCAGGTCTCTCACTTACCAGACCGGTGTGTCCGCTTGGGCAGAGGGTAGGCTCCCTTACTTATCCGACTCGCGGCCCCTGGTAAAGCAGACAGGAAGCTTGCGAGTGCAGAGTGGTATGAGAGCCTGTGCAGGAGTCCAGATTCGGAAGCAGGTGGTAATCAAAGGCACAGGCAACGGATGCTGAACAGGAGCTATAGAATGGTCACACACAGGCAGGGTACGGCAACAGGCGGGCAGCGGAGGTGCAGGAGGAGCAGACAGAAGCGGGGTCAAACAAGCCGGGGTCAGATGCAGGCGGAAGTCAGGAGAGTCCAAAAGGCAAGCCAGGTCATCAACAGATCAGAACACAGGAACACAGGAACAAGGAACAGGCAACGGGAACTTGGCACGGGAGCTGTTGATCAGGCAGCACCGATCAGGGGGAGAGGAAAGCCTAAATAGGCTGACTGGTGCCAAACGCCGCACACGTGCGCGCCAATATGCACAGGCGCCCGCGCACCCGCACGCGCCCGAGCGCGCCCCCGGACAGCAGCGCACACACCAGCACCACCAGGCAAATGCATAACAGCACCCCTAGGCGGACGCGCGCTAATGCGACCGCGTGCGCCCGGGCACCACCGCGTCCACCATGGCCAGCCGGAACGCCCACACCAGTGCCCATAGAGGCAGGCGCCCGAGCACCCACAGGAACACGCGCCCCGGCGCGCAACGACGCCCAACCAGGTAACCTCTCTGACAGTGCCCCCTTCTTAAGGGCAGACACCGGATACCCAATTGGGCTAACTTGGAGGCATGCTAGTCTTTGAAAGCCTGCAAGAGTTCTCTGGCATGCAAATTGTCTTCTGGTTCCCATGAGTTGTCTTCAGGGCCGTATCCTTTCCACTTTATGAGGTATTGGGTTTGATTATGCCTCCTTCTGCAGTCTAGGATTGCTTTCACTTCGAACTCCTCCTCGTTGTCCACAAGAATGGGTTTGGGTGGACCGACACTAAGGCCAACAAAAGAATTGGGGGTAACCGGCTTGAAGAGAGACACGTGGAAAACCGGGTGCACCTTCAGAGAATTAGGCAGGTCAAGCTCGTAACTGACATTGTTAATTTTCCTCCTTACCAGGAAGGGACCCAGGAACTTAGGGCCTAGTTTCTTAGACGGGCACGCCAACTTCAGATTGGCAGTAGATAACCATAATGGGTTGCCGGGTTCCAACACAAGTTCTCCTTGCCTCTTTTTATCAAACATTTTCTTGTAACCTTCTTGGGCCTTGGCCATGGTATCCTGTAATAGTCTGTTGTTTCTGAGAAGAAATTCAGGGTTTCAGTTACTGCAGGAACAGAACACTCAGGTATTGACCCAGGCAAAAAAGGACAGATGAAAGCATAGAATGGAGTCTGGTTGGTAGCTGAATGCAAGGAATTGTTATAAGAAAACTCCGCAATAGGGAGTAGGGAGGCCCAATCATCCTGGGAGAAGGCAGAAAAACAGTGGAGATATTGCTCCAGAGTTTGATTCGTCCTCTCAGTTTGCCCATTTGATTGGGAATGGTAGGCTGAGGAGAACGCTAATTCAATTTCCAAGGTGCCACAGAGGGCCTTCCAGAATCTGGAGGTGAACTGGACACCACGATCAGAAACTATATTCTTTGGAACTCCATGTAACCTGACAATTTCCTTAATGAAACTATTGGCTGTCTTCGTAGCCGATGGGTTAGCCTTCATTGGAAGGAAATTCATTGTCAATCGCATCCCATTGACCACAGGCACAATCCACTTCTAATGCTTACTCCCACCAAAAGACATCTTCTTAGGTCCTCATTGTCTATTGAGCGTGGACACTTCCTATTGACTTTCCAGGATCAGGGTCCACTCAGGATCCAGAAGAGGAGTCCACAACCATGACGAGAGCGAGAGGAGATCAGCGGGGTGTGGCCGGCGTGAGCACAATGCTGGATTATCGATCCCTTGCACTTGGAAGCAGCTCCAGCGAGGGACCCAGATGGTAAGACTTACATGATGATTTTAAAAATGCCTCACCAGTTAAAACACAAAAATAGCTGAATAGGTTGGACGAGCGCCGGAGGGGGATACATTTTTCCTGGAGATACATTGTAAATGCCAGAATGACAGGTGCACTTTATCAGTTGTATACGCTAGGAGGACCGTGATGGGCAATTGTCTATGTGAATGCCCCCGGTGAGTAACAATATGCTAGGGGTTAGAGGGGAATGTTTTCTGTCTTGCTCAGAATTGTCAGCAACTCCAGTGGCATCTGCTACCTGCTAACAATCACAAAATCCGCAGATTGCCGGGGTCAGAAGCTGAGCATGTTCCTGCCAAACACAGACAATGGTGGGATAAGCAGATGAGACATCATTTTGTTTTACAGCAATAGTTTTATAGTCCGCTTTGTAGAATACATGAAATACTTGACGTCATTTCCTGCCCTTGTAGAGCTGACAATCTAATGTCTCCTCCACCAATCTGATCTACACCACACATAAACACGAGAATGGCCCATAATGGGTAAAAGCCAATTTCAGTGAATGCTCGGACAAAAAAAAAACATATTGGGTGCATTCTGCAAGTAGGCAAGAGCTTGGGTTTGGTCCGAACCTGGAAGTTAGCTGTCTACGCTCCCACCTGCAGCTCATTGGTCCAGGACTGACAGCTACCTTCCAGGTTCAGACAAAGTTGGGTTCAGACCAGTGGCGGCTGGTGTTTTTTTGTTTGGGGGGGGGGCAAACAACCACCCCCCGATGGCACCTCAAACCCCCCCACTGCTATCGGAGGCAGGGATCAGCGGGCACATTGGGGATCGGCAGGCACATCGGGGGTTGGCGTGCACATCGAGTATCTGCGGACACATCAGGGATTGGCGGGCACATCAGCGGGTACAACAGGCAGGGGGACAGGCTGCGGCAGGCATCTGGCAGCGTCCCCTGTGTCCTCTCCTCTTCTAAGATCACGGTGGCTTGCCTCCTCCCCCTCTCCTCCTAGGCATCCAACAGGATCGCCTGACCTTTCAGCCAATCGGGAAACGGGTAACAGAACCGCACTTCCTGATTGGCGGAGAGGCGATTCAATGTTAGAAGAGCGAATATTTATTTGCTTTTCTAACACACCTGGGTGGGCTCCGAGCGCAATGCTCTGCGCCACGAGTCCACCCTATTGTGAAGCCTATTAAAGCCTCTGGCTCTAATCAGGTGCCTCAAAAAACACTCCCTGCTGCTGTAATTCATCCTGAAAGGGGCCAGACACATGAATAGGGGGTGGCTGCAGCGCCCGTGGATAGATTCATACTATGCATGAATCTATCCATTAACCATATGGGGGTGGCGTGGATAGAGGGGGCGGCGCCCGTGGGCCCTTAATGGACTGGCCGCCCCTGGTTCAGACCATCTCTAGCTGCAAGTACAGAACAATACCTATTGATCCTCCAGCAATCCAGTGAGCTCCTATTTTCCTGTAGTGTTGCTGACAACGCTGCCTCTGCTGCGCTGAAGTCCCAACCAGTGTTACCAGCCCTGCCCAGTTCTCCTTTGCTGGACTACAGGACACATCCCCCTATGTTGGAATAAGCAGAATGGAAGTGATGGGAAGGTTGGAGTTCTCCCGGGTTCTTTTTTCCACTAGTACAGCAACATTCACTCCTCTGGCTCAGTAAACAGACTCAGTCTAGAGGTTGCTTTTATAAAGTTTATTGCAGAATAACTTGGATGGGACTAAGGAAGCTGTGGCATGCTCCAGACACTGGAAATAAATATGAGCGTCCTGCTTGCCCGAAACGCAGGTGGTCAGGCACTATAGCTGGCTTCTGTGTTCTTCACGTATATCAGCCCCCTTTCCCATAAGGCAAGCAGGTCTACCAGTACTCGGTTACCCCCAGGACTTATGCATGCACCCTGCTATAGTGCCTGGACACCACGCCAGGGCAGGCGTGAAACGAGCAAAGCAAACAGGTACTTGCAGTTGGCAGACAGGCAGAGTGATTCAATGGAAGTCCAGGTATTAAAGGCAGGCAAGGTTCAGAGAATAGTCATTATCCAATCCGAGGTCATACACAGGGAAATCCAACCTATCAGAGCAGGACAGACAGTCAAGAAAGCTTAATCAGGTATTACACATGTTATCACACTCTATCACAAGCATGAAGCTGAAGGTTTGGCTGGCTTAAATCAGGTTTGTTCTCCACCCAGAGTCTGACCGCATTGATCACCTTGCAGGTGGACAGACAGGAAGAATGCCACAACCAAACTAGGGATGCTGGAACCAGCACCTATGTTGGAACCGGAGCACGCACGCTTCTCACAATGAGGACACTTTTCTCTTTCTCTTTCAGCTACTTCCTAGGGTAGTTCCTCCAGGCAATAGGACAGAAGGTTGGACAGCACTGGGACACCATAAGTAATGTTCCCGGCCTTGATGAAGCTGCACTGATGGGCACCGATAAGGCTGCACTGATGAAGCTGCACTGATGGGCACTAATGAAGCTGCACTGATGGGCACCGATAAGGGTGCACTGATGTTCACTGATGGGAATTGATGAAGCTGCACTGATGAGGCTGCACTGATGTGCACTGATTGGCACTGATCACATGGCACAGCACTGCTGTGATTGACCCTTTACCCTGATCTGCGATCTGACACAGTGATCACAGACACTGTCTGATGTGCGCCCCCCCCCAGGGGGCACGCGGGAAGCACGTTCTCAGGAGGACGTTCAGCAATACCCTCCCTGGAGAGCTGTTCTCTAGCTGTATATCGGCTATAGCGTGGTAGGGAAGGAGTTCTTTTGGTCCAAGCCGGAACAATGTAAAGAGCATCTTATCTAAACTTCCGCTTTAAGGGCCGGTTCACACATCTTGCAGCGTGTAAAATGCCATATTTGCCAAAGACAGTGGTCATGTGATCAGGCAGACCTTCCCACCTCCTCTGGGTGTAATAGCCGAGTTTAAGGGATTCCCGGGGCTGAGCAGGAAGGGGTTAAGACAGCAAATCAGACAAAGAAACGATCGGGAAAAGAACATCTCTGAAATAGCGATGTGCCGCAATCTTCTTTCATCCTCCGACAGGTAGCTTGTATGGAGAACCAGGAATACGTGGCACTCCAAGAACCACGAAGGCCTTTTTTTTTTTTTTTTTGTCTGTGAAGTTTCTTTGTTTCTCGGAGCCTTGTTGGAATGAGCTTTGTAAAGTCATAGAAGCAGGTGCACATCCCTCGGGGAACGCACTGATCAAACGTCATTTTCTACAGAGACAGGTTCTAACGTCTGACAAAACCCGAGGAAAGACGACGCAAAACGCCTTCTCAGAAGCAATTAGAGCAGAGGGACCATGTAATGCCTCTTTCATGGGCTGCTAATGAGACACTTGTTGGCACTTTATCTTCATCAGCATTAGGTACTAAAAATTTGATTGTAGGCAATTCTGGTTTATTATGTTCAGACCAAGAAGTACAGGCAGTACAATAAAACTCCATCTACCAGTATTAGAGGGATTACATTCTCATGCTTCAGCTGTCATGGACCATGTGTCAAGAATCCGAAGACTTTTGCCTTCTTTAGACTTGCTGAATTGTTGATGGGGGAAAACATCTTGGGATGGGAGAACATGTCCAACACAGGGGCGGATCCAGGGGGGGGGCAACAGGGCAATTGCCCCCCCCGAAATAGTAGCACTGACATGTCTTGATGCCAGTGCCAATGCCGCTGCCTCTACCCGAGTCTCTCTCTCACATCAGCCGATCAGCGGCGCAGAGAGAGAGACTCGCACTGACATGGCAGGATACCAGGAGGAGGAGGAGGTGGGTGGAGCCTCTTCCCTGCACTCGTTGCTAACGCCAGGGCCGCCTGGCGTCTAACAACGAGTGACGTCAGCGAGTCACGTCGGACTCGCCTTGACTGTGACAGGTTAGACGAAGCTGTTGGCTAAACAGTCATGTAAGTGCAAGTGCAGGTACGGCGCTCGTACAATCACACTGAGAGGGGGGCTGGACGGGAAGCTGCTGGTTAGACGAAGCTGTTGGCTAAACAGTCATGTAAGTGCAAGTGCAGGTACCGCGCTCGTACAATCACACTGAGAGGGGGGCTGGACGGGAAGCTGCTGGGTGGCTCGGCAGGGAGGAGGATGGACTGGCCAATCAGTGGGTGGCGGAGCAGAGAGATGACATCATCTCTCACCGCCCGGCGCCCGCCCTGCATTCTGGCAGTTCTGCCCTCACTCACTGTGCAGGCAGCAGAGAGATTACATCATCTCTCTGCTGCCTGACTCAGACTGGGACGCAGGAATTGACAATCCCCATTCCCCACCTTAGCAGGAAAGTAACTATCTGCAACTTGTGGCAGGTGATGTGGCAAGTGGACAATCTGCAATGTGTGGCAAGTGAACAATCCGCAATGTGTGACAGGTGACATGGCAAGTGACAATCCACAACTTGTGGCAGGTGACGTGGCAAGTGGACAATCAGCAATGTGTGGCAGGTGATAGTGGACAATTTGCAACACATGGCAAGTAACAATCCGCAGCTTGTGGCAGGTGACGTGGCAAGTGGACAATCCGCAACTTGTGGCAGGTGACGTGGCAGGTGAACAATCCGCAATGTGTGACAGGTGACATGGCAAGTGACAATCCACAACTTGTGGCAGGTGACGTGGCAAGTGGAGAATCAGCAATGTGTGGCAGGTGATAGTGGACAAATTGCAACGTGTGGCAGGTGACGTGGCAAGTGATAATCTGGCAAGTGATAATCTGCATCTGGTGGCAGGCGATGTGGCAAGTGACACACTCGAGGCTCCCACTGATTCTGCATTATGGTGAGTTGAACTATTTCATTTTCTATAACAATGTAATAATAGAAGTAATGTGTTTCAAACATCCTGACACTATAATAACCATAGTGCCGTGATGATTGAAGCTCCGAAATTTCCCTGATAAATTGCCCCCCAAAAAACGTATTTTCTGGCAGTGCCCCTCCCGACACTAGACTCTGGATCCGCCCCTGGTCCAACATCTAAGAGCATACTTATTAGCAACATATTAGTTCCAGTTCCTGGGACACTTTCACTACCACCCATGGCCCACAGTTGAAATACCTCTTTTCCGAGGGACATACCTAGACCACGGCAACTTTCTTAGGTGGCCCCGACAATAATACATGCAGGGGGGCCTATCTACTGACAGCCGCAATCCCCTCAGTTATTGTGTTACTGTGCATGCTTAGTAACTCAAACAATAGTAACTCTGTGATATCAGGATACAGCCCAGCACAGAGGTCAGAGACAATGGACTGTCCCGGCAAATCCAGGACCGTTGTTATCTATGTGAGAATGCAACTTCTATCAACTCTCAATCATCCCTATACATTAAAGTGATTGTAATACCCCTATACATACCCAATGAAGTGACTATCCTCAGACAGGGGCATACATGAAGGATTCACCATTGCCACTGGACTCCATGCTCCAGGGGCCTGTGTGGCCCCCCTGTACACCTGGATAGGAGAGCGGTGGAGGTGGTGGCACTGGCTCCGTATACCCACTGAATGTCCGCTTCTCCTCCTCTCCCTCCAGCAGACTTCAACCCTGCACTCTGTATGTAGCACACTCCTTAACCCCCCACTCTGTATGTAGCACACTCCTTAACTCTGCACTCTGTATGTAGCACACTCCTTAACCCTGCACTCTGTATGTAGCACACTATTTAACCCTGCACTCTCTATCTAGTACATTATTTAACCCTGCACTCTGTATGTAGCACACTCATTAACCCTGCACTCTGTATGTAGCACACTCATTAACCCTGCACTCTGTATGTAGTGCATTCCTCAACCTTGCACTCTGTATGCAGTGCACTCCTCAACCCTGCACTCTGTATGCAGCGCGCTCCACAACCATGCACTTTGAACATAGCGCACACCTAAATCCTGCACTCCGTATGTAGTGCACTCCCCCCGCACTCTGTACATAGTGCACTCCTCAACCCTGGAGTCTGTACATAGCACACTGCTCAACCCTGCACTCTGTATATAGCATACTCCTCAACCCTGCACTCTGTATGTAGTGCACTCCTCCCCCCACACTCTGTACATAGTGCACTCCTCAACCCTGGAGTCTGTACAAAACACTGTGCAACCCAGCACTCTGTATGTAGCACACACTTTAACCCCGCACTCTGTATGTAGCGCACTCCTCAACCCTGCACTCTGTATGCAGAGCGCTCCACAACCATGCAGTTTGAACATAACGCACACCTAAATCCTGCACTCCGTATGTAGTGCACTCCCCCCCCCCCCGCACTCTGTACATAGTGGACTCCTGAACCCTGGAGTCTGTACATAGCCCACTGCTCAACCCTGGACTCTGTATGTAGCACACTTCCTCAACCCTGCACTCTGCATGTATTACACTCCTCAACCCTGCACTCTGTATGCAGAGCGCTCCACAACCATGCACTTTGAATGTAGAGCACTCCTCAATCCTGCACTCTGTATGTAGTGCACTCCTCAACCCTGGAGTCTGTACATAGCACACTGCTTAACCCTGCAATATGTACGTAGTGCACTCCTGAACCCTGCTTTCTGTACACAGCACACTCCTGTACTGTACACATTGAGGTACAGACCATCGTAGCTTGTACATTGTAATGTGTGGCACTATCACCTATATATAAATTCTCACATATAACTGAAGATGTGAACATTTATTTGGTGCCAGCAGCAAAATATACACATATTGTTTATTCATTACAATAATATACATTAGATGTGTTCTTTTGATATAGATCTTAAACATTTATTTGCGCTGAAGTATCCTCATGGTTAAACACTTTGATTACGTTCCGTATCATTAGTGTATCCATCTCATATCATTGGTATGTCAACCCCACATGTTTAGTGCACCCACCACGCATCATTGATGTTTCCGTCCATATCATTGGTTATCCACCAATATCATTGGCATATCCACCCCATATCATTGATGTATCCATCAATATCATTGGCATAGCCACCCCGTATCATTGGTTATCCACCCCGTATCATTGGTATATCCATCAATATCATTGGCATATCCACCCCGTATCATTGGTTATCCACCCCGTATCATTGGTATATCCATCAATATCATTGGCATATCCACCCCGTATCATTGGTTATCCACCCCGTATCATTGGTATAATCATCAATATCATTGGCATATCCACCCCGTATCATTGATGTATCCATCAATATCATTGGCATATCCACCCCATATCATTGGTAAATTCACCCCATGTTATTGGTGTATCCATCAATATCATTGGCATAGCCACCCCGTATCATTGGTAAATTCACCCCATATTATTGGTGTTTCCATCAATATCATTGGCATAGCCACCCCGTATCATTGGTTTATCCACCCCGTATCATTGGTATATCCATCAATATCATTGGCATATCTACCCCGTATCATTGGTGTACCCATCAATATCATTGGCATATCCACCCCATATCATTGGTAAATTCACCCCATATTATTGGTGTATCCATCAATATCATTGGCATAGCCACCCTGTATCATTGGTTTATCCACTAATATCATTAGGATATCCATCAATATCATTGGCATAGCCACCCTGTATCATTGGTATATCCATCAATATCATTGGTGTATTCACCCCGTATCATTGGTGTATCCATAAATATCATTGGCATAGCCACCCTGTATCATTGGTTCATCCACCCTATATCATTGGTATATCCTTCAATATCATTGGTATATTCACCCTGTATCATTGGTGTATCCATCAATATCATTGGTATATTCACCCCGTATCATTGGTATATCCATCAATATAATTGGCATATCCACCCCATATCATTGGTATATTCACCCATATCATTGGTGTATCCACCCCATATCATCTATGTATCCACACTGTATCATGAGTATTTCCACCCCATATTAGTGGTATATCCACCCCATATCATTGGTATTTCCACCCCATATTATTGATATATACACCCCATATCATTGGTATATCCACCTCATATCACTGATGTATCTACACCGTCACATTAGTGTATCCGTCTCAAATCAATGATGTTTTAACCTCACATCATTGGTGTATCCATCTATTCATATCATTGGTGTATCCATCTATTCATATCATTGGTGTATCCATCTATTCATATCATTGGTGTATCCATCTATTCATATCATTGGTGTATCCATCTATTCATATCATTGGTGTATCCATCTATTCATATCATTGGTGTATCCATCTATTCATATCATTGGTGTATCCATCCCGTATCATTGATGTCTTTGTGAGTTATCTGGATTTTTCTGCTCTGTTTTATATGTGATTTTATGATTAATAAACCTACTACACTATGAGGAACTTTTTTGGCTCCTGGTGAGCTTCATTTATCCCTAGCTGGAATATACTAGTAGATATCACTACAAGCGGGGTACCACAATGATTCCTAATGGGCTCTAGATATACCTGGGCACATATGGTGCTGTAGGGGCAGCCTATGGTTCTGGTGAGCTTTGAATCCACTTGCTGTTGCTGTGTGGTCACTTCAGTACCGTTTCGATTGCTTTCTCACTGAAGTATTTATGCTACTGTCACGGTAGCCATTCACTTTAGTAAGTCTTTATTTCACTTGTTGTCGGGGATTGGATAATTTGAACACTATTTGTACAAGATTTTCAAGAATATCAGCACCATTGGAATAATTCCTTTTTATTACCATTGAATACACAGAGGACTTCATTCTTTCACATTTATGAACTTTGCACCAGTTTATCTTATATTTAATTAGCGTTATGGTTTCTTAAATATTGCACTTTATTTGTGTGCTATATATTGGCGCTGCATTATTGCCTTAAATATCATTGATGTATCCACCCCGCATTATTGATGTATCCATCCATATAATTGGTGTATCAATCCTGTATCATGGGTTTATCTACCCCGTATCATTGGTGTATCAAACCCGTATCATTGGTGTATCCACCCCGTATCATTACTGTATCAACCCCGTATCATTGGTTTATCCACCCCATATCATTGGTGTATCAACCCCGTATCATTGGTGCATCCACCTCGTATCATTGGTTTATCCACCCCATATCATTGGTTTATCCACCCCGTATCATTGGTCTATCCACCCCATATCATTGGTTTATCCACCCCATATCATTGGTTTATCCACCCCATATCATTGGTTTATCCACCCCGTATCATTGGTCTATCCACCCCATATCATTGGTGTATCAATCTCGTATCATTGGTTTATCCACCCCGTATCATTGGTGCATCCACCCCGTATCATTGATTTATCCACCCCGTATCATTGGTCTATCCAGCCCATATCATTGGTGTATCAATCCCGTATCATTGGTGCATCCACCGCGTATCATTGGTGTATCCACCCCATACCATTGGTGTATACACCCTGTATCAGTGATGTATCCATCTATTCATATCATTAGTGTATCCATCTTAAATCATTGGTGTATCTGGCCCACATTATTGGTGTTTACTCCCCATATCATTGTTGTATCCATTTCATATCATTGTTGTATCCATTTCATATTATTGGTGTATCCACCCCATATCATTGGTGTATCTACCCCATATCGTTGGTTTATCCACCCCATATCATTGGTATATCCACCCCATATCATTTGTGTATTAATCCCATATCATTGGTCTATCCACCCTGTATCATTGGTGTATCCACCCCATATCATTGGTTTATCCACCCCGTATCATTGGTTTATCCACCTTGTATCGTTGGTGTATCCACCCCGTATCATTGATGTATCCACCCCGTATCATTGGTTTATCAACCCCGCATCATTGGTGTATCCACCCTGTATCATTGGTTTATCCACCCCGTATCATTGGTGTATCCACCCCGTATCATTGGTTTATCCACCCCGTATCATTGGTGTATCCACCCCGTATCATTGGTGTATCAATCCCATATCATTGGTTTATTCATCCCGTATCATTAGTGCATCAATCCCGTATCATTGGTGTATCCACCTTGTATCATTAGTGTATCCACCGCGTATCATTGGTGAATCCACCCCATACCATTGGTGTATACACCCTGTATCAGTGATGTATCCATCTATTCATATCATTAGTGTATCCATCTTAAATCATTGGTGTATCTGGCCCACATTATTGGTGTTTACTCCCCATATCATTGTTGTATCCATTTCATATCATTGATGTATCCACCCCATATCATTGGGGTATCTACCCCATATCATTGGTGTATCATTCCCGTATCATTGGTGTATCCACCCCATATCATTGGGGTATCTACCCCATATCATTGGTGTATCATTCCCGTATCATTGGTTTATCCACCCCATATCATTGGTATATCCACCCCATATCATTGGTGTATCAATCCCGTATCATTTGTGTATTAATCCCAAATCATTGGTGTATCCCCCCCCGTATCATTGGTTTATCAACCTCGTATCATTGGTGTATCAATCCCGTATCATTGGTGTATCCACCTCATAATCTTGGTGTATTGACCTCCTATGATTGATATGACCTCATATGATTGATATATCCTCCACTCACCATTTTGATTTGTAATTATTTTTTAATATAAATCTATGAATGTACT
Source organism: Lithobates clamitans (assembly GCA_037952925.1). Lineage (NCBI taxonomy): Eukaryota > Metazoa > Chordata > Amphibia > Anura > Ranidae > Lithobates > Lithobates clamitans. Next base: position 472,769 of record JBBGZY010001930.1, read on the forward strand.
GTTCATTCATTTACACTCCTGATGTGCCATGTTCTTATTCTTCTGCCTTATTTTAACCCCCCCCCGGGGGTTGTTACATTGTATTCTACCCAAAGATTGTATCTCTGGAACCCCGATACTACTTACAATTTGTGAAACCCCAATAAAAAAAATATTAAAACTTTTACTGCTAATCACAAAAGTTCCAGTTATAATAACGGCACTTCTAATTATTCTACATGAAAGTCATTTTCCTGATTTGGTGAGTCCGGCGCGGAGCAGAACGCAGGATCTCCATCTACAGATGAATAATTACAATGAATTTACAGAAGGGTTTAAATCTTCAGAGTGGAGGCCTTCTGCTGGTCACCTCTGTCTCCTGCCGAGATAAAAAACATGTCTGAGGCTGGCGATACGAATCTAAGAGAGCGAATCACAGACCCCGCGCACCTCCGACAACACCGCCACCTGTAATTGGACATGCTCCAGCGCTCAGCGCTTCAATTACTGCCAAGGGATGAAATAAACCCCAGCGCACCTGGAGTGTCATTTAAAGAAACTACAACTCACCTCCGTCCGTTATTATTTTACTTAACAAAACAGCCATTACCTAGCAGAGATGTGGGAGGAGGAGAGGGGGGGGGGAGGGGGGGTCACAGCTTTATCATTCCTTCCGAATCGTCATCTCCCTGAAAACTCGAGAATAAGTTGATTTTTAAATTTCCAAATATGTATTTCCATCTATAACATTCGCAGTCAGTTCTATACTGCTAACGATCGCGTTCTGCTGAAAATCCATCAATCCAGTTTTCTGACATGTGATCCATTATAACCACCGAATGTAACATATTCATTGTATGTTTTATTAATGAGATAAGTGAAATAAGAACTTTCAGATTTCTTACTGAGGCCAATGGGTGACTCCCTTTAGTCGTACTATTTACCACTACCCTCCTATGACCCCGGGGGCACTATTCATCCAATGATGGGGCACTATTCCTCCCACTGACACCAACAATGGGGCACTATTCCTCCCACTGTTACCAACGATGGGGCACTATTCCTCCCACTGACACCAATGATGGGACACTATTCCTTCCACTGACACCAATGATGGAACACTATTCCTCCCACTGATACCAATGATGGGGCACTATTCCTCCCACTAACACCAATGATGGGACACTATTCCTCCCACTGACACCAATGATGGGGCACTATTCCTCCCACTGACAACAATGATGGAGCACTATTCCTTCCACTGACAACAATGATGGAGCACTATTCCTCCCACTGACACCAATGATGGGGCACTATTGATCTTTTATTAAAAGAATCAAGCAACCAATTTTATACAAAAGTAAAAAACAAAACCATAGTACAAAACTTCAACAGAAATCCAAGGAATACACATCCATGTTCAGAATATATACAATATATACATAATCCGTTACCAAAACTATTTACATAAAGCAGCAGAGAGGGCCTAAGAGGCACAACCCATCACCTATGTACGCAGCCATTTATCAAAAATTAATCCAAAAAATAATAATCTAGGGTGATAAGAGACAGACAGCCACACCCGGGAAAGAGACTCCTGGCAGTCAGGGAGGCTTGAAACCCCTCCACGCCTTCAACCAAGCCCCCTGACTCCGCTTGTCTCTCTCAAGTACCCGAATCTTCTCCACCTCATGTAAAATGTCATACACCACCACCTGAACAGGAAGGATTTTACGCCGAATGCAGACCTGACACCGTGCGTTCCAAGTGAAATAACGGACTACTAGGCTAACTAGAAAAAGTGTATCTAAACAAAAAACCCCACCAGTATTGAATGCTCCATACACCCACTCAGCATAACCCAGCCTGGAGAGGAAAGGAACACCGAAGGCCCGTCCCACCTGTTTGTACACCTCTATGTTAAAAGGGCAATGAAGCAGAAAATGGTCCATAGTCTCCTCCTCACCTGCACACTCCTCCCGAGGACAGCTACGATCCACCCCACTGCGGAATTTCAAATTGCCCCTAACATAGAGCCTCCCATGGAAGCACAACCAGGCCAGATCCCTGAATTTAGGGGGTACTCTGTCCAAATTAATAAGTCTTAACCCTGCCCTCAAAACTGGGCCTGGGCAATCCCTTAAGGCCAGTGGGTCATGAAAGACTTCGCTCAAGACTCGACTCATAAGGACTTTCCTCGGAACCGATCTGAGATATTCAGCCGACAATCGCCACTGCCGTAATAACTTCAGGCACGGAGCGACATAGGCTGGTAGCTGACCACGATGACCCCTGAGATTCTTCACTTGGCCACCTTCTTCCCAAAGTCGCAGAAAAGGCCTAAACCAAGATCTAAAAATGCCTGCCCATCCAGGAGGTTCCACTGCAAGCATATTACCAATATTAAACTTGAGAAAAAGCAGTGAAAAGAAAAGAACTGGGTTGACCATACCTAAGCCACCCTCCCTCCTGGATAGATAGGTGACATTCCTCTTGATGGGGTTCAGTCTGTTCCCCCACAACATCTGGAAGAACACACTACTGACCCTTGCATAGAGAGACACTGGCAAGATGCAGACAAAGCTGACATACAAAAAGATCGGAATCAGGTAAGTCTTAATCAGATCAACCCTTTCCCTCATAGATAACTTCCATCTCTTCCAGCTGACCACCTTAGTATTGGCAATTTCCAGTCTGCCTTCCCAGTTTTTGAGGCCATAATCGCCGGGTCCAAATTCAATGCCTAGAATCTTAATTCTTTCCTGGGGCACTGGAAAGGTGTCCGGGAGATCAAAACCCTCACCTTCCTTTCCCATCCAGAAGACTTCACTCTTTTCCTGATTGATCTTGGAGCCTGATGCTTCAGAATACCGTGATGTCAGAGAGACCACCTCCTCTGCTTCATCCGCCCCGGTGACAATCACTGACACATCGTCCGCATAGGCAACAACCCTCAAAGGCGGCTCACCCGGAAGCCCCACTGGCACCCCACACAACATGCTGCTCTCTAGCCTCCTGATGAAGGGGTCGATTGCAAACACATAGAGCAGGGGACTCAGGGGACAACCCTGGCGCACCCCGGAGCCAACCTCAAAGGACTGCCCAACCCCACCATTAACAAGAGGAAAGCTCTCTGCCCCCTCATACAAGACTTTTAACCAATCGACAAAACCACCCGGCAGACACCGTACTTACTAAGGAGCAACCACAGGTACTCATGGTTAACACGATCAAAAGCCTTTGCCTGATCCAATGTCAGCAAATACTTTCCCCAGCCTGCAGCCCTGCACCGCTCCAAGGCCTCCCGGACAGCTAAAACTGCTGTGAAGGTGCACCTACCCTGGACCGAACAGTGCTGATGGCGAGAAAGCAAAGACTCTGCTACTGACGATAGGCGCCAGAAAATGATCTTTGCCAGTATCTTTCTATCGACATTAAGAAGGCTGATGGGGCGCCAATTCTCAACCATTGAAGGATCTTTACCCTTTGAAAGAAGAATCACAGCTGAGTGCCTCATGGAAGAGGGAAGTACCCCCTCAGCAAGGCAACTGTTAAAAACCTCTACCAAATGTGGGGCCAGAATAGACTTAAAAGCTTTGTAAAACTCAGCCGTCAAGCCATCCGGTCCAGGTGACTTTTTGATGGCAAGCTGTTCAATTGCCCTTATCACCTCTTCAACTGTGATCTCCTCTGTCAAATTCATCAATGGGACATCTTCATCATTTAGACCTGGAGTAGAGTCCAAAAAGCTTTCCATCTTGTCACGGTCAAGCTCTTTCCTCCCAAGAAGGTCAGCATAAAAGGACCTCACGACCTCCAGAATCCCTGACCTGGACTTTGTCAAGGAACCTGTACTGTCCTTAAGGCCAACGACCGTTTTAACAGCTACACCTTGTTTGCAGTTCTGGTAAGGGTCAGGCGAGTGTTACTTCCCATAGTCCCTCTCCAGAGCCAAAGAGGCATGCCGGTCATATTGACACTTCCTGAGAAGGAGTTTCACTTCGGAGATTGCCCCAGGATCTCCTCCTCTCGAGACAAGAATATCCAGCTTCCTCTGTAAACGTTGGTAGGTCATGTATTTATTAAACTGCTTTCTATTGGCTAGGCCCCTGAAGAATCCAGCAATCCTCTTTTTGGTCAGCTCCCACCACTCAGCCTTGCTGCTACAAAAGTCCAGGATGGTCACCTGTGCCTGAAAGAATTCCTCAAAGGATTGTCTAACATGTTCTTCCTTGAGTAGAGTCAAATTCAATCTCCAGATGCCCTTGCCCCTCTGAGGGGCGTCTGAAGCATTCAGGACCACAGATAGCATACAGTGATCGGAGAACTCTACTGCCTGCACCACTGGGAGCGAGAAAACAGAGGTCTCCTTAAAAAAAAAACCTATCTATTCTACTCTGACTATTACCTCGATGAAAGGTGAACCCAGTGTCATCCGGGAGGTGCTTAATGTGCACATCCATAAGACCAGCATCCCTAACCATACTATTTAAAAAAACGCTATCATATCCCAGCCTGTCCTTGAAGTCCTTCCTGTCCTTGGGCCTAGTTACTGTATTAAAGTCACCTCCAAAGACCACTTGCCGGGATGTAAAAAGAAATGGCTTGATCCTTGTAAAAAGGCATTTCCTGTCCCACTTTGTGTGCGGTCCATAAACATTAATTAGGCGCAGGTCCTGCCCTCCCACAAGGACGTCTAAGACCATACATCTCCCAATCTTCACCTCAATAACCCGCCGGACAGTTACCATGCCGGTTTTAAACAACACCGCCACACCGCCGTAAGGCTCGGCCGCAAGAGACCAGTAAGATGGACCATACCTCCACTCTCTCTTGGCCATATGAATATCTGCCAAGGAGGTGAGCCTAGTCTCTTGCAAAAATAAAATTTCAGCATCTAATTGGCTGAACAAAAAGAAGGCCATAGAACGAGCTCTTACTGACTTAATGCTGGCGACATTTATTGTCACCACTTTTAACGGAGGGGGAACCGCCATTTGGGTTATTGGGTGGTTTGCTTCTTAGCTCCCCTCTGCTGCTCATCACCAGAAGCCTCTCTCTTTCTTGAGGCCGCCTCAAACTCCATTTCGGAATCAGAACTTCGCTCCGAAGAAGCTCCAGATGAAAAGATATCCCAATTAGAGGACCTATAACGGTTGGAGACAGGCACTGGAGCCGTCCTCACCACCTGCTTCTTCCGCTTCCCAACCTTCCTTCTCTCCTCCAGGTACTGCAGGTCAGCTTCAGAGATGCCCTCATCTCTTACTTTTTTCTGTGAAGTCTTTCCACAAGACTTCTTTACAGAGGAAGAAGCAACCTTTTTAGTACCCACTACCACTCCTGGTGGGGGGGGGTGCTCCCTTTGAATCAGACTTAGGAGGGGTAGACTCCTGGGGGGTAACTGACTCAGGGGGCACAGACTTGGAAGGTTCTGACACAAGAGGAGGGGATACAGTAGGCTGGGGGGAGACAGATACAGATACAGAAGGAATACTTACAGACACAGGAGGGGTGGCCACAGGAACTGGGGAGGGACCCTGAGCAGGACCAGGGGAGTCAGTCACCGCAGAGGAGGATGGTACACCAGGGGCATCACCCTCCATCCTGTCCAGCCTTGACAAGTCATCAAGTACCTCCTTCTCCATATTGTGCCAGGCTTCAGGACATCTGCTGTAGGGGTGGCCAAGGCGCAGGCACAGGTTGCACCTGATCATTTCGGTGCAGTCCTTAGCCATATGACCCTGACCCCGACACACTGAACATATCAAGGCTGAACAGGAGGAGCTCAAATGCCCCTTTTCACCACAGCGGTGACACAGCTTCGGCTGACCAGGGTAAAAAACAGTCATCCTATCCCTCCCTATAAAAGCTGAGGAGGGCAGGTGACGGACAACATTCCCATCCCTGGCCAACCTGACTGTAACCGACCAACCCCCAGTCCAGATGTTACGCTCATCAAGGATTTTATTGGGCTTGGTCAAAACCTCCCCATAGTTCCTTAACCAAACCTCTAGATCCCGGGCAGGGACACTCTCATTAGTGAGGATAATTGTGATTTTTTTTACTGTAGACCTCTGAGAAACTGCAACTGGGGCCAGACCTTCCCATTCAGGTCTTGACCTGCAACGAGCCTCATATCTCTTCCAGAACAGGTCAAGACCCTCTGGCCTGGTGAAGCTAACTGTATAATCCCGTGTCCCAGCTACATGTATAAAGGCATACAGATCATTTGCCCCAAAACCCATCTCTAAAATCAAATCCACCACTGCACGCCGTGCTGGAGGGATCGCACCACCTTCCCATTTCAGAATAACAACATTACGTCTGGGACCCCCAGCAGAAGCCAGAGACCCAAGACCAGATCCTGGGGTGCTCAAAGTGGTAGCCTGTAGGGGAAAACCCCGCTTGGGAGCAGAGCTACCAGGAGCAGAGCGTACCACCTGAGCAAAGGTAAGTTTATCAGGGCCAAGGCCCCACACTGAAGTCACAGCAGTCTGTACATTACTATTATTATTCACTGCTTGAACGGAGTTGGTAGGACTGTCCATCTCACTTGAACTGGGACCATTGTTCATCACACTGGTACTGGGATGATTTTTTTCATTCACACAAAACTTCACATTCCCATCAGGAATAATCACAGTTTCTGCTGCAATATCAGCTGTCTCCTGAAGCTGTGCTGTAGAGTCCTCAGCAGCTGTGGGGCAAACAGCTTCAGCCAAAGGGGGGTTAATAGGCTCTGCTGAATTTTGTAGTTCATCTGCAGGAATGTCATTTTTTAAAAGCAAACTTTGCTGTACTGCAGCATCAGCAGGCAGAGCATTACTACAGATAGGACTAGCAGCCTGACTCTCACTGGGTACATTGTCAGTATCAGTCACAGTGTTGAATGGCACAAAAATTGTTTTATCCACAATATGGGACTTGACAGGCTTTACCTTGTCAGGCACATTGTCTGTAATGTCCTCATCATTAAATGCCATCTGATCCCCCCGCATAGGAGACTCCATTACCTGGATGGCCCTGAGCATGCCTCCTGAGTCCTGGGAAGGCATGGGGCTGCTTACCTCTACCTGAGGGGGCAGGGGGTCAGAACTGGGGGTCTCCTCCTCCACCTCCATCTTTGTCATCCTCGCAAACCTTTTATCATTGTAAAACTTTTCCTTAAATGGCCCATCTCTTCCTTCCATGATGGACACAATGGTCTCCTGATGTTCCACCCGAACCTTGGCCAGTTGGATCTCCGGATCCATGGACCCTCGTTTCTGGCTATGCAAGCCCTCACGCTGCCTTCTCAGGCGCTTCAGCTCCGCTCTCAGTTTATAGAGCTTGTCTCTTTCCCTATTCAGGGCTTTAATCCCGGCCACCACTCGCTCCTGAATTGCCTCTGAGCCTTCATCCTTACCAGGGGCAGAAAGATCACAAGCCATGGTTTGTACAGAGGAAGGCATGTCACCTGATGGCCCAGGAGATGGCTGGGAGCTTCCAGCAGGAGAGGCCCTGCTGGCCTCCATGGCTTCCCCAGAAAGGGGCCAGGAGAGCTGGGATAGATTTCCTCACCAGTCCCCTCTCACACGGATCTGCAGCAGCTCCACAGACAGCCTCCTCCTGACACACCTGTGCTCCAATGATGGGTGGGGCACTATTCTCCCCATTGACACCAATAATGGTGCACTATTCCTCCCACTGACACCAATGATGGGGCACTATTCCTCCCACTGACACCAATGATGGGACACTATTCCTCCCACTGACACCAATGATGGGGCACTATTCCTCCCACTGACACCAATGATGGAGCACTATTCCTCCCACTGACACCAATGATGGGACACTATTCCCCCCACTGACACCAATGATGGGGCACTATTCCTCCCACTGACACCAATGATGGGACACTATTCCTCTGACTGATACCAATGATGGGGCACTGTAAAGAAATGTCCCACACTCCGCTTGAGTGCTTTTGTTATATACCTCTCCCTCCCAGTCTGAATATAGATCTCAGATATTCCAACTGCTCACAAGCACAAAACAAGACGATACTTGTTTAGTTGCTGAACATGGACTCTTTTATTAGAACCAGAATACAAGTCTTATATACAGAAGAAGAGGAGGTCCCCCCCCCCCCTCCTGTTCATATTACTCTAACAATACACCTGTAACCAGAAACCTAATTAAAATGAGCTAGTTTACTAAATCATTTACCTAGACTAGGCGACTCAGAGATATGACCCCTCAGGGTAGACTTCACGTCTAGCTTATCGACTATACAATACACATTATCATAAATATCAACACAGAACTCCTTCATACAATAGCAGGGTTAATTAGCACAAACAACAATAGGTGAAATACTCTTAGAAGCCACACTAGTAGACAACAGGAGACCCAGGGCTTTCCAGATCTCATTAATAAACATTCTTTTCACATATATCTGCTATATGAGTCCCAAGCATGCAGAGACCATCATGGCCTCCTTAATAATGTCCTTTTGCATTACATAACAGAATATATTCCTAAATGCTTGAGGCTCCCTCAAATGCCAGGGCCCATAGTCGATAGGCAAGAGGCTGACATTCAGTCCCTTCCAAAAGCCTCTGTGCCGGGTGAGTCTGTCGCATTTCTCCCCCATCAAAAGTTGACTAACAAGGTCCCAGACCTCCACCTGGTCTGGACATGCATTAGTCAGGCAGAGTGAACTCAAATAGTCTGTCCGCATGATCTCCATTCTTTTGTGCAAGGAATAGTTGACCTCAGTAGGTGAGGGGCAGAGGTCATTGACTCTCTGTCCGGCTGCCAGCACTTCAGCTGGGTGGTTTTTAACTATCCGGGGCTCGGTCTGCTGCTGGGCAGAGGGGCCAATCGCCCCAGCTTCCTGAAGCTGTAGAGACATTGTAGGTGCTAGGCAGAGGGCAGCGGCGCTCTGCCCTGTTGCCAGTGATGAAGCTGGGAGTAGCAGCTTCACTACATCAGCTTGTCGCTGGAGAGAGGCGCCGACTGCCCCTGCTCCCTGTAACTCCACAGTGCTACCAACCTCTGCTGGGCAGAGGTTGGTAACACTCTGCCCTGTTTCCAGCACTTCTGCTGGGGACTCCACAACCTCTGCTCCGGCTAACCGTTGGGGCAGGAGGCTGGCTTCCTCCACTCCCAAACTGTGTAGCTGCCATTGGGGAGGTGAGCAGGCTGCTTCCTTTTCCATTCCCTCATCTGGCTGCTGGGACGACATGTCTCTGGTACTGTCTCCCAGGTGCACAGATCTTTGCTGGGAAGGAAAGACCGCTTCCTCCACCCTGGCCAACTGTTGGGGAGGGACGATGAACACCTCCTCTCCCTTCTCCCCCAGTATCCTGATCTGCTTCTGGGAAGTGATCGCCACTTTCTCACCCTGAGCCTCCAGAACTGCCACAGGTGTGGAGAAGAGGTCTTGGACCCTCTGTCCGGTGACCAGTGCTTCAGCTGAGGATTTTCCTTGCAGCTCCCCAGATACTGCTATTGGTGCTGGGCAGAGCACAGTGAAGTTTGGCCCTGATACCAGCTCTTCTGCTGGAGGCTCATCAGGTTGTTCTTCCTCAGCAAAAAGTCTATCAAATCCCCTATCTCTATAACTGGTGTCTGGGGATAAAGGTTCACTATCTCCTGTCTGTAGAACTCAGAAGATGCTATCGGTGCTGAGCAGAGCACGGTGAAGTTTGGCCCTGATACCAGCTCTTCTGCTGGGGGCTCACCCGATTGTTCTTCCTCAGCAGAAAAGTCTATAAAATCCCCTGTCTCTGCAACTGGTGTCTGGGGATAGAGGTTCCCCATCTCCTGTTCGTGGAACCCAGAAGATGCTATCAGTGCTGGGCAGAGGTTAGCAGAGCTCTGCCCTGTTGCCAGCACTTCAACTTTGGGGATGGCAATCTCCAGATTTTCCACTGCCGATTCTCTGGCATTCTGCTGGACAGGCACATTCCTCCAACCAAGATCATCCCATGCAGAAACAGGATCATCGAGGTCAGTCAGCACTTGCTGCATCCGCCATAAGACCTCCGCGTCCATAGCTGCGGGGGGCAGGTTGGCAAAGTACACTGTTACTCTGCCACATTGCCAACTCTTCAGCCAGAATTTCAGAGTTGTCAACTGGTATTCCCTGATAGTCCCAGGCAAAGGGAGCTCAGCCCTGGCGCTGAGAAGAGTCTAGCAGCCGTCTGTAGGTGATCTCCAGCTCCCAACTCTATATCTTCCAGTGCCCAGTACACTTCCGAGACATTCAGTAGCCCATCTCTGAAATCCATGATTTTCGTCCAACCGCCACTCCAAATCACTCCCAAAGTTAGTCCCCTGTCAGCTGCACATACAACAGTCCCAGGCCACCGTAGCCAAAGCCTTCCATTGGGCAGTCATCCACTACCCAAGGGCGTGCTTGGGATACATGCCACCGGAGGGCTCTGTAGCTCTCATCCAGCCGCATCTCTGCCCAGACCAGCCTGCGTAATTCAGCTGTCTGCTCCTTGTGTGGTTTTTCTCCCAAAAACAGCACCTGCAATCCATACTGCGAGCAGTACTTTTCTTGGATGGAGGGGAGAACTTTTCCCTGGTGACGCTGCTTACGGGCTAGCGCTTCCTTCCAAAGTTTGCAGCAGATAGAATCAAACCATCCCAGCAGAACCCGCTCTGATCCTGGTCCTCTGTGCTGTATCTGCATCTCTCGCAACCTCCTTCTGACTTCCTCTTCCATGTTGGCTGGTATCTGTACCTCTCCTGCTTTCCGGACATTGGATCCAGGTGGAAGTTTGGATGTCCCAGACTGCAGGAAGCGTCCCATCGCTTGCCACCAATGTAACGAAACGTCCCACACTCCGCTTGAGTGCTTTCGTTAGATACCACTTCCTCCCAGTCTGAATATAGATATCAGATATTCCAACCAACCAAGACGATACTTGTTTAGTTGTGGAACACATTTATTAGAACCAGAATACAAGTCTTATATACAGAAGAAAAGGAGGTCCCCCTCCTGCTCATATTACAATATATGTATATATATATATAACCATACACCTGTAACCAGAAACCTAATTAACATGAGCTAGTTTACTAAATCATTTACCCAGACTAGGTGACTCAGAGACATGACCCCTCAGGGTAGACTTCACATCTCCTAGCTTATCGACTATACAATACACATTATCATAAATATCAACACAGAGCTCCTTCATACAATAGCAGGGTTAATTAGCACAAACAACAATGGGTAAAATACTATTAGAAGCCACACTGGTAGACAACAGGAGACCCAGGGCTTTCCAGATCTCATTAATCAGCATTCCTTTCACATATATCTGCTATATGAGTCCCAAGCATGCAAAGACCATCGTGGCCTCCTTAATAATGTCCTTTTGCATTACATAACAGAATACCTTCCTAAATGCTTGAGGCTCCCTCAAATGCCAGGGCCCATAGTCGATAGTCAAGAGGCTAGCATTCAGTCTCCTCCAAAAGCCTCTGTCCCGGGTGAGTCTGTCACAGGCACTTTTCCTCCCACTGACACCAATGATGGGGCACTATTCCTTCCACTGACACCAATGATGGGGCACTATTCCTCCCACTGATACCAATGACGGGGCACTATTCCTCTCACTGACACCAATGACAGGGCACTATTCCTCCCACTGATACCAATGACGGGACACTATTCCTCCCACTGACACCAATGATGGGACACTATTCCTCCCACTGACACCAATGATGGGACACTATTCCTCCCACTGATACCAATGACGGGGCACTATTCCTCCCACTAATACCAATGATGGGACACTATTCCTCCCACTGACACCAATGATGGGACACTATTCCTTCCACTGACACCAATGATGGGGCACTTTTCCTCCCACTGATACCAATGACGGGGCACTATTCCTCCCACTGATACCAATGATGGGACACTATTCCTCCCACTGACACCAATGATGGGACACTATTCCTTCCACTGACACCAATGATGGGGCACTATTCTTCTCACTGACACCAATGACAGGGCACTATTCCTCCCACTGACACCAATGATGGGACACTATTCCTCCCACTGATACCAATGATGGGACACTATTCCTTCCACTGACACCAATGATGGGGCACTATTCCTCCCACTGATACCAATGACGGGACACTATTCCTCCCACTGACACCAATGATGGGACACTATTCCTCCCACTGATACCAATGATGGGACACTATTCCTCCCACTGATACCAATGACGGGGCACTATTCCTCCCACTGATACCAATGATGGGTCACTATTCCTCCCACTGATACCAATGATGGGACACTATTCCTCCCACTGATACCAATGATGGGACACTATTCCTCCCACTGATACCAATGATGGGACACTATTCGGCCCGCTGATACCAAGTCTGAAGGACAGTAAACTGGCCCTTTGTTCAGAAACTTTGGAGACCTCCAGCATAGCCTACACAACAAGAGCCCAGTGATAGGATATTTATTGGTCCTCCTGAGCATTCAGTTTCATCTTAAAGGGAATTTGTTCTCTGTTTAGAAATATATATTTTTTCTTTTTAGCACCAGCAGAAGATTACTGAAGATGGAAGTTGGGGGCAAATCAGCTCCCCCCTAACAAACACTCCGCCCCGCTCTATGATTGTATATTCCCAGCAGCAGATCACACCCCGCCGGAGACCGGGACGTGTCTCGTGAATCATCTCTGCAGCTTATTGGATAAACAACACAAAGTAAACACCATAAATAACATAATAATGACGCCGTAGAATGGAACGCCGACAAGCGACTTCATCAGAAACATTGTTGATTAGATACGCCTTTGTGACAATTTTAATTGGCGTATCATTAATGCTCATTCCACACAAAAGAATGAAGAAATCAGGCGCTGCTTCTTCTATTCACAGACATTGGGAAGCTGAAACAATGTATCAATGACAAGACTACGTCTGCAGACTCTGCACCCTCCGAGAGACACTTACTCCTATATACAGGGCCTTGAAAAAGTATTCATACCCCTTGAAAATTTTCCACATTTTGTCATGTTACAACCAAAAATGTATTTTATTGGGATTTTATGTGATAGACAAACAAAGTGGCTCATAATTGTGAAGTAGAAGGAAAATGATAAATTATACAAATAAATATGTGAAAGGTGTGTGGGGGGAGGGGGGCATACACAGGGGGAGGGTGTACACAGGGGGAGGGCGTACACAGGGGGAGGGGCATACACAGGGGGAGGGTGTACACAGGGGGAGGGCTTACACAGGGGGAGGGTGTACACAGGGGGAGGGTGTACACGGGGGGAGGGTATACACAGGGGGAGGGTGTACACAGGGGGAAGGTGTACACAGGTGGAGGGTGTACACAGGGGGAGGGTATATACAGGGGGAGGGTATACACAGGGGAGGGTATACACAGGGAGAGGGTATACACAGGGGGAGGGCATACACAGGGGGAGGGTATACACAGGGGGAGGGGCATATGTAGGGGGAGGGGCATACACATGGAATTCTTCTGAAGAAGCTTCTTTTTGATATATTTATGTTCATAAAACTTTCAAAACCACAAAACTCTTTTTCCATTTCTTTATCTCAGTTTTCACCCCAGAATCTAGACATGTACATCAATGAATTTAGACTGCTGGCCTTTTAGATACATTTATTGGGGTATTAATGAATACAGAGCAACATAATATAATTTGCGGCATTTTCGTCTGTCTAGAGTTCAGCTATTACCATTTCAATACCAGGCACTTTTACCCCCCTCTTGCCCAGGCCAATTCTCATCTTTCAGTGCTGTCACACTTTGAATGACAATTACGCGGTCATCCAACACTGTACACATAGGACATTTTTATCATTTTTTTGAGACAGATAGAGCTTTCTATCTGTGGTATTTAATTACTGCTGGGGGTTTTGTTTTTTTGCTAAACAAATGAAAAAAGACCAACAATTTTGAAGAAAAAAATACTTTTTTTCTTGTGAAATTTTGCAGATAAGTAATTTTTCTTCTTCACTGATGTGTGCTGAAGGGCACTGATAGGGGACACTGATGGGCACTGATAGGGGACACTGATGAGAACTGATAGGGGACAATGATAGGCACTGATAGGGGACCCTGATGAGAACTGATAGGGGACACTGATGAGCACTGATAGGGGACGTTGATGAGCACTGATAGGGGACACTGATGAGCACTGATAGGGGACACTGATGAGAACTGATAGGGGACCCTGATGAGAACTGATAGGGGACCCTGATGAGAACTGATAGGGGACACTGATGAGCACTGATAGGGGACACTGATGAGCACTGATAGGGGACACTGATGAGCACTGATAGGGGACTCTGATGAGCACTGATAGGGGACACTGATGAGCACTGATAGGGGACACTGATGAGCACTAATAGGGGACACTGATGAGAACTGATAGGGGACACTGATGGACACTGATAGGGGACACTGATGGGCACTGATAGGGGATACTGATGAGAACTGATAGGGGACACTGATAGGGGACACTGATGAGCACTGCTAGGGGACACTGATGAGCACTGATAGGGGACACTGATGGGCACTAATAGGGGACACTGATAGGGGACACTGATGAGCACTGATAGGGGACACTGATGAGCACTGATAGGGGACACTGATGAGCACTGATAGGGGACAATGATGGGCACTGATAGGGGACACTGATGGGCACTGATAGGGGGCACTAATAGGGGACACTGATGAGAACTGATAGGGGACACTGATGAGAACTGATAGGGGACATTGATGAGAATTGATAGGGGACATTGATGACAACTGATAGGGGACACTGATGGGCACTGATAGGGGACACTGATGGGCACTGATAGGGGACAATGATGGGCACTAATAGGGGACATTGATGGGCACTGATAGGGGACACTGATGAGCACTGATAGGGGACACTAATGAGAACTGATATGGGACATTGATGAGAACTGATAGGGGACACTGATGGGCACTGATAGGGGACACTGATGAGCACTGATAGGGGACACTGATGAGCACTGATAGGGGACAATGATGGGCACTGATAGGGGACACTGATGGGCACTGATAGGGGGCACTAATAGGGGACACTGATGAGAACTGATAGGGGACACTGATGAGAACTGATAGGGGACATTGATGAGAATTGATAGGGGACATTGATGACAACTGATAGGGGACACTGATGGGCACTGATAGGGGACACTGATGGGCACTGATAGGGGACAATGATGGGCACTAATAGGGGACATTGATGGGCACTGATAGGGGACACTGATGAGCACTGATAGGGGACACTAATGAGAACTGATATGGGACATTGATGAGAACTGATAGGGGACACTGATGGGCACTGATAGGGGACAATGATGGGCACTGATAGGGGACATTGATGGGCACTGATAGGGGACACTGATGAGCACTGATAGGGGACACTGATGAGAACTGATATGGGACATTGATGAGAAATGATAGGGGACACTGATGGGCACTGATAGGGGACACTGATGGGCACTGATAGGGGACACTGACGGGCACTGATAGGGGACACTGATGGGCACTGATAGGGGACACTGATGAGCACTGATAGGGGACACTGATGAGCACTGATAGGGGACAATGATGGGCACTGATAGGGGACACTGATGGGCACTGATAGGGGGCACTAATAGGGGACACTGATGAGAACTGATAGGGGACATTGATGACAACTGATAGGGGACACTGATGGGCACTGATAGGGGACACTGATGGGCACTGATAGGGGACAATGATGGGCACTAATAGGGGACATTGATGGGCACTGATAGGGGACATTGATGAGAACTGATAGGGGACACTGATGGGCACTGATAGGGGACAATGATGGGCACTGATAGGGGACATTGATGGGCACTGATAGGGGACACTGATGAGCACTGATAGGGGACACTGATGGGCACTGATAGGGGACACTGATGGGCACTTATAGGGGACACTGATGGGCACTGATAGGGGACACTGATGAGCACTGATAGGGGACACTGATGGGCACTGATAGGGAACATTGATGAGAACTGATAGGGGACACTGATGGACACTGATAGGGGACACTGATGAGAACTGATAGGGGACACTGATGAGCACTGATAGGGGACACTGATGGGCACTGATAGGGGACACTGATGGGCACTGATAGGGGACAATGATGGGAACTGATATGTGACATTGATGAGCACTGATAGGGGACACTGATGGGCACTGATAGGGGACAATGATGGGCACTAATAGGGGACATTGATGAGAACTGATAGGGGACACTGATGAGAACTGATAGGGGACACTGATGGGCACTAATAGGGGACATTGATGGGCACTGATAGGGGACAATGATGGGCACTGATAGGGGACACCGATGAGAACTGATAGGGGCACTGATAGGGGACACTGATGAGAACTGATAGGGGACACTGATGGGCACTGATAGGGGACATTGATGAGAACTGATAGGGGACACTGATGGGCACTGATAGGGGACACTGATGAGAACTGATAGGTGACACTGAAAGGTGGCACTGATGAGCACTGATAGGTGGCACTGATGGGCACTGATAGAGGACACTGATGGGCACTAATAGGGGACACTAATGAGCACTGATAGGGGACACTGATGGGTACTGATAGGGGACACTGATGAGCACTGATAGGGAACACTGATGGGCACATGATACAGGGACCTGAGCGCCAATCCAACCTGTCCCTCTGTATGCTGTAAAAAAACCTGGCTGATCCTACCTGTTCCTGTGTCCTCCTCTGTGTGCTGACCGCGATAATCGTGGCTGATGTTGTGCCTCCCTCATCACGCCACTCTCCCCCCCGCCTGTCAACTCCTGTGAGTGTGAGACGTCTCCGCCTCCCCCTCCCCGCCAGTGGAGGGATAGAGCGGCCGGGAGTCACGTGACCGGCCTGAAGATATGTGAACAAAAGCATTTAAAAAGCTTTGTTTTCAACACATACAGTGCTTCTGGAAAGTATTCACAGCGCTTCACTTTTTTACACATTTTGCTACTGTATGTTACAGCTCTATCCCAAAATGGATTAAATTAATTATTTTCTTCAAAATTCTACAAACAATCCCCCATAATGACAACGTGAAAGAAGTTTGTATTAAAATCTTTGCAAATTTATTAAAAATAAAAAATAAAAAAATCCCATATACATAAGTATCACAGGCTCCTCCCATGTACATAAGTATCACAGGCTCCTCCCATGTACATAAGTATCACAGGCTCCTCCCATGTACATAAGTATCACAGGCTCCTCCCATGTACATAAGTATCACAGGCTCCTCCCATGTACATAAGTATCACAGGCTCCTCCCATGTACATAAGTATCACAGGCTCCTCCCATGTACATAAGTATCACAGGCTCCTCCCATGTACATTGGTATCACATACTCCTCCCATCTACATAGGTATCACAGGCTCCTCCCATGTACATAAGTATCACAGGCTCCTCCCATGTACATTGGTATCACATACTCCTCCCATGTACATAAGTATCACAGGCTCCTCCCATGTACATAAGTATCACAGGCTCCTCCCATGTACATAAGTATCACAGGCTCCTCCCATGTACATAAGTATCACAGACTCCTCCCATGTACATAAGTATCACAGGCTCCTCCCATGTACATAAGTATCAAAGGCTCCTCCCATGTACATTGGTATCACATACTCCTCCCATCTACATAGGTATCACAGGCTCCTCCCATGTACATAAGTATCACAGGCTCCTCCCATGTACATAAGTATCACAGGCTCCTCCCATGTACATAAGTATCACAGACTCCTCCCATGTACATAAGTATCACAGGCTCCTCCAATGTACATTGGTATCACATACTCCTCCCATCTACATAGGTATCACAGGCTCCTCCCATGTACATAAGTATCACAGGCTCCTCCCATGTACATAAGTATTACAGGCTCCTCCCATGTACATAAGTATCACAGACTCCTCCCATGTACATAAGTACCACAGGCTCCTCCCATGTACATAAGTATCACAGGCTCCTCCCATGTACATTGGTATCACATACTCCTCCCATGTACATAAGTATCACAGGCTCCTCCCATGTACATAAGTATCACAGGCTCTTCCCATGTACATAAGTATCACAGACTCCTCCCATGTACATAAGTATAACAGGCTCCTCCCATGTACATAGGTATCACAGGCTCTTCCCATGTACATAAGTATCACAGGCTCCTCCCATGTACATAAGTATCACAGGCTCCTCCCATGTACATAAGTATCACAGACCCCTCCCATGTACATAAGTATCACAGACTCCTCCCATGTACATAAGTATCACAGGCTCCTCCCATGTACATAAGTATCACAGACTCCTCCCATGTACATAAGTATAACAGGCTCCACCCATGTACATAAGTACATAAGTATCACAGGCTCCTCCCATGTACATAAGTATCACAGGCTCCTCCCATGTACATAAGTATCACAGACTCCTCCCATGTACATAAGTATCACAGACTCCTCCCATGTACATAAGTACCGGCAAGGAGGGGGGAGGAGCCAGTTACCATCCTGCGGCTCCTCCCCCTTTCTTCCCCATCAGGAACCCGGACTGATACCGGCTGCTGCACTGGGGAGCCTTCCTCCTTGCCAGCGGTGTTCCGGGACATCCTCGGACGTCCTCAGTAACGGCGCACGCAAGCATGACACCCAGAGGCATGATGGGACTTGTAGTTTTGCAACAGCTGGAGGTCCGCTAATTGCATATCCCTGGTCTAAATGGAGCTGCTGTATACCACTGTAACCCTCCATATAACCGCTTAAATTAAATAGTTCCTCCACTATATTTATTTTTAGAATTCTTTACATACATACCCTTGGAATATTTGGAGGCCTCCATGTACACTTATGGCATACATGGAGATGTATGCCCCCCAGTTGGTTAATTAATTATTTAATTGACCAACAATCTTCTAACTTCTTTTACATACTATGGGCGTCTAACTGAGTTTGTATTTGGATTCTCACCACAGGTGTGGCCCGCTTCTCGACCAACTGGTTGACTTGGCGGGAGGCGACTTATTAGTGTGACTTCTCGTGAGTCACTTACTGCCCCGTGTCTGGTTGCTGCGGCGGTGAAGGTGCTCCGGGACCCCTTGGGGAAAAAGAGAGAAAGCAGTTTTTAAACAGATCTACATGTAGGAGGCCTTTTTTCCTTGCTGGACATACATTGTCGGGTAACTATATCACATATATGCACCATATATTAATTTTACTGTGTGTAGATTTTTACATGTGTACCTATATATCTTTTAGCAGACTGACCCTCTGAAGAAGACCCTTGGTATATGGGTTGAAACGCGTCAGCCTCACTTTTCTAATTTCGACATTTGTTGTTCAATGTTGTTATGGAATTATGTCTGCAAATGTATGTTTAGCCCAATAAGTCTGAAAGTACTTCCTACTGGAGCTCATTTCTTTTTAATATTTATGTGATACTAATTTTGTAAAATAAATACGGCTATTTTTTCCTACATTTTTGACTTAATTATTTGCTGCCTAAAAACCCCACCCTAGGGGAACCTTTCTCTTCTTTAGACACTGGGCAGTAAACCCCATTCTACTGCATATACGTAATGAACATCTGATGTTAGGTCCGCTCTCATTGGCCATTTGTATAAATGGAAGTTCGTACATATATAGGATTGTCTGGGCTGTTCCATCTCCCACGCTGAGGGGGGGGGGAGGTAGTGTCGGGGGATTATGGGCGGCTGTGATTTATCGCCATTACCTTTCTTTTTCCTGCTTCTCTACTTGACTTTTCAAGCGGTTATATTTCCTCCTTTGTAGCGAATTCATTATGACTAAAAATCCCGCCACCGATAATGCGTCATTTTTATTGATATTAGTCACTTTAAAAGGCAGAACAATGTCAGAGCCGATATGTAAAGAAGAAATATGTTCCCTATCACAAGGAGAACGGGGATAATTATTACACTGCTAATAATACAAATGATGGTACATAGGAGAGGTTATGACTGATCAGTTCTTCCAGGAACAGAAACCTATTAAAGAGGACCTGTCCCCAAAGTGTAAGAAGAGCGCTTTCCAATGGAAAAGATTAACACCAATCACCTGAAAGTGGGTGGGATATATTAGGCAGCAGGTGAACATGCTCTCCCTGAAGTTGATGTGTTGAAGGCCACTTCAGCTTTGGAAGGTCCCGCCCCCCCCTTCATGACCAGGCCTTTTTTTTCTATTCAGCACTGCGTTACTTTAACTGGTAATTGCGCGGTCGTGCAACATTGTACCCAAATTACATTTATATAATTTGTGTCACACAAATAGAGCTTTCTTTTTGTGCATTAACCCCTTCAATACCGGGCACATATACCCCCTTCCTGCCCAGGACAATGTTCAGCTTTCAGTGCTGTCACACTTTTGAATGACAATTCAACACTGTACACACATGGGACATTTCTATCATAGACATAAAAACATAGAGCTTTCTTTAAGCAGTATTCAATCACCGCTGTTTTTTTAAATTTGTAATTTTTCTCCTTTACTGATGGGCATTGATGAGGCGGCACTGATGGGCACTGATTGGCAGCACTGATGGGCATTGATGAGGCGGCACTAATGGGCACTGCTTGGTAGCACTGATGGGCACTGATAGGCGGCACTGATGAGCACTGATAGGCGGCACTGATGGGCACTGATGAGCACGTAAAGGCGGCACTGATGGGCACTGATTGGCAGCACTGATGAGTGCCACTGATGGGCACTAATGAGCACTGAAAAGTGAGACTGATAGGACCGATAGGCGGCACTAATGGACACTGATTGGCAGCACTGATGGGCACTGATTGGCAGCACTGATGGGCGCCACTGATGGGCACTAAAAGTTGGCACTGATAGGTGGCACTCATTGGCGCCACTGATGGGCACTGATGATCACTGAAAGGCGGCACTGATGGGCAGTGATTGGCGGAACTGTTGAGCAGTGATAGGCGGCACTGATGGGTGACACTGATGGGCACTGATTGGCAACACTGCTGGGCACTGTTGGGGCTGCACTGATGATCAGTGCCCTAATTATTATTATTATTATATAGGATTTATATAGTGCCAACAGTTTGCGCAGCGCTTTACAACATGAGGGCAGACAGTACAGTTACAATACAAATCAATACAGGAGGGATCAGAGGGCCCTGCTCGTTAGAGCTTACAATCTAGAAAGTATCTGTGCAGGTCTCCTTGTGAGGAAATGCAGCTGGTTCTCCTCTCCTCACATTCTGTCAGTGTGAGGAGAGGAAAGCCAATAACCAGCATTTCCTTGTTTACCTGTGACCGGCTGTGATTGGACACGGCTGATCACGTGGGTAAAGAGCCGTGTCATTGGCTCTTTTCCGAGATCAGGGATGCGCCGTGTCCCATGGCCACAGCGCTCCGCCTATCACCGAGCTGCGTACCCCCGGACACCAGCTGGTCTACACAATCTCAGCCTGCAATGGGGACACAGAGAAGAGGGGAGGGACAGCTGAACGCAGGATCAACCAGGTATATTTCACACTACACAAAGCGGATGCTTTAGAGGCTTTGTAGGTATGAACACTTTGTTATATACCACGTAAGGAGAGTTTTTCATAGTCTGAGTTTAATGATGCTTGAAGACTGCTTAACCCCCCCCCCCAAACATTATTTTCTAGGAGGCAGAGACCCTGAAGAATAAAAATGCTGTGGTTTACCAAGAGCATAGTTTCAGTAAAAAATACACTTAAAGGGTGACTCTAGTTTCGTGGAAAAAAAGCAACTATAAAACAAAAATTTTGGCATATATAATTGCTACACAAACCATGTCGTAATTTAAATTTAATAATAATAACCTTCGCTCATCATTGTTCAGCAGCATAGGTTGCAAGTCCTGCCTCTTCTGCCTACCTCTCAGCCCGGCCTTGTGTACAAGTATTGCAGAGATGTACCGAATACACATATACTGTGTATATATATATATATATATATATATATATATATACATATATATAAATGTTAATGTATGCAAAAGAAAATTGCGCTTAGTGTAAATAGCTAATAAAGTAAGCAGCACTCACAAATATGTACACCCCATATCCAACAAATTACAAGTATCAACGTGTTGCGCTGTCATATATATGTGGTAGTTTATCTCAAGGTTCTACTTACAATGAAAATGTTAAAATAGCCTTATTGGAAACAAACGTCAGTCCAACACCCACCTTGGGTGCCACGACGTCAACGCTGCTCCGTGTCCTAGGTTGTCCTCCGTGCCTCACAGAAGAAGTCCCATTGGACGAAACGTACGTCAGGCTAGGCACGGAGAGGAGGTGACGTTGTGGCACCCATGGTGGGTGTTGGACGGACGTCTGCTTCCAATAAGGCTATTTAAACATTTTCGCTGTAAGTAGAACCTTGAGATAAACTCTTGTGTGCTTTTAATGAATGTTGCACAATGAGTTTGTTTTCCTCTTCCATATGGTATATCTTGTGATCGGGTTTTGGAGTTCCCTAAAGGATAATTGCTGTGGGGAGTTGCATCATTGGAGTCCATTAAGTAGGCTGAACAGCTGAGGCGGTATATACCCAAAGTGAGGGCTGATTGCTCACTGATGTTCGTATAGACCTTGGAAGGTCTTAAGATCTGGTAAGAAGATTTATTTGCCTTTTCCATCCTGTGGGGGGAGCACTGGGTGTTTCCACCGATTGAAATTGGAAGGACACTCTTTTCACTTTCACTTTGTGGATCTGCAATTGGTTTTGAACTTTACATTTTATTTAAGTATATTAATCTATTCTAAAGATGGACTTTTGTTTTCCTAATCATAGATAAGGCATTGTATCACAAATATAGGGCAGCGCAACACGTTGATTGATATATATATATATATACACAGTATCTCATAAAAGTAAGTACACCCCTCAGTGACATTTGTGTAAATCTTTTCTTCTCTCTTTTCATGTGACAACACTGAAGAAATGACACTTGTCTACAATGTAAAGTAGTGAGTGTACAGCTTGTATAACAGTGTAAATTTGCTGTCCCCTCAAAATAACTCAACACACAGCCATTAATGTCTAAACCGCTGGCAACAAAAGTGAGTACACCCCTAAGTGAAAATCTCCAAATTGGGCCCAATTAGCCATTTTCCCTCCCCGGTGTCATGTGACTCGTTAGTGTTACAAGGTCTCAGGTGTGAATGGGGAGCAGGTGTGTTAAATTTGGTGTTATCGCTCTCACCCTAAGTGAAAATGTCCAAATTGGGCCCAAAGTGTCAGTATTTTGTGTGGCCACCATTATTTTCCAGCACTGCCTTAACCCTCTTGGGCATGGAGGTCACCAGAGCTTCACAGGTCACCACTGGAGTCCTCTTCCCCTCCTCCATGACGAAATCACAGATCTGGTGGATGTTAGAGACCTTGCGCTCCTCCACCTTCCGTTTGAGGATGTCCCAAAGATGATCAATAGGGTTTAGGTCTGGAGACATGCTTGGCCAGTCCATCACCTTTACCCTCAGCTTCTTTAGCAAGGCAGTGGTGGTCTTGGAGGTGTGTTTGGGGTGGTTATCATGTTGGAATACTGCCCTGCGGTCCAGTCTCTGAAGGGAGGGGATCATGCTCTGCTTCAGTATGTCACAGTACATGTTGGCATTCATGGTTCCCTCAATGATCTGTAGCCCCCCCAGTGCCAGCAGCACTCAGCCCCAGACCATGACACTCCTACCACCATGCTTGACTGTAGACAAGTTTTGGTATTTTTGGTATTTTTATTTCTATTGCCGGGATCTGACAATACATTACAGCCGCGAGCAGTTTTAAATGACATTTTTTTCTTTAGAAATATAATTTTGTGCAGGGACTGTTCTAAACACGGGAAAGATGCGCTACTTTACAGGCATACTATAGACACCCCCCAGGTACGAAATTTAAAGGAATGTTTCATTTCTATTGTTTCACTTTAAGCATTATTAAAATCACTGCTCCCGAAAAAACGTCCGTTTTTTAAAACTTTTTTTTGCATTGATGCATGTCCCCTGGGGCAGGACCCGGGTCCCCAAACACTTTTCATGGCAATAACTTGCATATAAGCCTTTAACCTCTTCCCGTCCGCGCTATAGCCCAATGACGGCTACAGAGCGGACCTACATTGTCGGGAGGCCGTCAATAGACGTCCTCCCCTTTGCACGCTCCCCGCGGGCCCCCTGAGGGTCGCGCACGGCGTGCGCGGCACGCTCTGTGATCACCGAGTCATTGATCACGGCCCCTTACCACGTGATCAGCTGTCAGCCAATGACAGCTGATCATGTGATGTAAACAGAAGCTCGGTGATCGTTTTTTTTTTTCTCCTCACGCTGACGTGAGGAGAAAAAAAAGCCGATCACCTGCTTCTGTTGAAGGGACATCGGTCCTGAAGAGGAAGAGGCATAGCCACCTCATCTGTGCCAACCAGTACCTCCTGTCAGTGCCACCTGCCAATGCACACAGTGCCATCAATCGGTGCCCACCAGTGAATATCAGTGCCATCAATCAGTGCCACCTATCAATACCCAAGAGTGCCACCTATCAATGCCCACCAGTGATGCCAATTGGTGCCTCATCCGTGCCATCTAGCAGTGCTGCCTATCAGTGTCACCTACCAGTGCCCATTACTGCCACTCATCAGTGCCACCTATTAGTGCTGTTCAGTGCCACCTATCAATGCCCTTCAGTGCTGCCCGTCCGTGCTACCTCTCAGTGCCCACCAGTGTCGCCTACCAATGCCGCATATTAGTGCCCATCAGTGCCGCAAATTAGTGCCCATCAGTGCAGCCACATCAGTGTACATCAATGAAGGAGAAAAATTACCTGTTTGCAAAATTTTATAACAAAATATAAAATCGTCTTTGTTTTCAAAATTTTGGGTCTTTTTTCATTTTTTTTTAACAAAGGTGATCAAATACCACCAAAAGAAAGCTCTATTTGTGGGGAAAATTGGGTATAGTGTAGCATGACCGCGCAATTGTCATTCAAAGAGTGAGAGCGCCGAAAGCTGAACATTGGTCTGGGCAGGAGGGGGGGGGGGGGGGGTTGGGGTGTTCGGCTCGTCCTTACTTCTAACAACGAGACCCCTCTGATGCTTTGGAAGAACTCTGAGGACCGTGGCTTTTTCTGTAGGAGGCGACTAAGGAAATGTCAGGAAAGACCTACTAGGACAGCTGAACTGTATCTGGGGTTAATCAGATGGCTGGTGTGTACTGACTCCTATTTATCATGAGTTTGAATGTGATTGCCTAATTCTGACATCCCCAGCTATAAGAGGGTGTGCAGACTTATGTGACCTCATTATTTTTTTTTTATTATTTTTACTCCCCCCCAAAAGAATTGAGTTTGTTTTTCAATTGAAAAGTTCTGAAATGATTTATCTTTGTCTCATTTTTTTTTTACTTAATAGAAACCTGACATTTTACCCCCCCCTCCCCCGGGTGTGTAGACTTTTTATATCCAATTTATAATATATCTCATTTTCCTCTGATGCTCTCTTATATACTTTGACCATAGAATATGTATAAGATGCGGGGGATTGCATATATTAGAAAACAAGCGGATATCTTAATTAAATTTATCAGCAGTAATGATGTGAATTTTTCTATTTCTGTGAATGTACAGAATGTACAGAGCGTCCCTCTAATGATCTGACGCTCGCAAGATAATAAAAAAAAAAAAAAGATTTTCAGCGCCGTATATCCCTCCGCAGGAGCCGCAGTCTGGCGCTGTAATTGCCGAACTTTTCGGGAAATTTCATCAGTGAATTGAACGCCTTCCCCTCACCCGCTCCTTGTTCGTTTCATCAATAAACATTATTGTATAAGAACATAAATGTAAGTCATTAGAGCGCAGATGTCTCTCCCCTCCCCCCGTCTAATGACATTTAACTTATTAAGCAGATTTTAAATAGTCCGAGTTCATTAAGGAGATTTCTTCCCGCTGCCGTATTTACTTCGTTTAACTTGATTAAATCCCGTTCTGTGCTTATGACATTCCATAGATTTGTATCATTATTTTCCCGAGTCCTCGCTGTCTTTGTTAATGCGCTTTTTCTGCTGATTGAAAATTTCTTCCAAGAAAGACTCTCTGCGCATTGTTAGCGGCGTGGATTAATATCGCCGACTGTTTTTATGGATGAGAATCGAAGTGTAGTACTCTGCGAGTCAAAATTACATTAATCCTATCACTGCTGGTGCTGTTTTTTCTTTTTTTTAAAATCATTTTAGGCCTTAAGATTAGTTAACCCTTTCAGCTCCGCAAGGTTCTACCCCCCTTTCATGACCAGGCCATCTTTTGCTATTCAGCACTGCGCTACTTTAACTACTTGTCGACCAGCCACCACAGTTCTACGGCGGCAGGTTGGCACGGCTGTGCGAACCGCCGTTATTGTACGTCGGCTGCTTTGAAAAGCTATAAGGAGGGGCGCACGCGCGCACCCTCGACGCGACGCCGGAGCCGATGTGCGAGGCCGGCGACCGCGATGTCCGCCGGCCACCTCCGATCGCTCCTCAGAGAGCCAGGACGAGGATCTGTCAATATAAACAGACAGATCCCCATTCTGACAGGGGAGTTAGAGAGAGATCTGCTGTTCCTAGTGATCATGAACAGCGATCTCTCTCCTCCTCCAGTCAGTCCCCTCCCCCCCCACAGCTAGAACACACAGTGAGGGAACACATTTAACCCCTTGATTGCCCCCTAGTGTTAACCCCTTCCCTGCCGGCGGCATTTATACAGTAATCATCAATCCGTGACTGCTGCTCCTCTCTGCCAATCCCTTCACTGGCTTCCCCTACCCCACCGTGTAAAATTCAAAATGCTAACCATAACATACAAGGCCATTCACAACATCGCCTCCATCTACATCACCAACCTCATCTGCAGATATCGCCCAAATCGCCCCCTCCGTTCCTCCCAGGACCTCCTGCTCTCTAGCTCCCTTGTTACCTCCTCCCATGCTCGCCTTCAGGACTTCTCCAGAGCCTCTCCCATCCTCTGGAATTCCCTGCCCCAGTATGTCCGATCAGCCCCTACCCTGTCCACCTTTAGGAAATCCCTGAAAACTCATTTATTCAGGGAAGCCTATCCCACACCCACCTAACAACTGTCCCCGAGCCACCCCCATCAAATCATTCTCTGCAGCTATTACCTTTTGTACCACCACCCCCTCCCTTTAGAATGTAAGCTCTACGAGCAGGGCCCTCCTGTACCTTTTGTATTGAACTGTACTGTAATTGTGTTGTCCCCCTTATACATTGTAAAGCGCTGAGTAAACTGTTGGCGCTATATAAATCTCATATAATAATAATAATAATAATAATAATAATAATAATAATAATAATCAGTGCATTTTTTATAGCACTGATCACTGTATAAATGTCACTGGTCCACATAAATATCACAGACTCCTCCCATGTACATAAGTATCACAGGCTCCTCCCGTGTACATAAGTATCACATACTCCTCCCATCACAGACTCCTCCCATGTACATAAGCATCACATACTCCTCCCATCACAGACTCCTCCCATGTACATAAGTATCACAGACTCCTCCCATGTACATAAGTATCACAGACTCCTCCCATGTACATAAGTATCACATACTCCTCCCATCACAGACTCCTCCCATGTACATAAGCATCACATACTCCTCCCATCACAGACTCCTCCCATGTACATAAGTATCACAGACTCCTCCCATGTACATAGGTATCACAGGCTCCTCCCATGTACATAAGTATCACAGGCTCCTCCCATGTACATAAGTATCACAGACTCCTCCCATGTACATAAGTATCACAGACTCCTCCCATGTACATAAGTATCACAGGCTCCTCCCATGTACATAAGTATCATAGGCTCCTCCCATGTACATAAGTATCACAGGCTCCTCCCATGTACATAAGTATCACAGGCTCCTCCCATGTACATAAGTATCACAGACTCCTCCCATGTACAGAAGTATCACAGACTCCTCCCATGTACAGAAGTATCACAGACTCCTCCCATGTACATAAGTATCACAGGCTCCTCCCATGTACAAAAGTATCACAGACTCCTCCCATGTACATAAGTATCACAGGCTCCTCCCATGTACAGAAGTATCACAGGCTCCTCCCATGTACATAAGTATCACAGGCTCCTCCCATGTACATAAGTATCACAGACTCCTCCCATGTACATAAGTATCACAGGCTCCTCCCATGTACATAAGTATCACAGGCTCCTCCTATGTACATAATTATCACAGGCTCCTCCCATGTACAGAAGTATCGCAGCCTTTGCTCAATATTTTGGTGAAGCTCCTTTGGCACCAATTACAGCCTCCAGTCTTGTTGAGTATGATGCTACAAGCTTGGCACACCTATTTTTGGGCAGTTTCTCCTATTCTTCTTTGAAGGTCCTCTCAAGCTCCATCAGGGTGGATGGGAAACGTCGGTGCACAGCCATTTTCAGATCTCTCCAGAGATGTTCAATCGGGTTCAAGTCTGGGCTCTGGCTGGACCACTCAAGGACATTCACAGAGTTGTCCCGTAGCCACTCCTTTGTTATCTTGGCTGTGTGCTTCGCGTCGTTGTCCTGTTAGGTAAATGTATATCCTCCTGTGCTCGTGCTGCCTGTGTGCTCCCTGCAGGGCGCAGATGGCGCGATTTGTGATCATGCCACCTGCATCTCCCCTCCTACATTTCCCCTTCTACATCAAAGGGGAGATGTCATCTGATCAAAGCCCACCAACAAGACTAATAAAAAAAAAAATCCAACAACAAAAAATAAAAAAATGTCATTGTAAATTAATTCTAAAAAATAAAATTGTAAGAAAATATATATAAAATAAAAAAAACTACTGACACCACTCCCCCTGCTCTACCAACACTGTCCACTGCCCCAACCCCTCCCCCCAAGAGCCTTGTCATTTTTTTTCAAAACGAATTAAACTGTAAAAAAATCAATATGTAAAAATAAAAAAACTACTGACACCATCCATTGTCACCCCCCCCCCCCACCCCTTCCCCAGAAGCACTCTGAGGAAGGGGGCGCCACCTCTTTGAAATGACTTTTTGCAATTTGGGATGTCTGAAAAGTGAAACATCACCAAAACAGCCCCACCCCCCCCCTCCTCCCTTCAGCAGGGCAGTTAAAAACATTTAAAAAAATTAAGGGTTCATTT
The DNA here is from genome assembly GCA_037952925.1 of Lithobates clamitans. Taxonomy (NCBI): domain Eukaryota; kingdom Metazoa; phylum Chordata; class Amphibia; order Anura; family Ranidae; genus Lithobates; species Lithobates clamitans. Next base: position 502,018 of record JBBGZY010001930.1, read on the forward strand.
ACACTTGCTTCGGTTTCAACGCACATTAATGGCTTGTTTACACGTTGCTTCAAAACAAGGCTTCGGACAGGCTTTGTTAAAGCTCTCTGAAACGCCAGTCAAAGCTCCTGTCTCTAAATAAAATGGTTATCTTACCCGGCAGGTGCGATGACCGGGCACCCGCGATCGCTCGTGACAGAGCGACAACCGTGATCAATGTGGGTGTAAACGCACAGATCCCGGTTCTGTCAGGGGAGAGGAGACAGATCGTGTGTTCATACTAAGTATGAACAGCGATCTGTCATCTCCTCTAGTCAGTCCCCTCCCCCCTTCAGTTAGAACACACTGAGGGAACACAATTAACCCCTTGATCGCCCCCTAGTGTTAACCCCTTCCCTGCCAGTGACATTTACACAGCAATCAGTGCATTTTTATAGCTCTGATCGCTGTATAATTGTTAATGGTACCAAAAATGTGTCAAGTGTCCGATGTGTCCGCCATAATGTCGCAGTCACAATAAAAATCGCTGATCGCCGCCATTACTAGTAAAAAAATAAATAATCATAAAAATGCCATAAAACTATCCCCTATTTTGTAGACGCTATAACTTTTGCGCAAACCAATCAATATACTCTTATTGTGATTTTTATTTTTTTTTTACCAAAAATATGTAGAAGAATACGTATCTAAACTGAGGAAAACATTTGTTTGTTTGTTTTTTTTTTGTTTTAAATGTGGGATATTTATTACAGCAAAAAGTAAAAGGTATTGTGTTTTGTTTTCATAATTGCCGCTTTTCTTTTGTTTATAGCGCAAAAAATAAAAATTACAGAGGTGATCAAATACCAGCAAAAGAAAGCTCTATTTGTGGGAAAAAAAAAAAAAACAACATCAATTTTGTTTGGGTACAGCGTCACACGACCGCGCAATTGTCAGTTAAAGCGACGCAGTGCCAAAACGCAAAAAATGGCCTGGTCCTTGAGCAGCCAAATCTTCCGGGGCTGAAGTGCTTAACAAGGCGTGTCCGAAGCCTTGCTTTGAGGAAAGTGTAAACTAGCCCTTAGGGTTCACTCACAGGCAGAGCTGTCAGCATTTAACCACTTCAGCCCCGGAAGGATTTACCCCCCTTCTTGACCAGAGCATTTTTTTGCGATTCGGCACTGCGTCGCTTTAACTGACAATTGCGCGGTCGTGCCACGTTGCACCCAAACAAAACTGACGTCCTTTTTTCCCCACAAATAGAGCTTTCTTTTGGTGGTATTTGATCACCTCTGCGGTTTTTATTTTTTGTGCTATAAACAAAAAATAAGGGACAATTTAAAAAAAAAAAGCAATATTTTTTACTATCTGCTATAATAAATATCCCCCAAAAATATATAAAAAAACTATTTTTTTTCCTCAGTTTAGGCCGATCGTATTCTTCTACACATTTTTGGTAAAAAAAATCGCAATAAGCGTATATTGATTGATTTGCGCAAAAGTTATAGTGTCTACAAAATAGGGGATAGATTTATGCCATTTTTATTATTATTATTTTTTTTATATTAGTAATGGCGGCAATCTGAAATTTTTATCATGACTGCGACATTATGGTGGACACATCGGACACTTTTGACACTATTTTGGGACCATTGTCATTTATACAGCGATCTGTGTGATAAAAATGCAGTAGTGTAAATGACACTGGCAGGGAAGGGGTTAACCACTAGGGGGCGATGAAGGGGTGAAGTGTGTCTTAGGGAGTGATTCTAACTGTGGGGGGGGGAGGGGCTACAACTCACATGATAGCCATCACTGCTCCCGATCACAGGGAGCAGTAGACCCCTGTCATGTCACAAGGCAGAACGGGGAAATGCCTAGTTTACATAGACATCTCCCCATTCTTCCGCTCCGCCGGCGGGCATCAAGTCCGCGGGTCCCAAGGGGACGATCACACTGTACGCGGCGGCCGCGTGTGCACCCGCTGGCCCCGCCAATGAAAGGGGACGTACAGGTACGGCCGTTTGCCCACCGCTGCCATTGTGCCGACGTATATCGGCGGTCGGCAAGTGGTTAAATTGCTCTTTAGAGGACATGATGGTGTGGGGCCCTTTCAGGTAGGTTGATCGGGGGGCCCCCATGATTTCTAACAACAGCCTCGGTCAAGAGAGGGACGGAAGGGGAGAGAGAGAAGAAGAAGAGAAGAATAGAGAAGAAGAGAAGAATAGAGCGGTCGGGGCTCCGGAGACTTGCAGTCTTTTGATATGCGGCGCGTCTCCTCTAGAACAATTCTGAGGGTCATTGAAGGAGTTTGGAAACTTGAAGGGATGTAGATATTTTGCTGAACTTGAAAGAACTATGACAGATATTAGGAGAAGAAACGTAATTCAAGTCCATGTGCCTCGGGGCGATGGAACGGTGAAAGTTTGATTTGGCAGCTCCGTACAGAACAAGAATGGAACGCGATCGGGGAAATTGTGAAAATGAAGAAGTAGAAGGATCACCGCGATCAGCGATTTACGGGGCTGAGTTCTGGTCGCTTATCACGTAAGGGAAGTCTTCTGCTGATTTCCACCATTTTTAATCAGGTTGGATGAGTATATGAAGCGCACAGGAACCTGTGACCACGTGAACTCATATAGAAACGTAACCTGGATTAACCACTTCAGCCCCGGAAGATTTACCCCCCCCTTCATGACCAGGCCTTTTTTTTTTTTACGAAAACAGCACTGCGTTAACTTAACCACTTAAGGACCGAGCCTCTTTTTGAGATTTGTTGCTTACAAGTTAAAAACATTTTTTTTTTTGCTAGAAATTTACATAGAACCCCCAAACAGTATACTTTTTTTTTTTCTAACACCCTACAGAATAAAATGGCGGTCGTTTCAATACTTTCTGTCACACCGTATTTGCGCAGCGGTCTTACAAGCGCACTTTTTTTTGGAAGAAATAAACTTTTTTGAATTAAAAAATAAGACAACAGTAAAGTTAGCCCTATTTTTTTTTATATTGTGAACGATAATGTTACGCCGAGTAAATTGAGAGTAAATTGATACCCAACATGTCACGCTTCAAAATTGCGCCCGCTCGTGGAATGGCGACAAACATTTATCCTTAAAAATCTCCATAGGCGACGTTTAAAAAATTCTACAGGTTGCGTGTTTTGAGTTACAGAGGAGGTCTAGGGCTAGACTTGTTGCTCTCGCTCTACCGATCGCGGCGATACCTCACATGTGTGGTTTGAGTTACGTTTTCATATGCGGGCGCTACTCACGTATGCGTTCACTTCTGCACGCGAGCTCGGCGGGACAGGGAGCGTTTAAAAAACTTTTTTTTTCTTATTTATTTTACCTTTTATTTATTTTTTTACCACTATTCTTTCAAAAAAAAAATTCTGTCAATTTTATTCCTATTATAAGGAATGTAAACATCCCTTGTAATAGAAAAAAAGCATGACAGGTCCTCTTAAATATGAGATCTCGGGGGGTAAAAAAGACTTCAAATCTCATATTTACACAAAAATGCAAAAAAAAAAAAAAATTAAAAAATTGTCATTTAAAAAAAATAAAATAAAAATAAATGTCCCTTTAAGAGCTATGGGCGGAAGTGACGTTATGACGTCGCTTCCGCCCTGCAATGGTATGGAGACGGATGGGGGCCATCTTCCCCTCACTCGTCTCCATACCCAGCAAGGAGCAACATCTGATTGCCTCCGTCGCTGCCGATGGCTCCGGTAAGCGGCGGAGGGCACCGGAACGCGGCAGGAGGGGGCCAAATCTGCCGCAGAGACCACCCTTATCAGAAAGCGGACCGCTGGCTCGAAGAAGAGGATACCGGGGTTATGGTAGCTAGCTGCTGCCATAACAACGATATTCCTCTTCAAAGATTGGACGTATATCGGCGTGCGGCGGTCCGGAAGTGGTTAACTGACAATTGTGCGGTCATGCGACGCTGTACCCAAAAAAATTTTTTCCCTCACAAATAGAGCTTTCTTTTGGTGGTATCTTCTCCTTGGCTGAGGCCTAGGGAGGTGCTGCTGCATGAAGCTCTGCTGTTAGTCCCATTAGCCTGGTTTGGGGCCTATCGTGTGCTGAAGTCGTCTTGACTGGTCTGGAGGAAGCTGTGCCAAGGAGGAGACCCAGGGGAGGTCCCTTGATGGAGAGAGCCATGAAGAAGGCTGGTTTCTCAGAAGGAATGGGTGACTTGGAGGTCGCATTGAAATTTGGGAACCTGCTTACAGTGTTGCCGTTCAGCTTAAAGGTTCTGACACTGTGAAGCTGGACATTGTTGTGGAGAGTCTTTAAGTGATCTGCTGCGGTATCTGGGACCCCTAACCCTCACCTCCTTAACCGTTCCGCAATACAGTTTTAATAAGACAAAAGTTCTTTCTCTTTCCTTTCATTTTAACCATGGACTCAGGAGAGGGGTAAATTGCCAGCCCAACCCTGCGAGGTGCTATCCTGCCTTTGGGGTGTCAGAGGGGTGCTACATATAATAAAGGGATGTCTTCAGTAACAGGCTATATCTAGGATCCTGCACCATCATGTTTGTTCTCCATTGGTTTTGGAGGACAGGTGCTTTCATAGAGGGACACAGCTTTTTCTGAACCCTCCAGGAGGGACACCACTCAAGACTGTAGGACAAAGGGGACATATTAACTGGTATATCCATAGCAAGACATCCATGTATCGAAGGTTCTCTTGCTGAAGGAATGTCAGCCCAGAGGGCTGGTGTTGGAAGGCAACATGGTCTAATGTCATATTTCTGGAGTTTCTACATATCTGTTTCCTATTCCCAAAGATCAGCCATGCTGATACTTGCAGTTCCATGGCTTTAAAAGGTTTGAGTTTCTTTCTGGTTGATACAACCAAGCATTTGCTTTCCTGGGGATGGTCTGGAATGTCGTTTCTCAGCTCTTGTCTCCGGACCATCTGTTGCTATAACGCAAACTTGAAAGGAACCATAGCTGACAAGATGATTGATGAATATACTGCTACAGAAGATCAAAAGATCAAAGGCATTGAGGATTGACCTAGGATACAGAGACATGATACAGGGACAATGCTGCCCCATAGAGGCCAAAATACAGCAGGATGGACAGTAATATAATAGGACTGACCCATAAATACTGATTCGTCAAAAGTCTAGATGGGATGGCACTGGGGTTGGGTTTGGATGGTGTATGATTGAAGTATATAAAAGGACTGAACGAGTTCAAGAGCCTCCTCTCTTTGCCTCCACCCTTATCACTCTTTGCTTGTGCCTGGGCCGCGTGGCTCTCTCCACCATTTGAGCCTCATGGCTATATCTCTCTTTACCATCTGAGCCTAGCCCGATGATACAAAGCCTCGCGGAGAGCCTTGTGATAAGTATCTTTGATATTCTTGTATTATGTGTTCTATTGGTATGTGTTTGTAATATTTCTCCTTAGCATTTTATGTTAGTGTATTCCTATTTTCTTGGGAAATAAATAAGACTTTGTTTTATTAAGCCGTGTGCTTGGTTTAATAGCTAACCTTGTATTATTGTGATATCAACAGTAACATGTGATCAGAGTTTTAATAGACTAGCTGACTAGAGGAATAGACAAGTTAATACGTAGGTGCAATAGATATAGGGAATAACCACCCCCGAATAATATTTATTGTACAAATTACTTCAGCTGGTTTGCTGGACTGGTAGAGAAGCATGGAGGTATCCTGTGATCCCCTTATTCTTCTTCCAAGTTCTTCATGGACTTGCAATAAATCCCTACAAATGCAAAACAAAAGAACTGGTGTCCATCATTCCAAACAATCTGAGGACAAGAAGAGTGGAATATACCTTGGATATTCATCTTCAACTAAATGACTAGTGTCCATCATTCCAACCAATCTGAGGACAAGAACTTCGCCCTTAGTGGAATGTGCCTTGGATATTCATCTTCAACTACTATAAGTAGGGTCTGGACATACGTAATGAAGCTTATCACGAAAGGGAAAGTCTGCTAGTGATTTGGGTACAGATTTACCGCCATGTTTTATCAGGTTGGGTGAGTTTATGGGATGTCAGTCCAGAGATGTCTGTTCAGTTGGGCTGGTGGGGTCAATTGAAAGCTCTGAATCATTCAAATGGGATTCTGAGAAAGAATTCACACATATGTGGTGGAGTCTATATTTAATTATCAGCTCACGCGTGTCATCATTGGATGTGTAAGGAGTGTGATGGTTCTTATTCACCCCGGTTACGGTATGACTGGTAGCAGTTAGTCATATTCATCTGGACTTTATCTGGTATGTTAAAGTCATTTCGCTGCTCATCCAAGCAGGTTATTCAGTTCTAATGAGCCTCAGGAACTGCTGAACACTCTGAGGTACGCTCCTGACACTTATTAGAACTAATGACGTTGCTTAGGTGAGTAATGAAATGTCTTTACATTGCAGAACAAGTCCAGGTAGATGTGGCTAACTAGCTATGAAATATACTGTTTGCTCCTCATCACATTTTAAAATGTCAAGTAACTCTTCCTAAATGTTCTAGACTCTCACATTTGTGTAAAGAACCTTCCTTTTTAACACGCCATTCTGGTGCAGTGACAGACCCGCTATCAATGGCATGGCACAAGTCAATAGAGACAGGAGAATAGGGTTGCCACATCACCCCTTTAATCCAGGACACATATGAATTACACAGATTCTGAGGCTGATTTAATGCAGATAAGGAACCAAGTGAGTTTAATTACCACCGTAATCAGCCACAGAACCCGTGTAATTAATGTGTGTCCTGAATTGAAGGGGCGATGTGGCAACTCTACAGGAGACACATAAGTAGTGATTAACGGCTTTCATGAGTTTTTCTTTAAGTTTGATCATTGCGGCAAACCTCAATAAACAATATATTTGGTGAAACTTGGTAATCAACTCTGGCCATTTATAGGGCCTAGGAATAGTGCCCCATCATTGGTGTCAGTGGGAGGAATAGTGCCCCATCAATGGTGTCAGTGGGAGGAATAGTGCCCCATCATTGGTGTCAGTGGGAGGAATAGTGTCCCATCATTGGTATCAGTGGGAGGAATAGTGTCCCATCATTGGTATCAGTCGGAGGAATAGTGTCCCATCATTGGTATCAGTCAGAGGAATAGTGTCCCATCATTGGTGTCAGTGGGAGGAATAGTGCCCCACCCATCATTGGAGCACAGGTGTGTCAGGAGGAGGCTGTCTCTCTGGAGCTGCTGCAGATCCGTGTGAGAGGGGACTGGTGAGGAAATCTATCCCAGCTCTCCTGGCCCCTTTCTGGGGAAGCCATGGAGGCCAGCAGGGCCTCTCCTGCTGGAAGCTCTCAGCCATCTCCTGGGCCATCAGGTGACATGCCTTCCTCTGTACAAACCATGGCTTGTGATCTTTCTGCCCCTGGTAAGGATGAAGGCTCAGAGGCAATTCAGGAGCGAGTGGTGGCCGGGATTAAAGCCCTGAATAGAGAAAGAGACAAGCTCTATAAACTGAGAGCGGAGCTGAAGCGCCTGAGAAGGCAGCGTGAGGGCTTGCATAGCCAGAAACGAGGGTCCATGGATCCGGAGATCCAACTGGCCAAGGTCCGGGTTGAACATCAGGAGACCATTGTGTCCATCATGGAAGGAAGAGATGGGCCATTTAAGGAAAAGTTTTACAATGATAAAAGGTTTGCGAGGATGACAAAGATGGAGGTGGAGGAGGAGACCCCCAGTTCTGACCCCCTGCCCCCTCAGGTAGAGGTAAGCAGCCCCATGCCTTCCCAGGACTCAGGAGGCATGCTCAGGGCCATCCAGGTAATGGAGTCTCCTGTGCGGGGGGATCAGCTGGCGTTTGGTGATGAGGACATAACTGATAATGTGCCTGATAATGTCAAGCCCCAAGCAGGGGATGAATCTGTTTTTATGTCATCTAACACCATGAGCAATGTTGAAAGTGTGCCCAGTGACAATCAAGTTTCTAATGCTATGTGTAGCAATGTTGTACCTTCTAATGCTGCAGCGCAGCAAGAGCTGCATTTAAAAAATGACATTTCTGAAAAGGAACTACCGGTGGCAGCAGAGCCTATTAACTATCCTTTGGCTGAGTCTAAAGATGTTTGCCCCACAGCTGCTGGAGACTCTACAGTGCAGCATCAGGAGACAGCTGGTATTGCAGCAACTGTGACTATTCCTGATGGGAAATTGAACGTGTGTGTGACTGATAGCAATTGTACAAGTGTGCTGGACAATCGTCCCAGCTCAGTCCAAGCAAATAATAATAATGTACAGACTACTGTGACTTCAGTGTGGGGCCTTGGCCCTGATAAACCCACGTTTGCTCAGGTGGTACGCTCTGCTCCTGGTGGTTCCGCCCCCAAGCGGGGTTTCCCCCTGCAGCCTACCACTTTGGGCACCCCGGGATCTGGTCTTGGGTCTCTGGCTTCTGCTGGGGGTCCCAGACGTAATGTTGTTATTCTGAAATGGGAAGGTGGTGCGATCCCTCCAGCACGGCGTGCAGTGGTGGATTTGATTTTGGAGATGGGTTTTGGGGCAAATGACCTGTATGCCTTTATACATGTAGCTGGGACACGGGATTATACCATTAGTTTCACCAGGCCAGAGGGTCTTGACCTGTTCTGGGAGCGATATGAGGCTCGGTGCAGGTCAAGACCTGAATGGGAAGGTCTGGCCCCAGTTGCGGTTTCGCAAAGGTCAACGGTGAAAAAGATAACCATCATACTCACCAATGAGAGTGTTCCTGCTCGGGACCTAGAGGTCTGGTTAAGGAACTATGGTGAGGTTTTGACTAAGCCCAGCAAAATCCTTGATGAACGTAACATCTGGACTGGGGGTTGGTCAGTAACAGTCAGGTTGGCCAGGGATGGGAATGTTGTCCGTCACCTGCCCTCCTCAGCCTTTATAGGGAGGGATAGGATGACTATTTTCTACCCTGGTCAGCCGAAGCTGTGTCACCGCTGTGGAGAAAAGGGGCATTTGAGCTCTTCCTGTTCAGCCTTGATATGTTCAGTGTGTCGGGGTCAGGGTCATATGGCCAAGGACTGCACCGAGATGATCAGGTGCAACCTGTGCCTGCGCCTTGGCCACCCCTACAGCAGATGTCCTGAAGCCTGGCACAATATGGAGAAGGAGGTACTAGATGACTTGTCAAGGCTGGACAGGATGGAGGGTGATGCCCCTGGTGTACCATCCTCCTCTGCGGTGACTGACTCCCCTGGTCCTGCTCAGGATCCCTCTCCAGTTCCTGTGGCCACCCCTCCTGTGTCTGTAAGTATTCCTTCTGTATCTGTCTCTGTGTCCCCCCAGCCTACTGTATCCCCTCCTCTTGTGTTAGAACCTTCCAAGTCTTTGCCCCCCGAGTCAGTTACCCCCCAGGAGTCTACCCCTCCTAAGTCAGATTCAAAGGGAGTAACCCCCCCACCAGGAGTGGTAGTGGGTTTTAAAAAGGTCGCTTCTGCCTCTCTAAAGGAGTCTTCTGTAAAGACTTCAAAGAAAAAAACAGGAGATAAGGGCATCTCTGAAGCTGACCTGCAGTACCTGGAGGAGAGAAGGAAGGTTGGGAAGCGGAAGAAGCAGGTGGTGAGGACGGAACAGGCTCCAGTGCCTGTCTCCAACCGTTATAGGTCCTCTAAGTGGGAGATTTCCTCATCTGGAGCTTCTTCGGAGCGAAGTTCTGATTCTGAGATGGAGTTTGAGGCGGCCTCAAGAAAGAGAGAGGCTTCTGGTGATGAGCAGCAGAGGGGAGCTAAGAAGCAATCCACCCAATAACCCAAATGGCGGTTCCCCCTCCGTTAAAAGTGGTGACAATAAATGTCGCCAGCATTAAGTCAGTAAGAGCTCGTTCTATGGCCTTCTTTTTGTTCAGCCAATTAGATGCTGAAATTTTATTTTTGCAAGAGACTAGGCTCACCTCCTTGGCAGATATTCATATGGCCAAGAGAGAGTGGAGGTATGGTCCATCTTACTGGTCTCTTGCGGCCGAGCCTTACGGCGGTGTGGCGGTGTTGTTTAAAACCGGCATGGTAACTATCCGGCGGGTTATTGAGGTGGAGATTGGGAGATGTATGGTCTTAGACGTCCTTGTGGGAGGGCAGGACCTGCGCCTAATTAATGTCTATGGGCCGCACACAAAGTGGGACAGGAAATGCCTTTTTACAAGGATCAAGCCATTTCTTTTTACATCCCGGCAAGTGGTCTTTGGAGGTGACTTTAATACAGTAACTAGGCCCAAGGACAGGAAGGACTTCAAGGACAGGCTGGGATATGATAGCGTTTTTTTAAATAGTATGGTTAGGGATGCTGGTCTTGTGGATGTGCACATTAAGCACCTCCCGGATGACACTGGGTTCACCTTTCATCGAGGTAATAGTCAGAGTAGAATAGATAGGTTTTTTTTGAAGGAGACCTCTGCTTTCTCACCCCCAGTGGTGCAGGCAGTAGAGTTCTCTGATCACTGTATGCTATCTGTGGTCCTGAATGCTTCAGACGCCCCTCAGAGGGGCAAGGGCATCTGGAGATTGAATTCGACTCTACTCAAGGAAGAACATGTTAGACAATCCTTTGAGGAATTCTTTCAGGCACAGGTGACCATCCTGGACTTTTGTAGCAGCAAGGCTGAGTGGTGGGAGCTGACCAAAAAGAGGATTGCTGGATTCTTCAGGGGCCTAGCCAATAGAAAGCAGTTTAATAAATACATGACCTACCAACGTTTACGGAGGAAGCTGGATATTCTTGTCTCGAGAGGAGGAGATCCTGGGGCAATCTCCGAAGTGAAACTCCTTCTCAGGAAGTGTCAATATGACCGGCATGCCTCTTTGGTTCTGGAGAGGGACTATGGGAAGTACCACTCGCCTGACCCTTACCAGAACTGCAAACAAGGTGTAGCTGTTAAAACGGTCGTTGGCCTTAAGGACAGTACAGGTTCCTTGACAAAGTCCAGGTCAGGGATTCTGGAGGTCGTGAGGTCCTTTTATGCTGACCTTCTTGGGAGGAAAGAGCTTGACCGTGACAAGATGGAAAGCTTTTTGGACTCTACTCCAGGTCTAAATGATGAAGATGTCCCATTGATGAATTTGACAGAGGAGATCACAGTTGAAGAGGTGATAAGGGCAATTGAACAGCTTGCCATCAAAAAGTCACCTGGACCGGATGGCTTGACGGCTGAGTTTTACAAAGCTTTTAAGTCTATTCTGGCCCCACATTTGGTAGAGGTTTTTAACAGTTGCCTTGCTGAGGGGGTACTTCCCTCTTCCATGAGGCACTCAGCTGTGATTCTTCTTTCAAAGGGTAAAGATCCTTCGATGATTGAGAATTGGCGCCCCATCAGCCTTCTTAATGTCGATAGAAAGATACTGGCAAAGATCATTTTCTGGCGCCTATCGTCAGTAGCAGAGTCTTTGCTTTCTCGCCATCAGCACTGTTCGGTCCAGGGTAGGTGCACCTTCACAGCAGTTTTAGCTGTCCGGGAGGCCTTGGAGCGGTGCAGGGCTGCAGGCTGGGGAAAGTATTTGCTGACATTGGATCAGGCAAAGGCTTTTGATCGTGTTAACCATGAGTACCTGTGGTTGCTCCTTAGTAAGTACGGTCTGCCGGGTGGTTTTGTCGATTGGTTAAAAGTCTTGTATGAGGGGGCAGAGAGCTTTCCTCTTGTTAATGGTTGGGTTGGGCAGTCCTTTGAGGTTGGCTCCGGGGTGCGCCAGGGTTGTCCCCTGAGTCCCCTGCTCTATGTGTTTGCAATCGACCCCTTCATCAGGAGGCTAGAGAGCGGCATGTTGTGTGGGGTGCCAGTGGGGCTTCCGGGTGAGCCGCCTTTGAGGGTTGTTGCCTATGCGGACGATGTGTCGGTGATTGTCACTGGGGCGGATGAAGCAGAGGAGGTGGTCTCTCTGACATCACGGTATTCTGAAGCATCAGGCTCCAAGATCAATCAGGAAAAGAGTGACGTTTTCTGGATGGGAAAGGAAGGTGAGGGGTTTGATCTCCCGGACACCTTTCCAGTGCCCCAGGAAAGAATTAAGATTTTAGGCATTGAATTTGGACCTGGCGATTATGGCCTCAAAAACTGGGAAGGCAGACTGGAAATTGCCAATACTAAGGTGGTCAGCTGGAAGAGATGGAAGTTATCTATGAGGGAAAGGGTTGATCTGATTAAGACTTACCTGATTCCGATCTTCTTGTATGTCAGCTTTGTCTGCATCTTGCCAGTGTCTCTCTATGCTAGGGTCAGTAGTGTGTTCTTCCAGATGTTGTGGGGGAACAGACTGAACCCCATCAAGAGGAATGTCACCTATCTATCCAGGAGGGAGGGTGGCTTAGGTATGGTCAACCCAGTTCTTTTCTTTTCACTGCTTTTTCTCAAGTTTAATATTGGTAATATGCTTGCAGTGGAACCTCCTGGATGGGCAGGCATATTTAGATCTTGGTTTAGGCCTTTTCTACGACTTTGGGAAGAAGGTGGCCAAGTGAAGAATTTCAGGGGTCATCGTGGTCAGCTACCAGCCTATGTCGCTCCGTGCCTGAAGTTACTACGGCAGTGGCGATTGTCGGCTGAAGATCTCAGATCGGTTCAGAGGAAAGTCCTTATGAGTCGAGTCTTGAGCGAAGTCTTTCATGACCCACTGGCCTTAAGGGATTGCCCAGGCCCAGTTTTGAGGGCAGGGTTAAGACTTATTAATTTGGACAGAGTACCCCCTAAATTCAGGGATCTGGCCTGGTTGTGCTTCCATGGGAGACTCTATGTTAGGGGCAATTTGAAATTCCGCAGTGGGGTGGATCGTAGCTGTCCTCGGGAGGAGTGTGCAGGTGAGGAGGAGACTATGGACCATTTTCTGCTTCATTGCCCTTTTAACATAGAAGTGTACAAACAGGTGGGGCGGGCCCTCGGTGTCCCTTTCCTCTCCAGGCTGGGTTATGCTGAGTGGGTGTATGGAGCATTCAATACTGGTGGGGTTTTTTGTTTAGATACACTTTTTCTAGTTAGCCTAGTAGTCCGTTATTTCACTTGGAACGCACGGTGTCAGGTCTGCATTCGGCGTAAAATCCTTCCTGTTCAGGTGGTGGTGTATGACATTCTGCATGAGGTGGAGAAGATTCGGGTACTTGAGAGAGACAAGCGGAGTCAGGGGGCTTGGTTGAAGGCGTGGAGGGGTTTCAAGCCTCCCTGACTGCCAGGAGTCTCTTTCCCGGGTGTGGCTGTCTGTCTCTTATCACCCTAGATTATTATTTTTTTTTTTGGATTAATTTTTGATAAATGGCTGCGTACATAGGTGATGGGTTGTGCCTCTTAGGCCCTCTCTGCTGCTTTATGTAAATAATTTTGGTAGTGGATTATGTATATATTGTATATATTCTGAACATGGATGTGTATTCCTTGGATTTCTGTTGAAGTTTTGTACTATGGTTTTGTTTTTTACTTTTGTATAAAATTGGTTGCTTGATTCTTTTAATAAAAGATCAATAGTGTCCCATCATTGGTGTCAGTTGAAGGAATAGTGCCCCATTATTGTTATCAGTGGGAGGAATAGTGCCCCATCATTGGTGTCAGTGGGAGGAATAGTGTCCCATCATTGGTGTCAGTGGGAGGAATAGTGCCCCATCATTGGTATTAGTGGGAGGAATAGTGCCCCATCGTTGGTGAATAAAAAAGGGGTATATAGGGAGCACAGGACTAACATGATCCAGAAAAAGTCTCTACTGAAATTAGGCAGTCCAAAATGACAAGAATGGTGTTGGTAAGTATGATGGGATGGTGAAGTAATCTTCAGCAGAAAGGGCTGCAACTTTAAAAGACTGAAGCAGACTCTATAATGATACAAAAACAAAACAAAAAAAAAAACAAAAAAGGCGCCTCTAAGTGCAGAAGATTAACAATTTTAATGCCCCAAAAAGGGTTAAAAACACTTACAGAATGGAAGTGGTGATCAAGCACATCATAAATAAAGCTGCATTGGAAGGGATGGCGGTCAGAGGAAGCCTTCAGATGGGATGGATGTAATCACTGAACACAGCGGTGAGGGACACAGGAAGCTGCTGTGAAACCGGCGTCATCGGCTGGAAGGGAGACGAACCCGGAAGTGATGTCATCCACAGGGCGGCTCGGTAACCAGCCTGAACCGCAAACAAACAGCCTGGACGAGGATGTGATGTCATCAGAAAGGGACGCGTTTCGGAACCATCAATCGTTCCTTTTTCAACCTATGGCCATACTGATGACTTGAAAGGAATATATACACACCCACTGACAGTGGATTGGCCAGTGGGCGGGGGCAGCAAGGGAACATTTATTAAGTTGTAATCAGTTCGTTTTGTGCATGTAAATAAAGGGGAACAAATAGATACCTGCTACAGAATTATTAAAACCATTATAAAAGACATTTAAAAAACTTAAAAAACAAATATAAAAAACGGGATAAAAAGAAAAGAAAAAAATGGGATGTAATGGTGCAATATGTAAAACAGCAACCAGTCATGGAGCCCGCAAGACACATAACAGAAGGGGAATGGTGTAAGCGGGCAGGATGATGTCGATATTAAGCTACAGGCCTAGAAAGAAACATACTACTATCAATAATTGATCATTAATTAATCATTAAAATGAGGATAATGATGGGGGTTGTGGGAGGAGCCTAGAATACTGTCTACAAAAAGGAAGTATCATGTTAAAGTATGGCGCTGACTTCAAAATCTTCATTTAACCCTCCGGGGGCTAGAACATTAAGTAAAAATATCCAGTACATTTCTCTATGGCATAGGCGTCGCTAACAAATCCACGAATGGCCTTAAAGTATGGATTATTGAGGCAATGCCAAAAGACCTCCCCGCTGCTGAACGTTACCGACGCCTATGCCACAGAGAAATGTACTGGATATTTTTACTTAATGTTCTAGCCCCCGGAGGGTTAAATGAAGATTTTGAAGTCAGCGCCATACTTTAACATGATACTTCCTTTTTGTAGACAGTATTCTAGGCTCCTCCCACAACCCCCATCATTATCCTCATTTTAACGATTAATTAATGATCAATTATTGATAGTAGTATGTTTCTTTCTAGGTCTGTAGCTTAATATCGACATCATCCTGCCCGCTTACACCATTCCCCTTCTGTTATGTGTCTTGCGGGCTCCATGACTGGTTGCTGTTTTACATATTGCACCATTACATCCCATTTTTTTCTTTTCTTTTTATCCCGTTTTTTATATTTGTTTTTTAAGTTTTTTAAATGTCTTTTATAATGGTTTTAATAATGCTGTAGCAGGTATCTATTTGTTCCCCTTTATTTACATGCACAAAACGAACTGATTACAACTTAATAAATGTTCCCTTGCTGCCCCCGCCCACTGGCCAATCCACTGTCAGTGGGTGTGTATATATTCCTTTCAAGTCATCAGTATGGCCATAGGTTGAAAAAGGAACGATTGATGGTTCCGAAACGCGTCCCTTTCTGATGACATCACATCCTCGTCCAGGCTGTTTGTTTGCGGTTCAGGCTGGTTACCGAGCCGCCCTGTGGATGACATCACTTCCGGGTTCGTCTCCCTTCCAGCCGATGACGCCGGTTTCACAGCAGCTTCCTGTGTCCCTCACCGCTGTGTTCAGTGATCACATCCATCCCATCTGAAGGCTTCCTCTGACCGCCATCCCTTCCAATGCAGCTTTATTTATGATGTGCTTGATCACCACTTCCATTCTGTAAGTGTTTTTAACCCTTTTTGGGGCATTAAAATTGTTAATCTTCTGCACTTAGAGGCGCCTTTTTTTTTTTTTTTGTATCCCCATCATTGGTGTCAGTGGGAGGAATAGTACCCCATCATTGGTGTCAGTGGGAGGAATAGTGCCCCATCATTGATCTCAGTAGAATGAATAATGCCCCATTGTTGATGTCAGTGGGAGGAATAATGCCCCATAATCTGGATAAAGGCAAGCAAAGGCCCATGGGTCTCAGTCTGGAGACCACTGCCTGTGTATCGGAGAATGCACATATGTGGTGGTGTCATTCTGGGGGTTCCTGGTAATATGAGTAGAGATCCTGCGTTAGCTATAAATTGATCTGATTGGCTGCTGTGTGTGGCACTAAGATATTTGTAGTTTTGTATTCTCATTGGACTGTTTTTATCTACTAACATTTTGATCAATTATTTCAAATGGAAAAAAAAATAGTCCTTAGAACTCACTTGAGCAGAAACAGTTTTCTAGAAAAGAATACCAGGAACAGCCAGTTAGTGTGCAATCATTCCACGACACGTCGCAGGGCCACCGCAGCGCCGGTGCCGTCACCTGGAATCACCGTTACCTACACCGGAAACCTTCCTCTCCAGAATGCTCACGATGGGAATGCGCTTCTGCAAATAGCGTTGACAATTCAGCACGGCGGATGGGGAAGTCATATCTAATTAGTGTAAATATTCCCCACAGTCACAGCATATATATTATACATTTCCCTGACAATAAATATTCAATAAATGCCGACATGCAAGAGATACTTGAAATGTATATTAAAGGAGGAGAATCAGAATAATTCCACAATAGATAGATGTGACCAATGGCCTAGCAACAGGTTTAGTGAATGTAGGAAATCATACAGGGCTCATGGTTTTGGGGGCCCCACTATCAGGTCCAGTGCAAGGATTTATGTCTATACAGGTGAAGGTGCACTTTATTGTCCCCCTCCCACTGTCCTCCTGCCTCCCCCCTCCCCTCCACGATGCAACCCCCAACGTCCTCTGCTCTGACCATCCTGCAGTGGGCGGTGTCAGTAGAGCAGTGGACGGTGTCAGTAGAGCAGAGGACGGTGTCAGTAGAGCAGAGGACGGTGTCAGTAGGACAGTGGACAGTGTCAGTAAAGAAGTGGACGGTGTCAGTAGAGCAGAGGATGGTGTCAGTAGAGCAGAGGACGGTGTCAGTAGAGCAGAGGACGGTGTCAGTAGAGCAGAGGACGGTGTCAGTAGGACAGTGGACGGTGTCAGTAGGACAGTGGACGGTGTCAGTAGGACAGTGGACAGTGTCAGTAAAGAAGTGGACAGTGTCAGTAGAGCAGTGGACGGTGTCAGTAGGGCAGTGGACGGTGTCAGTAGAGCAGTGGACGGTGTCAGTAGGACAGTGGACGGTGTCAGTAGAGCAGTGGACGGTGTCAGTGGAGCAGTGGACAGTGTCAGTAGAGCAGTGGACGGTGTCAGTAGGACAGTGGACGGTGTCAGTAGAGCAGTGGACAGTGTCAGTAAAGCAGTGGACGGTGTCAGCAGAGCAGTGGACAGTGTCAGTAGAGCAGTGGATGGTGTCAGTAGGGCAGTGGACGGTGTCAGTAGGACAGTGGACGGTGTCAGTAGAGCAGTGGACAGTGTCAGTAAAGAAGTGGACGGTGTCAGTAGGGCAGTGGACGGTGTCAGTAGAGCAGTGGACAGTGTCAGTAGAGCAGTGGACGGTGTCAGTAGGACAGTGGACGGTGTCAGTAGAGCAGTGGACGGTGTTAATAGGACAGTGGACGGTGTCAGTAGGACAGTGGACGGTGTCAGTAGAGCAATAGAAAGTGTCAGTAAAGCAGTGGACGGTGTCAGTAGAGCAGTGGACGGTGTCGGTAAAGCAGTGGACGGTGTCAGTAGAGCAGTGGACGGTGTCAGTAGAGCAGTGGACGGTGTCAGTAAAGCAGTGGACGGTGTCAGTAGAGCAGTGGACGGTGTCAGTAGATCAGTGGACAGTGTCAGTAAAGCAGTGGACGGTGTCAGTAGAGCAGTGGACGGTGTCAGTAGAGCAGTGGACAGTGTCAGTAGAGCAGTGGACGGTGTCAGTAGGGCGGTGGACGGTGTCAGTAGAGCAGTGGACGGTGTCAGTAGAGGAGTGGACGGTGTCAGTAGAGCAGTGGACGGTGTCAGTAGAGCAGTGGATGGTGTCAGTTGAGCAGAGGACGGTGTCAGTAGGGCAGTGGATGGTGTCAGTAGGGCAGAGGATGGTGTCAGTTGTTCAGTGGATGGTGTCAGTAGAGCAGAGGACGGTGTCAGTAGAACAGTGGACGGTGTCAGTAGAGCAGTGGGTGGAGTCAGTAGAGCAGTGGACGGTGTCAGTAGAGCAGTGGACGGTGTCAGTAGGGCAGTGGACGGTGTCAGTAGAGCAGTGGATGGTGTCAGTAGGGCAGTGGGTGGTGTCAGTAGAGCAGTGGACGGTGTCAGTAGAGCAGTGGACAGTGTCAGTAGAGCAGTGGACGGTGTCAGTAGAGCAGTGGACGGTGTCAGGAGTGCAGAGGACGGTGTCAGTAGAGCAGTGGATGGTGTCAGTAGAGCAGAGGACGGTGTCAGTAGGGCAGTGGATGGTGTCAGTAGGGCAGAGGATGGTGTCAGTTGTTCAGTGGATGGTGTCAGTAGAGCAGAGGACGGTGTCAGTAGAACAGTGGACGGTGTCAGTAGAGTAGTGGGTGGAGTCAGTAGAGCAGTGGACGGTGTCAGTGGAGCAGTGGACGGTGTCAGTAGGGCAGTGGACAGTGTCAGTAGAGCAGAGGATGGTGTCAGTAGGGCAGTGGGTGGTGTCAGTAGGGCAGTGGGTGGTGTCAGTAGAGCAGTGGACGGTGTCAGTAGAGCAGTGGACGGTGTCAGTAGAGCAGTGGACGGTGTCAGTAGAGCAGTGGACAGTGTCAGTAGAGCAGTGGACGGTGTCAGTAGGACAGTGGACGGTGTCAGTAGAGCAGTGGACGGTGTCAGTAGAGCAGTGGACAGTGTCAGTAGAGCAGTGGACGGTGTCAGTAGGACAGTGGACGGTGTCAGTAGAGCAGTGGACGGTGTTAATAGGACAGTGGACGGTGTCAGTAGGACAGTGGACGGTGTCAGTAGAGCAATAGAAAGTGTCAGTAAAGCAGTGGACGGTGTCAGTAGAGCAGTGGACGGTGTCGGTAAAGCAGTGGACGGTGTCAGTAGAGCAGTGGACGGTGTCAGTAGAGCAGTGGACGGTGTCAGTAAAGCAGTGGACGGTGTCAGTAGAGCAGTGGACGGTGTCAGTAGATCAGTGGACAGTGTCAGTAAAGCAGTGGACGGTGTCAGTAGAGCAGTGGACGGTGTCAGTAGAGCAGTGGACAGTGTCAGTAGAGCAGTGGACGGTGTCAGTAGGGCGGTGGACGGTGTCAGTAGAGCAGTGGACGGTGTCAGTAGAGGAGTGGACGGTGTCAGTAGAGCAGTGGACGGTGTCAGTAGAGCAGTGGATGGTGTCAGTTGAGCAGAGGACGGTGTCAGTAGGGCAGTGGATGGTGTCAGTAGGGCAGAGGATGGTGTCAGTTGTTCAGTGGATGGTGTCAGTAGAGCAGAGGACGGTGTCAGTAGAACAGTGGACGGTGTCAGTAGAGCAGTGGGTGGAGTCAGTAGAGCAGTGGACGGTGTCAGTAGAGCAGTGGACGGTGTCAGTAGGGCAGTGGACGGTGTCAGTAGAGCAGTGGATGGTGTCAGTAGGGCAGTGGGTGGTGTCAGTAGAGTAGTGGACGGTGTCAGTAGAGCAGTGGACAGTGTCAGTAGAGCAGTGGACGGTGTCAGTAGAGCAGTGGACGGTGTCAGGAGTGCAGAGGACGGTGTCAGTAGAGCAGTGGATGGTGTCAGTAGAGCAGAGGACGGTGTCAGTAGGGCAGTGGATGGTGTCAGTAGGGCAGAGGATGGTGTCAGTTGTTCAGTGGATGGTGTCAGTAGAGCAGAGGACGGTGTCAGTAGAACAGTGGACGGTGTCAGTAGAGTAGTGGGTGGAGTCAGTAGAGCAGTGGACGGTGTCAGTGGAGCAGTGGACGGTGTCAGTAGGGCAGTGGACAGTGTCAGTAGAGCAGAGGATGGTGTCAGTAGGGCAGTGGGTGGTGTCAGTAGGGCAGTGGGTGGTGTCAGTAGAGCAGTGGACGGTGTCAGTAGAGCAGTGGACGGTGTCAGTAGAGCAGTGGACGGTGTCAGTAGAGCAGTGGACGGTGTCAGTAGAGCAGTGGACGGTGTCAGTAGAGCAGTGGACGGTGTCAGTAGGGCAAAGGTTGGTGTCGGTAGAGTAGTGAACAGTGTATGTAGGGCATAGAATGCATTGAGGTGAAAAAACGTGAGGGTTTACAACTCCTTTAAGGCTTTAGTCACACTTGTACAACACCAAAGTTGCACTGACTTTGGAGTGCAATTTTGGAGTGCAACTTTGGTGCAACTTTGACACAACTTTGGATGAGTGCAACTTGGATACGACTTTGGCTTTGACCAGTGATAATGGAGAGCTGTTGCACATTCCTTGCATTGTACAACATTCAGGTACGACTTTCATGCAACTTCTGAGGGCTCACATCGAAGTCTACAGCCTTCAAGTTGAATGAAAGTCGGACCAGAAGTAATGCATGAACTACTTTGAAACGGCTGCAACTTTAAGTCCTGCATATATGATCGGGTATCATTGGGAAACATGGGGAATGACATGTCATGCGACTTTGATGCCCAAAGGGGTAGGGCCTGGGTGACTGTGGGGCTCTGTGATTGGGGGACTGTATGATTAGGGGGCTCTGTGATGGGGGAGTCTATGGTGATGGGGGGGGCTATGATGTGATGAGGACCTCTGAT